>CM076582.1:1300514919-1300864446 GCA_034641835.2 Pinus albicaulis | reverse complement strand
CTAAAAACCTCTGAAATCCTTCAAAATTCCCAAGTTAAAATACTGCTGCAGAACCCCTTGGTCCCCTTCCTTTTCTTCCTCGCTAACCTCATTTTCTATTCTCCTTTTTCCATGAAAAACCCACAATTTCATGTTTCTCCCTTTCCATTTCATTAAAATCACTTTTATAAGGTTAAAAACCCACTTTTTAACCTTACCGAAACCTTCATTTCCTTCAAGAAACCCTTCAAAAACCATAAAAATACATGTTTTTATGTATAGAACTTAAGCCCCTCGAGCTTAAGCCCTTAGCCCCTTTTCTTCCATACGCCCGCACCTTGGAACCAAGTTTTAACCCTTTGGCACTTATCGCAAAGCGCAGATCACAGAATTTCCAAATTGTTGTTTTTTAAACTGATGCATCGCAAATATTTGCGCTGTGATCCATCGCAGAACGCAGATCGCAATTTTCAGTTTTCCTCTAAAAAGCTCATCGCAAGTTTCTGCGATGCGATCCATCGCATATTGCAAATCGCATGTTTCATTGTTTAAATAGTTTGATCCATCGCAAATATTTGCGATGCGATCTGATTGCATCACAAATATTTGTGATGCGACCTCTCCAATCGCATTTTTCCCCAGCGCTCATCGCAAATCGCAATATCGCATTTTCCCTCCGTCGCATAATCCGTCGTTGCGTTTTCCACTTTTGCAATTTTCGATCAATCCCGCCGGGCCCACCATACGATACCCCCGCCATTCATATAAATAAATCCTTTTTCCTTTGTAAAGTGGAGAAATGTCAATTTTTGTTGTTTACAAAGGTTTTTTCATTTATATCCCGATGCCGCATCTCCGCCGTTGATCTGCATCCCTGCTCCAAGATCTAACGGTCCTCCGCGCATTCTCCCGCCTGACCCCTCTTTATGTCATTTCATTGATTTTTCCACTGTTTTCACATAACCACGTCGGTTTCTTCCGCACCGCCTTTGGGCGGGTGGTGGTTTTTCCCTGTTGCCCAGCGAATCCATACATCCAGCGACGCGTGTCCCTTGTACTATTTCAAAACCACTGTATAACCATAGTCCCCCGCGCATTAACGTTCAGACCATGGATACCCAGCGAAATTTACCGCAGCCGTCCGATCTGTGGCACCTCATCCAACGGTTGTTGATCGCCGAAGTTGTCTGCTGGTTAAACAAAGTACCTGCGCGATAACCAAGATATTGTATAGTGGAAATCGCATTCCCACCGTCGATCTTGCGCGATCGACGGCTCTGATTTAATCACCTTTCCGCCTCCCCTTTGACTCCATTCGATTAATCCCGACCGTTGGATGATGCCATCCAACGGCCCTGCTTCCTCCTCACACCCTCCAATGCAGTTTGACCTATAAATGCAGGATTTCATAAATTTTGTTTGTATTTTGTAGGGTTTAACGTTTTTCACTATATTCAGATGAAATTCGAAAGATGAGGGTGACGACCCTCCCTCCTTCTATTTATCAAAGGAAATCGTTCGCAGGTGTTAAATTCATGCTGTCATCAGTGTTTCATGAGGCATTGATGCCATATAGCCCTGCACGGCCCCATGTAACAGTGAAGCACCAAGAATCCGGCACAGTCAAAGAGTATTAGCTGTAGAAGACCAGAAATGTGCCAGCACAGAGAATTGAAGACAGTTTTATGGGGATTACGGCTAAGACTGTTATCAAAATCCTAATCCCCCAATCTAAAACACAGTCTGCAGAATACCTAAAGTGTTTTAGTGACAGAAAACCCTCCACCGCCACTAAAAGGAGGCGAATTGATTCCTCCCAGCAACTAAATGCCACTTGTTGCCTCAAACCTTTCAAACCAGGGCTGAAGTTATTGCAAAGGAAGATGTTTTTCCTCAACGCAGCCAGGGAGTTACTTCTGCAAGGAAATCAATGCAGAAAATATCTACAGAGTTACTCCACACAGCACACAGAGCCTCAAAGTCAAATTAAGCTCCCGCCGAGCTTTGATATTTATTGTAAACAGATAATATAGTGATCCACCTGTAAACTTCTCCATCGAGCCCCTCAAAAGGCCGCGAAGTCTTGAAACTGTATTAATTGTCTTAGGAGATCTTTTTAGATTTCACTTCCTCATTATTCTATAAATACCTCTGTAGAAGAAGAGAAGTTGTTGGTTGTTGGTTGCTGTTTGATCACAAGTTGTAACATTGAAACTCTCTGAAATAAATATACAAGTCTGTTGAAGTTGAAAACAAATTGAAGTCTTGGATGTCTTGATGATGTTGTTGCATGCCCGTTCCTGAGAAGGCTCTATCATTGGATTCATGAGCTTGGTTGTTGGTGAAGTATTCTAACTGTTTAATTTTTTCTCCTGTTTTCATTATGTTTCATAATCTCTTACTACAGTAGGTTGAAAGTTTTAGGCTAAGAAATGACTCCTGGAAGCACCTTAGACCTGTTCATCCTTCATTGATTTATGTTTTCTTCTGCTGAAGTATTTTAGAGGCTTTAAACCTTCTCTTTAGTCTTCATGCTTGTTTATTTCCTTGATAGCTCAAATAGTTGGTTTCAGCATGATTTATGGTTCTCCCTGCTTGTCTGCCATCACTTGAAAGTTGTTATTGAAGTCTCCCTTGAAGTACCATTGTTTTAAGTTAATCAAAGAGGTCAGTTTTGATCTTGCCCTTTGCCATTACTTGAACAGTTGTTTTGAAGGTCGTTATAGTTGTAAGCATAGATGTTATTTAGGTGTTCCCTCTTCTATAAATGCAACTATCAATGAATCTTTTATGTTTTCTAAGTCCTTTAAAATAAAATCTTTGAGGAAATAGGGAGTTCCCCGAATCTTAGATTTCATTTTAAAAGTTGTCTTGAAGTCATTATTTGCTTAAAGAATGTATGTGGAATTTATGGTTAGCCCTGTCTACCAAATATTTCTTTATTGTTAAGTTATGTTTTCAAGTTCCCTTTGTTGAGAATTAAGTTTCTCTTTCCAAAACATTAATGTCCATCTCATTCCAAAACAAAGGATCCTGTGGCCAAGTTAGATTTTCCCTTTGATATCCCATATCCCTTGAAGAGTTTGTCATGAACTTATTTTGACTCCATTGCCCAATGAACCAGATATTTCCTCTTTCTGTCTATCTTTCCTAGACCTTTCATATTCTGCTGTATCAACTCAACCCAACCAAACAAACATCTGCACGTAATAACTAGTCTAAAAATCCATAACCAAAGCAAACAAGATAAACCTTTGCAAAAAAATATTTGAGAGATCCCTCTCTGAGAACAGGAGGACTAGATCCTGGAACTCTAAAGATTGGTTCTGATGTTGCCTTGTCTTTTGATTTTCCAAACTGTCAAAACACGGGATACCAACATAATGGCGATCACGGTGGGACCCTACTGAGAATTAGAGGCTTCAAAACCTTTTCTTGAACTTTTAGGTCCAGTATAACATAAGTAACTTTCCTCAAGCATTGCCTAACAAATGGAAATCATGATAGGACTTAATTGAATCAGTGACAAACTAAGTAACCCTTAGGATTCTCGTAAAGCCTTACCAAACCTTGAAGGAACCAGTTACCAAGCCATAAGAGCAACTCTGTTTGTTTGAACACCTTAGCTAAGTGAAAAATCAGACTTAGAACACTCTCTTAACCTATAAAACCAAAATAAACTCAGAAAAACCCAAAATATTTCAAGTTTGGCTTCATAATAAACATGGTAGTGGACCACAAAACCTTTTACCTCCTTAGGAGCTAAAAACTTCCACTTGGTGACTCCACAATCCTTAGCAGACCTCAACACTCCACTGGGAAGAACCCTTATCATTATAATATCTTTCAAACTCAGTTAGAGGACTGTAGGATTAAGATTTGTGTAAACATATTAGTTAACCTCTCAAAGATTGTCATACTTGGTTAAACTTTTCTTATTAGTTGGGTCTCAAAACACAGCATAGTGGCTTCTAAAAAGATTCACACTAGAGCCCATCTAGACCCTAATCCACTCAAGATAGTTGATAACCCAGAAAGTATCCTTTGGAAGTCTCCTAGGATTAAATTATCAACTGTTTTCATATCACCCTTGAGAGCTAATTCAGTCCCTGAAAATCTTTCAGCTCTACAACAATCACAAGTTGACCTAGTAAACCCGTTTAGGACTAGGTCATTTGATGATGTAATCCAGTTAGACTCTGAATCTTCGCTTTCATCCCCAGAGACAAGTAAACATCCTGGTAGTAGAGAAACAACACCTCCTGATTTACATTTCCTTCACAACCTAGGTGTCTCTCATCCAAGGTCAGCTCAGCAGTCTACTCCGGGTCCATCCACTTCTACTCATCCTACATCCACTGTTCAAACCACCACACCTCAGCCCATTTTCCCTTTTGTCAATCCACTTGTTAATCCACCTCCACCACATACCATGGCAGCATGGTATGCTCCCTTAGCCCTTACTGTACCACTAGTCAATCTTCCATAGGACTATCAGTCCAAAATTCCATTATATTAGCTAAGTGCAAAATCAGACTTAGAACACTCTCTTAACCTATAAAACCAAAATAACTCAGAAAAACCTGAAAACATTTCAAGTTTGGTTTCATAATAAACATGGTAGTGGACCACAAAACCTTTTTAGGAGCTAAAAACTTCCACTTGGCGACTCCACAATCCTTAGCAGACCTTAACACTCCACTGGGAAGAACCTTTATCATTATAATATCTTTAAAACTCAGTTAGAGGACTGTAGGATTAAGATTTGTGTAAACAGATTAGTTAACCTCTCAAAGATTATCATACTTGGTTAAAATTTTCTTATTAGTTGGGTCTCAAAACACAACATAGTGGCTTCTAAAAAGATTCACACTAGAGCCCATGCAGACCCTAATCCGCTCAAGATAGTTGATAACCCAGAAAGTATCCTTTGGAAGTCTCCCAGGATTAAATTATCAACTGTTTTCAGATCACCCTTGAGAACTAATTCAGTCCCTGAAAATCTTTCAGCTCTACAACAATCACAAGTTGACCTAGTAAACCTGTTTAGGACTAGGTCATTTGATGATATAATCCAGTTAGACTCTAAATCTTCGCTTTCATCCCCAGAGACAAGTAAACACCCTGGTAGTAGAGAAACAACACCTTCTGATTTACATTTCCTTCACAACCTCGGTGTCTCTCATCCAAGGTCAGCTCAGCAGTATACTCTGGGTCCATCCACTTCTACTCATCCTACATCCACTGTTCAAACCACCACACCTCAGCCCGCTTTCCCTTTTGTCAATCCACCTGTGAATCCACCCCCACCACATATTATGGCGGCATGGTATGCTCCTTTAGCCCTTACTATACCACTAGTCAATCTCCCACAGGACTATCAGTCCAAAATTCCATTATATGATGCTAATAATGCTACAACTGCGTCACAACATGTGGATAAGATGAATGACTATTTTGACCGAAATGAAATTGATGATGATTTTGTCAAACTTAGGTTATTTGCTCAGAGCTTAGGGGGAGAAGTAAGAAAATGGTTTAAAGGTTTAGCCCCCCGTAGTATTAACAATCTCCAAGCCTTCCATCAAACATTCCTAAACAAATGGGAAGTAAAGAA
Source organism: Pinus albicaulis (assembly GCA_034641835.2). Classification (NCBI taxonomy): domain Eukaryota; kingdom Viridiplantae; phylum Streptophyta; class Pinopsida; order Pinales; family Pinaceae; genus Pinus; species Pinus albicaulis. The sequence goes on along the minus strand of CM076582.1, from coordinate 1,300,858,850 downwards.
GAATCCTCTCCAAGTCCTTGCTGATTAAAACAATCTCCGTAGGAACCCTGGGGAAAGTGTACAAGCATATTGTACTAGATTTAACAATGTATATAATGCACTTTCCCCATAACTAAAACCTCCACAAGGCTCAGCCTTAAATAAATTTCCTGAAGGATTTGACTCTGACATGACTTATTCACTGAGAGAAAGAGATTTTGCAACTCTTGAAGATATGCAAAGGGGTGCTCTTTCTGTGGAAGTCAACTTAATAGAAAAGAGAGCAAGAATGAAAACTGAAAAGAGAGTATCTTTCAGAGAGGAATCCCCTCCCTCTACTTCAAGCTCAAAAATGGAGAGAATGTTGGAAGAAATGATAAAAGAGATGAGCATAATTAAGAAAGCACAAGAAAATCAAAACCAAACTACACTTCAAAACAATCAAAACAGGAATAGAAATCAGAATTATAGAAGAGATAACAATCAAGATAAGCAAAAGGAAAGTGACCAACAAATTAGACCTCCTTTTAACAGAACTATGTAGATCAATATGAGGAAGACAGGGAGCTGGAAAGGTTGGAAGAATCACATGTAAACTTGATTGGATCAGAAAGTGGGGATGATGTTTTCCTCACTGAGGAAAAACAAGGTTTTTTCTCTAATGATCAAAATACAAACACCTATGAAGATTCTAATGACTATAGATTGGGTTTTGAAACGCAATCATGAAGGTACACAAACAATATGATCTTAGGAGCAAGGTAAGTATAGAGAATTCAAAAGATAAGAATACTAGCACTGCTGTCAAGAAAAACGCAGAAAACCAGCCCAAGAGGACAGCAGAAAAAACCAACATTTCGGCCAAAAAACCAGATTTAGATAAAGACAAGGGAATCCAACCAAATGTTGAACAAAGCACCCCTAGCACTTCAGCTAGTGGTCCTGGTAAAACTATCCCTATCACTAGTTCAAGCAAGGTTCAACAAATCAAAGCTGCTGAAAAGAATCCAATTGAAAAAACAGATGTAAATATCAACAAGTCAATTATTCCTTTCAGCCTTGAGGGAGAGATTTCTAAGATAAAAATTACCATCCCCCTAGCTGAACTAGTAACCCAAAAAGTGTACAAAAACCAAGTTTTGAAAGCTTTAAACTTAGGAAATGATACTGACTCCTTAAACTTGACAGATGACAAACCTGAGTTGTTGTTTGGCCCAGAGGTTGAAGGAAAATATTAATAAGGACCAGTCCCTCCCTTCTATGTCAGCTTGAACATACACGATAAAATTCTACATAATGCCATGTTAGATTCTGGAGCTTCGCACAATCTCATGCCCAAGGTAGTAATGGAAAGCTTAGGCTTAGAAATTACTAAACCATACAAAGATTTGTATTCTTTTGACTCAAGCAGAGTCAAATGTTTGGGTTTAATCAAAGATTTATGTGTTAACCTAGCTCAGATCCCTGCCAAAAATCTAGTGATGGACATAGTTGTAGTTGATATTCCCCCTAAGTATGGCATGCTCTTATCAAGATCATGGGGAGCCAAACTTCAGGGCAGCCTTCAAATGGACATGTCTTATGCCACCATCCCCATTTTCAATCAAAACATAAGATTATACAGGGAATCCCACATGAAGTACATGGTGAGTAACATGGACAGGCCAAACAACACTCCAATCTATTCTATTCAATCAAGTTTAGACTCCTTTATCTTGTGTAACGAAGAGGAAATTACTCAACAAGGTAAAGAAAACATGGACCCAATCAATTCACCAGAACAATCCAATCTTACCTCGAATCAACTTCAAAATATTGACAATCAACAACAACAAGAAAGTGAAAATGAGTCAAACATACCCTGGACAATAAATTTCGATGGATCCTGCAATAAAACTAGTGCAGGGGCAGGTGTCTGGATTCAGAACACAAATCAGGGTTTTTCATACAAATTAGATTTCCCGTGCACTAACAACATCGCTGAGTACGAAGCCTTCCTCCTAGGTTTACAATTGCTCAAACAGTTAAAAGCCCAAAGGATATCTATCTTAGGAGATTCTGAACTTATCATCAAACAAATCAAAGGAGAATACTCAGCCAAGAATCCAAGGCTTAGGGAATATCGAAATTCTGCCCTAGACCTGCTAAAAACTTTCGAAAAATATGAACTCATTTTCATTCCTAGAGCACTGAATCGTCTAGCAAATGAACTTGCCTTCATGGCCAGCAATTGCCAAGTACCTAAAATAAATGAACAACTCAGTATAAAGGTGAAACACATACCTACTGTGCCTGATAACGAAGATCACTGGCAGGTGTTTTAATCTGACAAACACATAGATGATTTCTTGAAATCAAAAAATATTTTAGCATACCAACACCAGAAACTAGCCATGAAGAAAACTGTTTGTATATTGAACAAATCCCAGAGGCTGAAATGACATATCCTGCTGATATAAATCATTGCGAAAATCCTTTTGAAGCAGAGGTAGTGAACAATGAAGACCAAGAAGACTTGTAAGTCTTACAATGCAAAAATGATAAAATCCCAAGAGGTCTCACACCTTTGGAACACCTGTTTGATCTCAATGATGTAGCTAAAGAACCCAGAATGGAGCCTGTGGAAACAAATGTAGAAGAACATAACATAGGAAATCTAGCAGAACCCAAGATGATCAAGTTATCCAGCACCCTCCCAACCCACATAAAATTGCAGTACATAGAGCTTTTCAAAGAGTTTAAAGATGTGTTTTCTTAGGAATACAAAGACTTGAAATCATATGATACCAGCATCATCTAGCATAAAATTCCCTTGAAGGAAATTCAAAAGCCTTTCAAGAAAAAACTAAGGAGAATAAATCCTCTTTTACTAGCTTTGGTTAAGGCAGAAATTGAGAAAATGTATAACGCTGGGATCATAGTACCCATTAGATTTTCAGAATGGGTATCAAACTTAGTTTCTGTTAGAAAGAAAACCGGGGAAATCAGGCTCTGTATTGACTTCAGAAATTTAAATAGAGCCTCTTTAAAGGACAACTACCCCTTGCCCAAAATGGACCATATACTTCAAAGGGTAGTTGGGTCAAGAAGAATATCCCTATTAGATGGGTTCTCAGGTTACAATCAGGTGTTAGTGTTCCCAAGTGATCAAATCAAAACCGCTTTTACCACACCTTGGGGCACCTTTATGTATGTCAAAATTCCTTTCGGATTAATGAATGCAGGGGCCACTTTCCAAAGGGCCATGGACATAGCCTTCTCTAAAGATATTGGCTATTTTATAATTATTTACCTTGATGACATAACTGTTTTCTCAAAAACTGATGAAGACCATTTGATTCACCTAAGGAAGGTTTTCGAGAAATGTAGGAAATTTGGCTTGTCACTGAATCCCAAAAAGACCCTCTTTGGACTCCAAGAAGGGAAACTCCTTGGTCACATAATTTCAGAAGAAGGAATCAAAATAGACCCTACAAGGATAGATGGCATATTGCAAATCAGCCACCCTAGAAGACTCAAAGAATTGCAATCCTTCATTGGAAAGATAAATTTTTTGAGAAGGTTTATTCCCAACCTTGATGAGCTATTAAAAAACATTACAAACATGCTTAAGAAAAACGTGGGTGTAAAATGGACTTTACCAGCTAAACAATCATTCGAACTGGTTAAACAAGCTCTTACTCAAACACCAGTCCTGATTAGTCCAGATTTTACCAAAGATTTTTATATCTTTTCTTTTGCATATGAGCATACAATAGCTGCAGTTCTACTTCAAAAGAATGATTTGGGGCAGGAACAACCAATATCCTTCTTTAGTAGGGCCTTAAGAGATGCTCCTCTCAATTATAATATCATGGAGAAACAAGCCTTAGCATTAGTGAAAGCATTAAAGGACTTTAGGGTCTATATTTTACACTCTCACATAATTGCTTTTGTCCCACATACTGTTGTCAAGGACATTCTGAGTCAAGACCCTGATGGTAAAAGGGGGAAATGGATTGCAACTATTCTTGAATATGACTTAGAAATTAGGCCCACCAAACTAGTAAAAGGGCAAGGATTAGCAAAACTCATGGCTGAGTCTAACTTCCAAGCATTAGACATGAATATGGTAGATGTGTTGGAAGAAATAGAAGAATCCGATGCTCCTTTTATTGAAGAAACCTTTCTAAATTCTCCTTGGTATGTTGACATTGTTTATGTGCTTTTATATTTAAATACCCCTCCTTCTTTATCTAAAACTAAGGCTAGATTCTTGAAACAAAAGGCTTTGAGTTTTTGCATATTAAATGGAGTATTATATTGGAAAAATGTTGTTGGAATTTTGCTTAAATGTTTGCTTGAAGATGATGCAGGAAAAATCATGCATGAATTGCACGATGGTCAATGTGGAGGACACCTCTACTGGAAGGCCACAGCAAACAAAGTTCTCAGATCAGGTTACTATTGGCCTACAATTTTCCCAGACACTCAGAATTTGGTCATGTCTTGCCATAAGTGTCAAATCTTTGATGGCAAGAGAAAGCTCCTTCCCTTACCCCTACATCCTATCAGAGTTGAGGCACCTTTTCAACAATGGGGGCTGGACTTCATTGGAGAAATTCATCCATCTTCCTCAGCTTGACATAAGTGGATCCTCACAGCCACTGACTTCTTCACCAAATGGATAGAAGCTATACCTACCAGGAATGCTAATGATTCTGTCATTATCAAGTTTCTTGAAACCCATATCCTATCCAGATTTGGTTGTCCCAGAAAAATCATAACAGACAATGCTGCTGCTTTCAAATCCAAAAAGATGGTTGATTTCTGTCACAAATACCATATAACCTTGGGCCATTCCACTGCTTACTATCCCCAAGGGAATGGATTAGTTGAATCCTCCAATAAGAGTCTCATTAATATCATTAAAAAGCTGTTGGAAGAAAATATAAAATCATGGCACAGTAAGCTGGTTCATGCCTTATGGGCTGATCGACTAACCACAAAGAAATCAATAAATATGTCCCCCTATCAGTTGGTTTATGGCATGGATGCAATCTTTCCTACCTCTTTAGGAGTTCCAGTCATGAAGCTCCTTCAAGAAGTACGGGTTGAAGAAAATGATATGCATAGGAGGATCAACCAAACAATTCATTTGCAGAAGACCCGAGAAGAAGTTTATGAAAGAACATAGTTAGTCCAAGAAAAAATGAAGAAGCAATTTGATAAAAGGACTAAGGCAAACAACTTCCAGATTGGAAGTGTTGTTCTTAAATGGGATTCAAGGAGAGAAGAGAAGGGGAAACATGGCAAGTTTGAGAACTTGTGGAAAGGGCCATATATTATTCAGGCTGAGAGGGGTCATAATACATTTTTCTTGAAAGAAATGAATGGAGAAGACCTATATGGAGGTCCAGTAAATGGCAGGATGCTCAAGCATTACTTCTGCCAAGAATCTTAAGTTTCAAAGCATTTTTGTTTTTATCATTGTAAATATCATAGTCTAACCATGACATTCAAAGTTATAAAAAATCAAAAACACAAAAAAAAGAAAAGAAAAGAGGGCAGATTGAAAAAACAATAAAGGTACAGCCCCATACCAAAAAGAGAAATAAATCTGAAAGTGTGCAAGCCCAAATGCCACTCCTGAAAAACACACTTCTAATTAGTCAAATAATTTAATCTTGACTAATTAGCTTTAAATTTTCTGCTGATAGGATAGTGAATTCGATTTTCCAAACTGTTCAATCTTGGCTTATCAGTAGATAGATTAGGATAGAAATGAAGGCTCAAACAAACTCAAAATCTGAACCAAAGTTCCAAAGAAGAGTGACTCAAATCCGTTTTATTTTCTGAGTCACAAAGAAAGTGTAAATCTGGTTCTGATTTGCTCAAAACCTGAACCAGAAGAAAAGTAAAGACAGCTTAAACAAAGCAAAAACAGAGCTATAAGAGGAGAGAAGGCCATGATGAAGAACTTTCAGATCTTAAGCCTTCTATTTTATTTTTATTTTTCTGCAAATAATAATTTGTGTGCAGCTTGTTTTTATGCCATAGATCACAGCAAGTCAAATAGCTTAATCTTGACTTGACTGTTTTTAAATTTCTGTTGTAGAATTTAGAGAATGAAAGCCTGTTGGACAGTTTAATCCCAACAGACAGTAGATTAGGTAGAGAAATATCTGAGCTCAACTGTTTAATCTGAGTTCAGGGAGAAATAAGGAGTAGAATTAGATTAGTTTTTATGCTTTCAAAAGAATAAAATGTTGTGAAAAGTGTTTGCCAATCCAAGTGCACTCCGATGAAGAAAAAATGTTAGATCAATAGGATTGGGTAGGTAGAAAGCTTATGACAATCCATTATTTTCATGGTTGCTAATATGTTTTCAAAGCTAGATCATCCAGCAAAGGAAGGGCAGCCCAATGGATCAGGCACAAGTCAGCGTGTCAGAGAAATCAAGTCTGAATTCTTGATGCCTTCAAGAAGGCACCCTCCCCAAGTGGAGCCACTGTTAGCCACCTATAATATTTTGTTATACCAAAAGGTGGCTAAAACTTTTTGGAGCCTCCAAGGAACAAATTTTATCACTAAAAATTGTTGGCTCTTGAAGTCTCTCTAAGGCCTCATGCCTCTGTCCGGATCCCTTATTGCTGTTTACATCCTAAAAGCCTCTGAAATCCTTCAAAAATCCCAAGTTAAATACTGCTGCAGAACCCCTTGGTCCCCTTCCTTTTCTTCCTCGCTAACCTCATTTTCTATTCTCCATTTCCCATGAAAAACACACAATTTCATGTTTCTCCCTTTCCATTTCATTAAAATCCCTTTTATAAGGTTAAAAACCCACTTTTTAACCTTACCGAAACCTTCATTTCCTTCAAAAAACCCTTCAAAAACCATGAAAATACATGTTTTTATGTATAGGACTTAAGCCCCTCGAAGCTTAAGCCCTTAGCCCCTTTCTTCCATACGCCCGCACCTTGGAACCAAGTTTTAACCCTTTGGCGCTTATCGCAAAGCGCAGATCGTAGAATTTCCAAAATTGTTATTTTTTAAACTGATGCATCGCAAATATTTGCGCTGCGATCCATCGCAGATTGTAGATCGCAATTTTCACTTTTCCTCCAGAGAGCCATCGCAAATATTTGCAATGCGATCCATCACAGTTTCCACCCATCGCATAATCGCAATATCACATTTTCTCTCCGTCGCATAATCCGCCATCTCGTTTTCCACTTTTGCGATTTGCGATCAGTTCCGCCGAGCCCACCGTACGATCTCCTTGTCGCTCATATAAAATGCGCCTTTTTCCTTTGAAAAATTTAAAAACGTCATATTGTATTGTTTACAAAGGTTTTTTCCGCTCCCTTCTCCCAACCGTCGATCTTGCGCGATCGACGGCTTAGATTTTATCTTTTTTCACCATTCCATGATTTCTCCAATTAATCCCGACCGTTGGATGATGCCATCCAACGACCCTGCTTCCTCCACACATCCTCCAATGCAGTTTAACCTATAAACGCAGGATTTCATAACTTTTTTTTTGTATTTTGCAGGGTTTAACGTTTTTCGCTATATTCAGATGAAATTCGAAAGATGAGGGTGACGACCCTCCCTCCTTCAATTTATCAAAGGAAATCGTTCGCAGGTGTCAAATTCATGTTTTCATCAGTGTTTCATGAGGCATTGATGCCGTATTACCCTGCACAGCCCTGTGTAACAGCGAAGCACCAAGAATCTGGCACAGTCAAAGAGTATCAGCTGTAGAAAACCAGAAATATGCCAGCACAGAGGATTGAAGACTGTTTTATGGGGATTACGGCTAAGACTGTTATCAAAAGCCTAATCCCCCAATCTAAAACACAGTTTAAAGAAAACCTAAAGTGTTTTATCAGACAGAAAGCCTCCACCGCCACATTTGAGGCAAATTGATTCCCCATCTACCACAAAGCCACCTGTTCCCTCAAACCTTTCAAAACAGAGGCCGAAGTTATTGAAGAAAATCAGAAGTTCGCCTCCAACGCAGCCAGGGAGTTACTTCTGCAAGGAAATCAATGCAGAAAATATCTGCGGAGTTGCTCCACACAATATCCAGAGTCTCAAAGTCAAATAAATCTCCCACCGAGCTTTAATATTTATTGTAAAATAGTTAATACAGTGATCCACCTGTAAACTTCTCCATCGAGCCTCTCAAAAGGCCGAGAAGTCTTCACTCTGTATTAATTATCCTTGGGATATTTTGTTAGATCTCACCTCCTCATCTTCCTATAAATACTGTTGTGGAAGATGAGAAGTTGTTGGTTGTTGGTTGCTGTTTGATCACAAGTTGTAACATTGAAACTCTCTGAAATAAATATACAAGTCTGTTGAAGTTGAAAAACAAATTGAAGTCTTGGATGTCTTGATGATGCTGTTGCATGCCCGTTCCTGAGAAGGCTCTATCATTGGATTCATGAGCTTGGTTGTTGGTGAAGTATTCTAACTGTTTAATGTTTTCTCCTATTTTCATTATGTTTCATAATCTCTTACTACAGTAGGTTGAAAGTTTTAGGCTAAGAAATGACTCCTGGAAGCACCTTAGACCTGTTCACCCTTCACTGTTTTATGTTTTCTTCTGCTGAAGTATTTTAGAGGCTTTAAACCTTCTCTTTAGTCTTCATTTATTTCCTTGATAGCTCAAATAGTTGGTTTCAGCATGATTTATGGTTCTCCCTGCTTGTCTGCCATCACTTGAAAGTTGTTATTGAAGTCTCCCTTTGAAGTACCATTGTCTTAAGTTAATCAAAGAGGTCGGTTTTGATCTTACCATTTGCCCCTGCTTGAACAGTTGTTTTGAAGGTCTTTATAGTTGCAAGCATAGATGTTATTTAGGTGTTCCCTCTTCTATGAATGCAGCTATCAGTGAATCTTTTATGTTTTCTAAGTCCTTTAAAGTAAAATATTTGAGGAAATAGGGAGTTCCTCGAATCTTGGATTTCATTTTAAAAGTTGTCTTGAAGTCATTATTTGCTCAAAGAATGTTTGTAGAATTTATGGTTAGCCCTGTCTATCAAATATCTCTTTATTGTTAAGTTATGTTTTAAAGTTCTCTTTGTTGAGAATTAAACTTCTCTTTCCAAAACTTTAATGTCCATCTCATTCCAAAACAAAGGATCCTGTGGCCAGGTTAGATTTTCCCTTTGATACCCCATATCCATTGATGAGTTTGTCATGACCTTATTTTGACTCCATAGCCCAATGAACCAGATATTTCCTCTTTCTGTCTGTCTTTCCTAGACCTTTCATATTCTGTTGTATCAACTCAACCCAACCAAACAAACATCTGCATTTAATAACTAGTCTAAAATCCATAACCAAAGAAAACAAGATAAACCTTTGAAAACAAATATTTGAGATATCCCTCTCTGAGAACAAGAGGACTAGATCCTGGAACTCTAAAGATTGGTTCTGATGTTTCCTTGTCTTTTGATTTGCCAAACTGTCAAAACACGGGATACCAACAGATACAACATGCATGTATATCTTGGATTCAATCCGATCTAACAATGTATTAAAGTTAAATACTGAATCATTTCTACAAATCTTTTGCGGAATTAAAAACACAATCGCCAATAACATGAAGCAAAGAAGAATCAAATCAAACCAAAACACAGATAATTTCCCAGGGAAAACTTGATGCTTAAAACCCCACTATCGTCTATTGTATATTCAACATGGATCATGAAACAATTACATACAAAATCTTCTCACAAGAGCCCTCCAGTAATCAGCTAATTGTCTCACAATGCCATACAAAAACTGACCAATACTTATTCAATTTACTGCCTCCAGACAGGCTGCCTTTCTTGTGCAATCCCTTATGAATGCAATCCCTAAAGAATAGGAATTTTGGCCTTCCTTGACTGCACAAGTACCATGGGCACTCCAATAGGTGTTTGGTTGCATGGGTGCAACCCAATAACCCTACAACTGATAGTCAACTTCCCTTTCACCTAGATCTCAACTGGGTCTCCACTGGATCTGACATGCATGCAGCTAATAATAGTAAATCCTCAGTTGCATGTGATATCACTAATTGTGAATTAATTAATATTTAATTCACTTGATCTCTCACTAGTGTATCAAGAAGTTACAACTAGCACAATTGAGTTTAACTCACTTAATTGAGTTAAACTGATTACAACCTGCATTAACTAATGCACCATTGCACTTCGAACTCTGTTACAACTAGAATTACTTTGCATGCCTCACCAACTACCTCTAACTCGAAATCCCTAGGTAACTGAGTTTATCACTCTGAGTTAACTATTACAATTTATTTTTGAGACTAGATTACATTTTATTGTCCATCTTAATTAAGGGATAACTTAAATAGACATGCAACAAAAATAGCCCTGTGGGCCCTACCCTAGTGTAGGTGCTTAATACACTAGGCGTGGGTGCTAAAATTTTCTTGTTGAATCTCAACACTCCCTCTCAACAAGAAATGGATTATCCTTCACCCCGATCCTGTCTCTATGGTATTCAAATTTTCTCCTGGTGAGCACCTTCGTCAGAATATTTGCATCCAGATCTTTTGTGGGAATGTACATAAGCAACATTATTCTTCTCTGCACACAATCTCTGAGATGATGGTACCGGATATCTATGTGCTTGGACCTATCATGAAACACAAGATTAATCGAGAGTTTAATGCAACTCTGATTATCACAATGTATCACTGTCGGATCCATCTAAGAACCAAACAAACCAACCAAGATTATTCTCATCGAGATAGCCTCACATGCAGCTTAACTTGCTGGCATGTACTATGCTTCCACTGAAATGAGTGCCACAGATCGTTGTTTCCTGTTGTACCAGGAAACTGTTGTTGATCCTATGCTGAAGATCCCTCCTGATGTTCTCTTTCTCTCTGATGGACTGCCAGCCCAATCTGCATCCGTGAAGCCTTGAAGCTTCACTTCCTCTATCCATATGTACCATAGACCATACACTGACGTGCCCCTCAGGTATCTCAAGACATGCTTCCTCGCCTTTCAAAAGAGCTTGGTAGGCTTAACCATAGCTTGACTCAACTGGTTAACTGTGTAGCAAATGTCTGGTCTGGTGTTCACTAGATACATCAGTGAACCAACTAACTACCTAGACAGTAGCATCCACTACCTCTCAAAAAGTAGCATCCTCTTTCCTCCAATTTCCTGGAAGAGTAGTATCCATGAGTTTTCAGCTCTCCATGTGAAACATACCCAGTATCTCCTTTGCATCCTTGCCTTGAGACACAAAAATTTCACCATCCCACTATCATATTTCCAATCCAAGGAAATAATGATGGAGTCCCATTTCCTTCATTTCGAACTCCCTTGCAAGATCCTCCTTGCATGATTGTATCATCTGCTCATCACCAATCAAAACTAGATCATCAACATAAAGAAAAATCATCAATAACTTAAACTCAACCACAATCTGGTACATGTTTGCATCTGCTTCAATTTTGGGGAAGCCCAATCCGGTGAAATAGATGTCTATCTGAGTGTACCAAGCACGGGGTGCTTGCTTTAGCCCATACAGTGCTCTTTTGAGTCGGCACACATGCGACTCACTGTTGAAGATCTTGAAACCTTCAGCCTGCTCTATGTACACCTCTTCCTCAATGATCCCATTGATAAACACATTTTTCACATCCATCTGATGAATGCACCAACCCATCTGCGTTGAGAGTGAAATTATGGATCTAATGGAAGAGTACCTTGCAACAGGTGCAAAAGTCTCATCATAATATATCCCCTCGTTCTGTGAGAATCCCCGGGCCACAAATATGGCCTTGTATTTCTCCACACTCCCATCAGCAGCTTTCTTTACCTTGTAGATCCATCTCGATCCAACCACTGATTTGCTGACCGGTCTTGGGAAATCTCCCATGCAATGTTCTTGACAATGGAGTCATACTCCTCCACCATTGCATCAACCCAATTTGGTTGTTGCACTACTTCCTGAAAGGAAGATGGTTCAGTCACAATACATTTGCTCATAGATCCATGTATCCAGTAAATCAGTCAGGAGACTGTCTCTGTCTACACTGTGAAGTAGGGGCTCCTACATTCTCCGTAGCATCAAGTCCCAATATATCAGCTTCTGTGGTGTGCCTTCTGCCATTTCTGATGGATGGCTCTAGATGAGTGTTTTCCTCCACTCCATGAACCTCCTCATGTGGCTGCTCCACATCTTGAGGCTCATCGTTGGGAACCAAAAGTTCCTCCTCTGCATGCAAGTCCAACTCCCTCTCAAGGGACAACCACATGGCTTTCTCCTCATCAAATTTTATATCCCGTCGCACAACAGTCATTCTGTAGTTTGGAAAATAAACTTGATAATTATGGGGTATTGTAGTATACCCCACAAAAATCCTGATCTCAGCAGCCAGGTCCAACTTCTTCCTGGCGTCCTTGGTCACATGCACATAAACAGATGAGCCAAAAAACTTAAAGTGTGAAACATCATGCTTCTTACCAGTGAAAGCCTCTTTAGGTGTACACATGCCAAGTATCCTATGAGGACAATGGTTTTGCACGAATACCACAGTGTTACATGCTTCCGCCCACAGATGCATCGGTAGGCCTTGATCATGTAAAATTTCTCTTGTTGCACCCATGATCATCTTGTTCTTTCTTTCCGAGACCCCATTCTGTTATGGGTTATGAGGCGCTATCAATTCTCTTCGAATTCCTTATTTGCCGCAGAAGTTCTTGAATTCATTAGAGATGCATTCTCCACCATTAACACTCCTAGGAGCCTTCACTTGCTTCCCCGACTCTTTCTCCACCAGTGTCTTAAACTCAAGAAAATTAGAGAATGTCTAATAGTTCTTCTACATGAAGAAGATCCAGCATTTACGAGAAAATTCATCAACAAATATTACATAGTACTTATTTTTTGTTGTCGAAGCAACAGATAATGGTCCACACACATCTGTGTGAACTCTCTCAAGGATCCTCGAAGCTCGGTTCTCCTTCTCGTGAAAGGTGGCCTTTACATATTTTCCCATAGTACATCCCTTGCATGTGTCTGAATGCGCAATTGTACTCTTGGGAAGACTAGTTGAAATGTGTTGCATGACTTTCAAGGCTCCATGGTAAGGATGGCCCAATCTCTTGTGCCATAATTCGCCCTCATCCCAGCTCACCACTTGATCCGCCTTGCCCATCATTGTTGCGCAGCCATCTACCTCTAGCTTGTAGAGATTCTTAACTCGAATCCCTATCCTCTTGGATTGTCCTATTTTTTTGTGTCGCAGGAAAGCTTTTCCTTCACCAAAAACAACATCATAGCCTATATCCTCCAACATTGCGACTGAGACTAAATTTTTCTTAAAACCTGGTACATGCATTACATATTTTAATTGAAAGGGTTTACCTGACTACCTATGGAAGGTAATGGTACTAGTCTCGGTAGCATTGTATCGCCCATCATCACCCATTTCAATATGCATCTGGAGATCCTTCTCCTCTAAGTCACTGAAAAGTTCCTTATCTCCCATCATGTGAAAGGAAGTGCCACTATCCAAATACCACACAGATCCCAATGCACTTGACACCATGCATGCGATCAATGAGAAATCAAGCTCAAATTGTGAGGCCAAAGCCTCACCAGCTGCAGATCGTCTAGCCTTCTTGTTCTTCTTATTTTGTGGACAATTAGTAGCAAAATGCCCATGCTTGTGACAGTGAAAACACTTCACCCTAAACATGTCCTACTTCTTTCCATTCTTGGAATCGAACTTGGAATGGAATTTCTTCCCCTTCCCCTTCTTCGCCTTAGCAGCCAAAGCACAATATTCTTCATCTTTATTCTTAAATGAAGATCCATCTCTGGTGTTCCGTTTGAACTCCTCCTGCACCAAATCCAACCATAGTTGTTCCCAATCTAGCAATTTTTCCCTTCCATTGACAGAGTCTTGATAACTGTGCCAACTCTTGGGAAGTCCTAGGAGAGCCAAGCTCACCAAATCATCATCAGTGACAGTTATACTAACGCTCCCCAGTTCATCCTAACATTGGACAAACTTTGTTAGATATTTTGGTATGGAGTCGCCCTTCTCCATCTTGATCTTCTTGAGTTTATCTTTGAGCGCCAATTTCCTATGGTCGTTGCTGCTATGGAATAGATCAACATTGCTTATGGTGTGGCTTTCCCATGGAGGCTTGAGACAATGTGGTCTCATACTCCCTCCAATAGGATCCTCCTCGCCTTTGCCACTTTCTTTTTCCATGAATCAAGATTTGCAGCATCTATCACAGTGGGTTTAGGAACATCATTGTTAATGAATTACTTCAAGCCATTGTCTTCAAGTACTGCCTCCATCCTGTCCTTTCAATCAATATATTTTGAACTGCCCTTGAGTGCATACTCCAACATCAAGCCATTGAAAGCCATTTCGATCCTGAATCAGTTGTAGCACCAAGAAAGTCTTTCTGCAAATTCAAATTCTATCCAGTCACAAACTCAGCTCCTCCTTCACAATTTTGATTTCCTGTGCTCTGATACCATGTAGAAATTATACAACATGTATGTATATCTTGGATTCAATCTGATCTAATCATGTACTAAAGTTAAATACTGAATCGCTTCTCAAATATTTTGCGGAATTAAAAACCCAATCGTTAATCACATGAAGCAAAGAAGAATCAAATCAAACCACAACACAGATAATTTTCCAAGGAAAGCTTGTTGCTCAAAACCCCACTATATTCTATTGTATATTCAGTATGGATCATGAAACAATTACATACAAAATATTCTCACAAGAGCCATCTAGTACTCAGCTAATTGTCTCACACTGTCATACAAAAACTGACCAATACTTAGCCAATTTACTGCCTCTAGACGGCCTACCTTGCTTGCACAATCCCTGATAAATGCAATCCCTAAAGAATAGGAATTTTGGCCTTCCTTGACTGCGCAAGTATCATGGGCACTCCAATGGGTGCTTGGTTGCATGGGTGCAACCCAATAATTCTACAACTGATAGTCAACTTCCCTTTCACCTAGATCTCAACTGGGTCTTCATTGGATCTCACATGCATGCAGCTAATAATAGTAAATCCCCAGTTGCATGTGAGATCATTGATTGTGAATTAATTAATATTTAATTCACTTGATCTCTCACTAGTGTATCAAGCAGTTACAACTAGCACAACTGAGTTTAACTCACTTAACTGAGTTAAACTGATTACAAGATGCATTAACTAATGCACTACTGCACTTCGAACTCTGTTACAACTAGAATTACTATGCATGCCTCACCAACTACCTCTAACGCAAAATCCATGAGCTAACTGAGTTTATCACTCTCAGTTAACTATTACAAGTTATTTTTGAGACTAGATTACATTTTATTGTCCATCTTAATTAAGGGATAACTAAAATAGACATGCACCATAAATAGCCCCGTGGGCCCCACCCTAGTGTAGGTGCTGAAATTTTCTTGTTGAATCTCAACATCAACAATGGTAAACTATATTTAATGTTGCGTCCTCATTAAATTATCTTTTAAGTTTCCATGTTGGTTTCTTATTTGTCACTTTTTTTACTTTGTAACTTCTTCTATGCAAGCAAAATTTTAAGAATGGAAAATTATCTTGAAGTTTAAAAACATTGGGGAATCTCACTAGTCCCTAATATGAAAACTATAAAATGTTTGTTGATGTATTTGTAAAATTATTCAAATTTATAACAAGATTTTATATATACTCCCTATATAATGTTGGCAATTTTTAAGGTAAAATAATTTCATATTGTAAAATGTGGGCAAATCATTTTTATAAAAAATGGAAATCTGTGAATCTTTTTTTGGAATAATCATGGAAAATTAGCCCACCTGCGAATATTAGCCCTAAAATTTTCCATGCTTCTATGTGAAAATTAAGTGAATCTTTTGGAATAATCATGGAAAATTAGCCCACCTGCGAATATTAGCCCTAAAATTTTCCATGCTTCTATGTGCAACCTCTAACATTATCGGGAAGTTGCAATTGGTCTGGCCACTTTTCCACTACATGTAAGGAGAATTCATTTGTCCAAATTATTATTATTTGAGTGTTGATGGGTTTATAAAAGATTGAGGAAAACCTATTGCAACTTGATATTTACAAGTTGTTTTTTTTGTTTTAATAGAGTTAATTTTGTATTAAAATGTGTAATTTGAAAAATGTAAGTGTTCTAAAAAATTTATGGCAGTAAATTTATTTATATATTAGAAAATACATTTTAAATAAAAAGAAATCACATGTCATCTAAAATTTCTAATATGTACAAATATATTTTAAATTAGTGAAGTCATATAAATTAAATGGGTAGATGCTAATAAATATCAAAACACTTAACTCATGATACATCTATCATTGTCAAGGTTAAATTAACAACACTTATTTGAGAAAACATGTAACAATTTTCTTAACCTTGGAGTTCCATAACTTGTAAATAAGTTTTGTTACAATGTCATGGTGACTTCCATAACTTGTAAATAAGTTTTGTTACAATGCCATGGTTTATTGATACCACATGCCAAAAAATCCATAACTCATGTTACAGTGATAAAGAGTATTACTGATTTTTTTTTTGTAAGGTGGGTAGGACAACATCTTTATCATCATGTCTAATACATATCACCCCGATCGGGGCGGGGAATTGAATCGATGACTTCACATCAAGGAGTGCCTTAACAGAGCACCTGATCACCGTCTATCCATGACCCTGTGGACAAGAGTATTACTACTTTTGAAATAAATCTAAATCTTTTATTTGTCACTATAAAGAATATTTTATAAGAATTGAATCCCATAACTAAAATGTTATTCCAAAATAAACACATGTAAGAAGAAATCACCCATAAAAAGGAAAAATTCTAATATAAAAAACAACTTATGATGTCACATATGAAATGAAAATCATTTTGTTCTCACTAATATTTATCACTTTTAAAAAATATCATTGATATGTAAATTTAGTAGTTATTAAAAAGTATTCCTCATCGAGGGTGGCAAACCTTGGTAACGAATTTCAAGACATAGGCATTGAAAGCCCTCCACGTGGCATGCATGAGACGAAAACATATTAAGCAAACAGATCTTGGCGCTCTGAAAATGAAAATTCTAGAGGAGAAGGGGGTTATAACAAAGGTGGCAATGGCATTAGGTTGCATTTTCTGGTACTAGGAGATGGGGGTCTGGTCTCTAAGGGGAACTGCACGCTTATAAGTCACTGGAGGCCTCTCAGGAGGGCCAATATTGTACCTTACCCAATGGATGAGCTCGTTCGTGGATGGGGAGAGGTTGTCTAGTAAATTTTGGACTCTATCAGTGTTGCAAAATGTGATTTGGGATCCACGCTTGGCACATGTCTTGGTTTTATTATTCTTTGTGGGAATGGTTTGTAGACTAGCAGCACATAGTGAAGGGCTCCTCTTCAACGAGAGGACCTTCCCTGAAACAGTGTTTGGAGCCTTGGTCTGTGTGTTGGGTTAGGTAACTCTTGTGATCATCTTTTTTGTGTTAGAATTGAGGAGTCTTATGTTTCTTTGCTCTATTTATGTCTCGGTGAACAAAGAGATGAGGATTTGTGTCTTCTTTTAGGGGTCCTAAAAGTCACCACCTCTTTTCTCCTATTGCTTATGTGTGAGGGAAGGTCATAATCCATACGACCCAGTGGTGGGGAAAATATTGGTGGCTCATTAGTTTTTCAAGGGTAAGTTTAGACAAATTTGATCCCTTTCTGACAATTTTTCCTCAAATGGAGGAGAAGTTTCGACCTCTAGAAGTTCCAGGGCGGCGAGTTGGTTGTTAAATGGTCGTGATAAAGTCGAGCTCTATGATTTTAGAGCTTTGATATCATCCATGGGGGTTTTTCCCTTAGAAATTTGACCTTCCTCCTCCTTTCATGGGCTCCCAACCTCTTCTCCCTTCCTATAAATTGGTCCCCATCCTTCCATTATTGGTTGGTTATTGTTGGGCTAGTCTGAACTCTCATTCCCTTTACATTTTTTCACTGTGATAACGCCTAAGTTGTTTGGGAGAAGGAATGCTTTAAAGCTTCGGTGAAGGACTCGAATTTTCACCAAATGGAGGCCTCCAACATCAAGGCTTGGTTTGTAAGCTCTTCCTTTCATATTTATCAATAAAACATCTTATGTTTTATTTCTATATTTGTCTAATATTTTATGCAAATATTATGGTACTCATTGATCTGCTAGATAGCTAATGCTTATGATTATTATGTATTGGATTAAGTTTGTTGTCTCCTTTTGATAATTTACAGGTATTCGTGTGCCACCAGTAGCAAGGAGCAAGCCTAAAAGTATCATTGATCAAGGTCATCATCAACGGGTTTGAACATAGCAATGGGGAAAAGGTACATCTATCTCTTTTCTTTTCGCATTTTGAATATTAGCTAAGAAAGTTTTGCATTAGAAATTATCTCAAGTTGCTAGACCCACTCTAGGGCTAGAGAGGTCACCTTTGTCCACAGAGGGGATTTATCTTGACAACACCAGCTTTCACTAAGGTGTTGGAAACCTCCACACCACTCCCCATTTACACTTCATTTTTTGTTAAAAATCCTTGATCTTTATGAGTATCAATCTTGAGCTCTAGAAATATTTTATCGTTTTGCTAATGGACCTCATTACAAAGAACTAGAGGAGGAACCTCCTTATTCATTATATAATGATCTAAATTGGTGCCCTCCCACCATCTTGGTTTTTTATTATTTTTCTTTGCATTGTTCTTCCCTACTTTGGAGTAGTTTTTAAAGGAATGCCCAGTATCATAACAAGATCTACATCAAAAAGAAATAATTTCGCAATCTAATTTTTGCACCCATAAATAGTCGTGTCCTATTAATTTAATTTTAGTAGGAAATCCTTTGATAAAATCCATTTCCACACAAATGCGAGCATATGTGGGCTTCATATAATATTCTGTGTCATTACATTGACAATAGAATATCTCTAAGGAATTTCCAATTGTAGTCAATAAAGCAAGTATCCACATATGTAAAGGGAGGGTGGGAAGCCTTACCCAAACTGGCGCAGTAGAGATTGAGGTCATAAGAGGGTCAAAGGAGGGAAACCATGGTTGTAAAAAGAGCCTTGCACTACCCCAGAACTATGAACCAAATTCAAAATTCAGAGCACGATCTTCAGCTTTGTCAAAGACAATAATAAAAAACAAAAAAAACCAAGAGTGAGGATCGACTAGACTCAGGCCACGGGCCATTGAACTTGCAAATCAAACCAGCCTCCGAAAACAAATTTGCCTCACTTAGAGCCTGTTAGCCACCAATAAAATTTGTCATACCAAATGGTGGCTAAAACATTTTTGGAGCCTTCAAGGAACAAGTTTTATTGCAAAAAGTGTTATCTCTTGAAGACTCATGAAGACATCATGCCTTCGGTTCCATCTTCACTGTTGTTTCCTTTTCCAACTCAGAAATTTTGTTGTTTTCCATGAAAATAAAACTGCTGCAAACAGTATTTTTCCCCTTCCCCACCTCAAAACTAACCTTCATTTTATTCCCTTTTCCCCCCCATCATTTTCCTCTATTTTTCATCCATTCCCCTTTTTCCTTTATAAAATCCACCTTACAGAGTTTAAAACTCCTTTTTTAAACTCTGTCGAAATGCCCAAATCCATCAGAAAACTCTGAAAATTTCATAAAAAATAAGTTTTTTCACTAGGGGTTTAAGCCCCTTTGGGCTAAATCCTAAACCACTTCCCCACATGTGCCCTAGTGCTGGAACAAAGCGCTAAACCATTTAAGCGCTTATCGCATCGCAAAAATCCGAGCACACAAATCTTTTGGTCAAGTTGAAAGTTCCGATGCGATTAGCCTTTTGCTTCATAACCCCCGATCCTATTATCGCCCCATATAATCCGAGTGCCCGCAGTCAGGTGCTAAACATTGTAAATATCCCACCCGATGCGTAAAACTTTGTATTATATTAAATATTTGGATTTTTCATAAAGTATCAAGGGTTTCCGTCGGAGCATAATTTAAAATAATATCCACCGTTGATCTAGAGCCGATCAAACGGCCAACGCATGATCGCATCGCAAGTTTTATCGGGCTCATTTTTGTGTCCCCTCCAATTGACCATTCCCCGATCTATCGTGAACTGTTGATCTCCTCCCCGCTTTCCCATATCCAATGGCCCACATTTGCTTCAATATTAACCTTTCCCCCGCCTCCAAAATCCTCCGATTCACTCCCCACCGTTGATCTGATCCTCAGATCAACGACCAGTGCTCAATCGCTTTGGCGCCCCCATTTTCTTGGCCCCGCCAATGCCGATACCTCCGATTGCATCTGGACCGTCCACGTGTCCAGATCGGACAGTCCAGATTGCATCTCCCGACTTTGGTTAAGTTTTATGCAACCCTGCTCATAATGTTTTTTGGCCCATTACAGCCGTTGATCTCTGCAAATCAACAATCTTTATTGACCATTTCTCCGCTTTGTTATTATTTCGTCCAACCCCCAGATTCGATTCTGGCTGTTGATCTTCTACATCCAACAGCCCATAATAAAACCGCTCCCTTTGCTTCCGCCCATGCATCTATTCGTTATCGCGCCCATTCTCCACCCTCAGATCTGAGGCCCCAGATCTGATGGCCCACATTACATATCGCGTAACTTTCAGTGCGAAAGATAATTTCTCAAAGGGCACGCGATATAAGCAGTTTTCTGGTGCCATGTGTCGGGCGGGGACGCATATCGCTTTCCAAAAGACAAAACTACCTACTCACCTTCTCCCCGCGCGAAACCCATGGCTTTAAGTCCCGAAACCACTTTCCCTTTTTCCATTTGAGTTTTGTCGCGCGCCTCCTCAGCCGTTGATCTTGCAGGGCCGATCTCATCCGACGGCCCATATTCATCCCGAACCCCCAACTCTATCTTTTAACCATATTTTCCTCCGAACAAAGGTTTTTAACCTTATCCCTCATATTTTCGCCATTTTTCTATAAAGTGACTCCTTCGCTTTATTTTTTCCCGATTAATCCTGACCGTTGAATCTCTACAGATTGAAGGATCCAACTTAAAAGCTCCCTCTGCTCTCTTTTCAACCTCCTCTAACTGATATCCACCGTTGGATGTTGCCATCCAACAACCATGCTCCTTTCCCACAACCTCTGAAGCAGTTTACCCAGTAAACGTAGGATTTCTTAATTTGTTTTGTATTTTGCAGGTGTTTAATGGTTTTTTCATTATATTAAAGAAAAGCTGAAGGCTGGGGATGACGATTCCCATGCCTTTGATTCATAAAAGGAAAACATTCACAGGATTCAAACTCCACGTCTCGTCAATGCTTCATAGGCGTTAATGCCTTATGAGCCCTGTGCGACACTGCACATCAACAAGACACATAGAATTAAAGCAAAACAAAAGAGTATCAGTGTTGAAGACCTGCCACAGTAGAACAGAGGATTGAAGACAATTTTGGGGGATTACGGCTAAGATTGATTATCAAAAGCGTAATCCTTCAAATTAAAACAGTGATTAAAGACGAATCAAAATTTCTTCAGACAGAAAGGCCTCCACCACCACAACAAAGGCAAATTGATTCCTCTCAACTACCACAATGCCACATTTAGCTTCAAAGCACTCTAACAGAGGCTGAATTGTGATCAGAAAATCAGATATCTGCCTCACAACCACCAAAGAGTTAATTCAGCCGGAGAACTAAATGTAAAATATCTGCTGAGTTACTACAGAGATGACAAAGAGCCTTAAAGGTCAACAAAAGCTCCCACCGAGCTTAAAACTTAAATGTAAATCAATTAATACAGTGAAATATATGTACTCTTCTCCATTAATCCCCTCAAAGGCTGAGAAGCATTAATCTGTATTAATTGACCCAGGAGATCTTTTATCAGATCCCACCTCCTCATTCCTTCTATAAATACTTATGTAGAAGATGAGAAAATGTTGGTTGCAGAACTTTGAAATATACCTGAGCTCGAAACTTTTGATTGTAAATAGTGTTCAAATGCTCTTGAAGCTCTGCTTGTGATAGAATAGTTAGGCTGAGAAGTGAAGATGATTGCTAACTTGAAACATTGGACTTAAAGCTGTAACTGGTTTGGAGCATCAATACAAGTTGATTTATGGGATCCTGGTCTATGTCGAAGGTGATGTTATTTCTTATTGTAAATTGTTATTTCATTTATGTTTCCACTTTGTTCATTTTCTCTTATAAAGAACAACAAGCATAGAGTTAGGACTTACTGTACATCGGTACCCTTCTCTGACTGATAAGCTTTATCTGAATGTTTTCTTCCAATTTGTGTTGTTTAGGAATGATTTAATTTAGTTTGAGAAGTTAGGAATGTTGGCGTTCCCTTGTCCTACTGTCTTAGCTAAATATTGTTTCTGAATGTTATTTTCAGTTTATGTCAAGTAGAGATGAACTACGGAAGATATGGTGAGCCCTGGTCCTAGTTTTATCCCCAAAGACTATCTAAAAGTTTCCCTGGGAATGTGTTGAAAGCTGGCTAGTTTCGAAGTACTTACCAGATCTTAGACCATTCTTTGTTCTCTTATGTGTTTGTCTTGAAATTTTAGCAAGTAAAGCAGAGCTAGGAGAGGTTTGTGGTGAGCCCTGCCCGCTAGTTTCTCCTCTAACAGTTACTTTTAAAGTTTCCCTTTGTTTTTTTTTAAATGTTTTTCTATTGAAAGTATATCAAAGGCTGGCTAGTTTCGAAGTACTTACCAAATCCTAGATTTCTTTTATGTTATTCTTAAGTGTTTGTCAAAGGCTGGCTAGTTTCAAAGTACTTACCAGATCCTGGGCTGCTCTTTGTTCTTCATTTGTTTAATTCCACTTCTTGTTGTTTCATTTCATTCCATAAATCAAACTTTAAATAGATCCTTAGACATAGATGACTTGCCCCATGGACCACTCTTGAACCCGATTGTTTCAATTAAATCCTATTATGAATCCATAGCCCAATGGACTAAAACCTGCAATTATCCATCTTTTTGGCCAAAGCTTGTTCTATTTGCTTGCAACTTCTCACCTTTAAAACTCTTTCCATTTAGAATTTTCCACTCAAATAATAATCATGCTCAACCATCCAAAACAAACAAAAACCCTTGGCCTTCATAACTAGCCTAATATCATTCCCCAAAACCTTTAAATATAAATCCATCTTTGCACTTATTGGAGAGATCCCTCTCCGGATTCAGGAGAGCTAGATCCTAGAATCCCAAAGTGGTTGAAACGGTGTTCTCCCTGCTGTCGGAATTTGCCAATCTTGCTGATTACAGGGAGCTAACATTTCTGGCGATTCCACTGGGGAATAGTCTGAGTGATTTTCATTTCAAATAATCATAAGATATCAGAAATTCCTTTCTTTTCAAATGACATTTGTTCTGTTAGCTGGTTGAATCGTTAGGAATAACATCTTTGACCAACAAACATTGTTTAGGAGTAAAAATCAGTCTTTCAAGAACTACCAACACATGGTAATTATGATGAAACTTGTTTGAATCAGTGACAAACTAGGTAAACCCTAGGATTCTCATAAGAGTTTATATAACCTTGAAAAATCAGCTGGCTTAGCCATAAGAGTAGACTGTCTTTGTCTCATAACCATAGCTAAGTTTTGAAACAGATTTAGGACACTCTTAGAAACCACACAACTGAAAAATAACTCAGAAAGCCCAAAAATATTTCAGATTGGAATTCAATAAACATGGTGGTGGACCATAAAACCTTTTACCTCCAAAAGAGCTAAAAACTTCCACTTGGAGACTCCACAATCCTCAACAGACCTTAAGACTCCACTGGAAAGAACCCTTATCATTGTAATATCATTCAAACTCAGTTAGAGGACTGTAGGATTAAAATTTGTGTAAACAGATTAGTTAACCTCTTAACGACTGTCATATCTGGTTGAACTTTTCTGGTTTAGTACGGTCTGAAAAACACAGCATAGTGGCTCCTAGAAAGATTCATACTAGAGCCTATCCTGACACTAACCCACCTGAGATAGTTGATAACCCAGAAAGTATCCTTAGGAAGTCTCCTAAGATTGAATTTTCAACTGTTTTCAGATCACCCTTGAGAGTTAATTCAGTTCCTGAAAATCTTTCAACTCTACAACAATCCCAAGTTGACTTAGTAAATCCATTTAGAACTAGGTCACTTGATGATATAATTCAGATAGACTCTGAGTCTTCACTTTCATCTCCTGAAACAAGTGAACATCCTGGTAGTAGAGAAACAACACCACCTGATTCACATTTCCTTTTCAATTTAGGTGTCTCTCATCCAAGATCAGCTCAGCAATCTATCCCTGGTCCATCCACATCTCTTCACCCTACATCCACTGTCCAAACCACTCCACTTCAGCCCACTTTACCTTTTGTTAATCCACCTCTTGTAAATCCACCTCCACCACTTATCATGGCAGCATGGTATGCTCCCTTAGTCCTTCCTGTACCATTAGTCAATCTTCCACAGGACTATCAGTCCAAAATTCCATTATATGATGCTAGTAATGCTACTACTGCATCATAACATGTGGATAAGATGAATGACTACTTTGACATAAATGAAATTGATGATGGTTCTGTCAAGCTTAGATTATTTGCTCAGAGTCTGGGGGGAGAAGTAAGAAAATGGTTTAACGGCTTAACCCCCCATAGTATAAATGATCTCCAAGCCTTCAATCAGACATTCTTAAACAAATGGGAAGTAAGGAAGAATCCTCTCCAAGTCCTTTCTGATTACAAGAACCTCCATAGAAACACTGGGGAAGGTGTGCAAGCTTACTGCACTAGATTTAACAGTGTGTATAATGCCCTTTCCCAAGACCTAAAACCTCCACAAGGCTCAACTCCAAACAAGTTTCCTGAAGGGTTTGACTCTGAGATGGCCTATCAGCTGAGAGAAAGAGACCCTGCAACTCTTGAAGATATGAAAAAAGGAGCTCTCGCTGTGGAAGTTAACTTAATGGAGAAGAGAGCAAGAATGAAAAATGAGAAGAGAGTGTCCTTCAGAGAGGAATCTACCCCTTCCACTTCCAATTCTAAGATGGAAAAAATGATGGAGGAGATGATGAAGAAAATGAGCATCCTTGAGAGAGCACAAGCAAGTCAGAACCAAACTGCTCCTCAAAACATAAACCAGAACCAGAATCAGAATTTTAGAAGGAACCAACCTCCAAACAGACCTAGGGAAGATGATCAATAGATCACTCCTCCCTTTCACCAAAACTATGTGAGTGGGGTTGAGGAAACAAATGAACCAACAAAGGAAGATGATATCAACATGCTAGGAGTAGATAATGATGACTCTAAGATCCATTATGATAGAAAACAAGGTCTTTACACACCTTATGATGACAAAAGAGATGATGATGAAAATTATTATCAAGACATGGAAAATGTCATCATAGAATCTCAAAGAGAATATGACCTTAGAAGTAAAACCAATCAAAAGACTAACAACCCTAAAACCTCTGACAGATCTTCACAAAACAGCACTGTAAACAAACCTAAAGTTGTCAAACAGAAGGACAAGACAGTGGCTGTGAATTCTGATAAAGGTAAAGAGAAAGGCACTCAAAACAATGATAAACATAGTGCGGACCTTAGCAGTACTAACACTTCAGCTAGTACTCCTATGAAAACCATTTTATCAAATGTAAATAGAACAAATCAGCAAAAAAATGTTGCTGATAGAATGGCAGTTAACAAGGCTGAGACAAGTTCTTCAAAGAATCAAACACTTTTAAGCCTAGAGCAAGAAATTTCCAAAATTAAAATCTCTATTCCCTTGACTGAGTTAGCTGCCTAGAATGTATATAGGACCCAAATTTTGAAGGCTTTAAACATTGAAGAGAATAATGACACAGTCAATCTTAATGATGACCAGCCAGAGCTTATTTTTGGTCCAAAGATTGAAGGTAAGTATCAAGAGGGACCTGTTCCTCCCTTTTATGTAAGTTTAAACGTTCATGTCAAGATTTTGCACAACGCTATGCACGATTCTGGGGCTTCTCATAATTTAATGCCTAAAGCTGTGATGGAGAGCCTGGGTCTAGAAATCACCAGACCTTATAAAGACCTTTACTCCTTTGACTCAAGCAAAGTAAAATGTTTAGGATTAATCAGAGACCTCTGCGTTAACTTAGCACAGATTACAGCCAAATGCCTCGTCATGGATATTGTTGTGGCTGATGTACCCCCAAAGTATGGTATGTTATTATTTAGGTCTTGGTGGGCTAAGTTACAAGGAACTATGCAGATGGACATGACCTATGCGACCATCCCTGTTTTCAACCAGACAAGAAGACTTTACAGGGAGTCCCATATGCAATACATAGTTACAAGTCAAGACATACCACAAAACTCTCCTCTTTACTCTGTAAATACAGGCCTTGATTCTTTTATCTTGTTTAACGATGAATCGTTCACTGAACAGGTCACTTTAACAGAACTGATGGCCGATAGGGAGGAAGAAGAACACAACCCAAAAGTGTCAAAACAATTTGCTGCATTTGAAAACTTTAGCAAACCAAACACCGGTCTTGAGCTACAAACCGTGCATCCATTGCCTTTAAACCTTGATGGTCAAGAAAACAACCCTCAACACAGCGAAAAACCTGAGGAGTTGAAACGAATACAACTAAGTGCTGATATTCCACAACAACCAGAAAGTATGTTAGTTAAAGAGGACAGTAACCAAGATGAAACCGAAAATAGCCCTCTATGGAGTATGAATTTTGACGGGTCATGCACTAGAACTAGTGTTGGTGCAGGTGTCTGGATATGCAACTCTGAGAACAACCACACAGAAAGAATTTCATGTAGATTAAACTTCCAGTGTTCGAATAACATAGCGGAATATGAATCCCTGGTTTTAGGCTTGCGTTTGTTGAAAAAGTTAGGAGCCAAAAGAATTAAAGCATATGGGGATTCTGAGTTGATCATTAGGCAAGTCAACGGGGAATACAACGCAAATCACCCAAGACTTAAGGCCTATCGAAACAATGTCATGGATCTTTTAAAAACTTTTAAGGAGTACCAGATAATTTTTGTCCCAAGAAAAAGAAATATCGCGGCCCACAGCTTAGCCTTTGCAGCTAGAATGTGCTTAATGCCATATGAAACCAAAGACTACACAACTCAGATTAAATTCAGACCAGTCGTTCTTGATAACGAAAAATATTGGCAAGTGTTTGACGGAGACAAACAAATAGAAGACTTCATGCAATTCATAAATGAATTCGAACTAAATAGTTCGGATTCATATTATGATACACACTGCAACAATGAAGAAAAATTTCTTGGTGAAGAAGAACCGTCTCCTGAACTTGCCAATATAAAGCTGTTGTCTAGCAAACTTGAAAACAAAACAGAATTGACTGGGGAGTTAGAAACAGAGGAGTTAGAAACCCTGCAGTCCAAAGATCAGAGTTTTCCTAAGGGTCTGGCCCCTTTAGAAGAGTTGTTTGATTTTAACGATGTGGCCAAGAATCCAAAACTGGAGCCTGTAGATACTGACATGGAAGAGTGCAATATAGGCAGTGAACTTAAACCAATGATAATTAAACTGTCTAAGACCTTACCAGCTCACATTAAACTCAAATACATAGAGCTGTTTAAAGAATTTTATGATGTTTTTGCATGTAGTTATGAAGATCTTAAATCCTATGACACTGAAATAATACAACACAAAATTCCTCTCAAGGAAAACCAAAAACCATTCAAACAGAAACTGCGCAGAATTAACCCTGTTCAGTTGCCTTTGGTTGAGAAGGAAATCAAGAAAATGTATGAAGCTGGTATTCTTGTCCCCTATTAGATATTCTGAATGGGTGTCTAATCTGGTGTCGGTTAGGAAGAAAACTGGAGAGATTAGGCTTTGTATAGACTTTAGAGACTTAAACAAAGCTTCGTTGAAAGACAACTACCCTTTTCCTAAGATGGATCATATTTTACAAAGGGTGTTAGGGTCTAAAAGAATTTCTTTGCTGGATGGCTACTCGGGGTATAATCAAATCTTAGTTCTCCCTGATGATCAATTGAAAACAGCCTTTACTACACCATGGGGCACTTTCATGTATGTGAAAATTTCCTTTGGTCTAATGAATGTTGGTGCAACATTCCAAAGAGCCATGGACATAGCATTCGAAGAGTTTGGCCATTTCATCATTATATACCTTGATGATGTTACTATTTTTTCAAAGACAAGTGGAGAGCAATTTAGAACATTTAAGAACAAGCCTTCGGTGATGCGAAAATTTTGGCATATCTTTGAACTCCTAAGAAAACACTTTTCGGTCTCCAAGAAGGAAAGCTTTGGACACATTATTTCAGAGAGGGTATTAAGATAGATCCAAAGAGGATCGAGTCCATATTAAAATATCTCATCCGAAACATTCATGAGTTGCACTCCATTGGAAAGATTAATCTCTTGAGAAGGTTCATCCCTCAACTTGGCCGAGCTCTCAGTAATATTATAAACACGTTACAAGAGCAAGGGGTAAAATGACCTTAGAAGCAAAGAAGTCCTTTAAACCTGGTGAAACAAACGTTAACCAAAACACCGGTTCTAATAAGTCCGATTTTTCAAAAGATTTTTATATTTTTTCATTTGCATCGTAACATGTCATTGTTGTTGTCCTTTGCCGTAAAAAATCCACAAGGACAAGAGCAGATTACTGCATTCTTTAGCAAGGCTTTGAGGGATGCCCTTCCGACTATAACATTATGAAAACAGTAAGCTTTTGCTTTTGGTTAAAGCTTAAAAGACTTCACAGTATACAAAGTGTGACCACACATTATTGCCCATGTCCCAAATCTGCCAGGAAAGATTTTCTAACACAGACCCGTATGGTAAGAGAGGTAAGTGGATTGTTGTTATTCTTGAATATGATTTAGAGATAAAGCTCACTAAACTCATCAAAGGCCAAGGTTCAGCCGCATTGATGGCTGAATCCACCTTGCATGCCTTGATATTAATATGATTAATGCTTTAGATGATCAAGAGGAAATCTTGCAGAGTATACAGCTCTCACACATTATTGCCTTTGTCCCAAATTCAGTTGTGAAAGATTTTCTAACACAGGACCCAGATGGTAAGAGAGGTAAGTGGATTGTTGTTATTCTTGAATATGATTTAGAGATAAAGCCCACTAAACTCATCAAAGGCCAAGGTCTAGCCAGATTGATGGCTGAATCCAATTTTTAAGTTCTTGATATTAATATGATTAATGCTTTAGATGATCAAGAGGAAATCTCAACTCCCATTGTTGAAGATCATTTTATGAATTCCCCTTGGTATGCTGATATTCTTTATGTTTTGCTTAATTTGAATACACCTCCTGGTTTGAAAAAAACAAAGGCAAGGTTTTTGAAATTGAAAGTTGTAAACTATTGCATTATAGATAAATGTCTTTATTGGAAAAATGCAAGTGGTATATTGCTTAAATGTTTGCCTGAGCTTGATTCAGAGAAGGTTAAGCACGAGTTCCATGTAGGGGAGTGTGGAGGCCATTTATACTGGAAGAAAACAGCCAAAAAAATCTTGAGGGCTAGTTACTATTGGCCTACTCTTTTTCTTGATATATATAAGATGATAATTTCCTGTCACAAATGTCAACTTTTTGAAGGCAAAAAGAAGCTGCTACCCCTACCTCTACATCCAATCACTGTTGAAGCCCCTTTTCAACAGTGGGGACTTGACTTCATAGGTGAAATCCATCCATCATCTTCTGCTCAGAGTAGATGGGTTCTCACTTCCACAGACTACTTCACTAAATGGATAAAATCCATCCCTTGTAGGCAAGCCAATGATTATGTTATTATAAAGTTCATAGAGAATAATATTCTCTCTAGATTTGGCTACCCTACCAAGATCATCACTGATAATGCAGCAGCATTTGGATCAAAGAAGATGGTTGAGTTCTGTCACAAATATCAAATAACATTGGGGCATTCCACGGCCTATTACCCACAAGCTAATGGACTTGTAGAATCCTCAAACAAGAGCTTAGTGAACATAATCAAGAAGTTGTTAGAGGACAACAAAAAGTCTTGGCACACAAAGCTTGTGCATGCACTTTGGGCTGACATATTGACTTTGAAGAAATCTATTGGCATGTCACCCTACCAGCTTGTGTATGGCACTGATGCAATCTTTCCTACCAGCCTTAGTGTGCCAGTTATGAATTTAATTCAAGAGGTTCAGTCTGAAGATAATGACATGATTGGAAGGATAAATCAGACTGTTCACCTTCAGCAAACCAGAGAGGAGGTTTATAACAAAGCATTGTAGAAGCTGAACAACATTAAAAATATTTTTGTCAGAAGAACAAAGGCCAGCAATTTCAATATTGGGGACAAAGTTTTAAAGTGGGACTCAAGGAGAGAAGACAAGGGCAAGCATGAAAATTTTGACAACTTATGGCTTGGCCCTTATCTCATTCATTCAGCTGCTGGTAATAATGTCTTTTTCTTACAAGAGTTGAATGGAGCAGAATTGTTTGGGGGTCCTGTCAATGGCAGGATGCTAAAAAATTACTTCTCTTAATCCATGTCATGTTCTGAAAACCTTTTTTATCTTTTTCCATTATAAATATTTCATCCACCATTGCATTCAAAGTTAGAAAAATAAAAAATACAAAAACAATGAAAGAAATAAAAGAGGGCAGATTGTAAAAACAATAAAGGTATGGCCCCATACCAAAAAAGAGAAACAAATCTGAAAGTGTGCAAGCTTAAATGCCACTCCTGAAAAACACACTTCTAGTTAGTCAAACAACCTAATCTTGACTAATTAGTTTTAAATTTACTGTTGATAGGATAGTGAATTCGATTGGCTAAACTGTTTAATCTTGGCTTATCAGTAGGTAGAATAGGCTAGAAATTAAAGGTTCAAACATGTTCAAAATCTGAACCTGTGTTTCCAAACCATGAAGGACTCAAACCTTTTTAAATTTCTGAGTCAAAACAAAGGAATAACTGGTTCTAATCATCTTAAAGTTTGAACCAATTGATAAAAGAAGAATAGCTCAAAAAGAGGCAAAAAACAGAGTTGTGAAAAGATGAAGAAAGTGCTTTGAAACTTTCAGATCTTAAGCCTTCCATTTTTTTTTTTATTTTTCTACAAAATAATATCTATGTGCAGCTTGTTTTTTATGCCATAGATCAGCATCAAGTTAGACTGTTCAATCCTGACTTGTATGCTTTTTAATTGCCGCTGTAGAATTTAGAGAATAAAAATCTGCTAGACTGTTTAATCCTAACAGATTGGCAGATCAGGTAGAGAAGCATATGGACTCAACTGTTTAATCTGAGTCCATGGATAAATAAGGAGTAGAAATATATTATATGTTATGCTTTCAAAAGAATAAAATGTTGGGAAAAGAGCTTGCCAATCCAAGTGCACTCTACAAAAGAAAAAATGTTTGATTAGTAGAATTGGGTAGGTAGAAAGCTTGTTTTGATGAAGATCCATTGTTTTCATGGCTGCTACTATGTTTTTAGAGAAAAATAAGATCATCCAAGAAAAGAAAGGCATCCCAATGGATAAGGCACTGATCAGCCTCCCAGAGAATGCAAGTCTGAATTTCTTGATGCCTTCAAGAAGGCACCATCCCCAAGTGGAGCCACTGTTAGCCACCAATAAAATTTGTCATACCAAATGGTGGCTAAAACATTTTTGGAGCCTTCAAGGAACAAGTTCTATTGCAAAAAGTGTTATCTCTTGAAGACTCATGAAGACATCATGCCTTCGGTTCCATCTTCACTGCTGTTTCCTTTTCCAACTCAGAAATTCTGTTGTTTTCCATGAAAATAAAACTGCTGCAAATAGTATTTTTCCCCTTCCTCACCTCAAAACTAACCTTCATTTTATTCCCTTTCCCCCCCATCATTTTCCTCTATTTTTCATCCATTCCCATTTTTCCTTTATAAAATCCACCTTACAGAGTTTAAAACTCATTTTTTAAACTCTGTCGAAACCCCCAAATCCATCAGAAAACTCTAAAAATTTCATATAATTTTTTTTTTCACTAAAGGTTTAAGCCCCTTTGGGCTAAATCCTAAATCACTTCCCCACTTGTGCCCTAGTGCTGGAACCAAGCAGTAAACCATTTAAGCGCTTATCGCATCACAAAAATCTGAGCGCACAAATCTTTTGGCCAAGTTGAAAGTTCTGATGCGATTAGCCTTTTTGCTTCATAACCCCTGATCCTATTATCGCCCCATATAATCTGAGTGCCCGCAGTCAGGCGCTAAACATTGTAAATATCTCGCCCGATGCGTAAAACTTTGTATTATATTAAATCTTTGGATTTTTCATAAAGTATCAAGGGTTTCCTCCAGAGCATAATTTAAAACAATATCTATCATTGATCTAGAGCCGATTAAACGGCTAGCGCATGATCGCATCGTAAGTTTTATCGGGCTCATTTTTGTGTCCCCTTCGATTGACCATTCCCCGATCTATCGTGAACCGTTGATCTCCTCCCCGCTTTCCCAGATCCAATGGCCCACATTTTCTTCGATATTAACCTTTCCCCCGCCTCCAAAATCCTCTGATTCACTCCCCACCGTTGATTTGATCCTCAGATCAATGGCCAGCGCTCAATCGCTTCGGCGCCCCCATGTTCTTTGCCCCGACGATGCCGATACCTCCGATTTCATCTGGATCGTCCACGTGTCCAGATCGGACGGTCCAGATCGCATCTCTCGACTTTGGTTAAGTTTTATGCAACCCTGCTCATAATTTTTTTTGGCCCATTACAGCCGTTGATCTCTGCAGATCAACGGTCTTTATTGAACCTTTCTCTGCTTTGTTATTATTTCATCCAACCCGCAGATTCGATCCTGTTCGTTGATCTTCTACATCCAACAGCCCATAATAAAACCGCTCCCTTTGCTTCTGCCCGTGCATATATTCGTTATCGCGCCCATTCTCCACCGTCAGATCTGAGGCCCCAGATATGACGGCCCACATCACATATTGTGTAACTTTCAGCGCCAAAGATAATTTCTCAAAGGGCATGCGATATAAGTGGTTTTCTGGTGCCACATGTTGAGTGGGGATGCATATCGCGTTCCAAAAGACAAAACTACCTACCCGCCTCCTCCCCACACGAAACCCGTGGTTTTAAGTCCCAAAACCGCTTTCCCTTTTTCCATTTGAGTTTTGTCACGTGCCTTCTCAACCGTTGATCTTGTAGGGCCGATCTCATCCAACGGCTTGTATTCATCTCGAACCCCCAACTCTATCTTTTAACCATATTTTCCTCCGAACAAAGGTTTTTAACCTTATCCCTCATATTTTCGCCATTTTTATATAAAGTGACTCCTTCGCTTTATTTTTTCCCGATTAATCCTGACCCACGAATCTCTACAGATCGACGAATCCAACTTAAAAGCTCCCTCGGCTCTCTTTTCAACCTCCTCTAACTGATCTCCACAGTTGGATGTTTCCATCCAATGGCCACGCTCTTTTCCCACAACCTCTGAAGCAGTTTACGCAGTAAACGCAGGATTTCTTAATTTTTTTTGTATTTTGCAGGTGTTTAATGGTTTTTTCATTATATTAAAGAAAAGCTAAAGGTCGGGGATGACGATTCTCGTGCCTTTGATTCATAAAAGGAAAACATTTGCAGGATTCAAACTCCACGTCTCGTCAATGCTTCATAGGCATTGATGCCCTATGAGCCCTGTGCGGCACTGCACATCAACAAGACACAAAGAATTAAAGAAAAACAAAAGAGTATCAGTGTTGAAGACCTGCCACAATAGAACAGAGGATTGAAGACATTTTTGGGGGATTACGGCTAAGATTGATTATCAAAATCCTAATCCTTCATATTAAAACAGTGATTAAAGACAAATCAAAAGTTCTTCAGACAAAAAGGCCTCCACCGCCACAACAGAGGCAAATTGATTCCTCTCAGCTACCACAATGCCACCTGTAGCTTCAAAGCACTCTAACAGAGGCCAAATTGTGATCAGAAAATCAGATATCTGCCTCACAACCACCAAAGAGTTAATTCAGCCAGAGAACTAAATGCAAAATATCTGTTGAGTTACTACAGAGATGACAAAGAGCCTTAAAGGTCAACAAAAGCTCCCACCGAGCTTAAAACTTAAATGTAAATCAATTAATACAGTGAAATATTTGTACTCTTCTCCATTTAGCCCCTCAAAGGTCAAGAAGAATTAATCTGTATTAATTGACCCAGGAGATCTTTTATCAGATCCCACCTCCTCATTCCTTCTATAAATACTTTTGTAGAAGATGAGAAAATGTTGGTTGCATAACTTTGAAATATACTTGAGCTCAAAACTTCTGATTGTAAATAGTGTTCAAAGGCTCTTGAAGCTCTGCTTGTGATAGAATAGTTAGGCTGAGAAGTGAAGATGATTGCTAACTTGAAATATTGGACTTAAAGCTGTAACTGGTTTGGAGCATCAATACAAACTGATTTATGGGATCCTGGTCTATGTCGACAGTGATTTTATTTCTTATTGTAAATTGTTATTTCATTTTTGTTTCCACTTTTTTCATTTTCTCTTATAAATAACAACAAGCATAGAGTTAGGACTTATTGTACATCAGTACCCTTCTCTGACTAATAAGCTTTATCTGAATGTTTTCTTCCAATTTGTGTTGTTTAGGAATGATTTAATTTAGTTTGAGCAATTAGGAATGCTGGCGTTCCCTCGTCCTACTGTCTTAGCTAAATATTGTTTATGAATGTTATTTTCAGTTTATGTCAAGTAGAGATGAACTAAGGAAGATATGGTGAGCCCTGGTCCTAGTTTTATCCCCAAAGACTATCTAAAAGTTTCCCTGGGAATGTGTTGAAAGCTGGCTAGTTTCGAAGTACTTACCAGATCTTAGACCATTCTTTGTTCTCTTATGTGTTTGTCTTGAAAGTTTACCAAGTAAAGCAGAGCTAAGAGAGGTTTGTGGTGAGCCTTGCCCGCTAGTTTCTCCTCTAACAGTTACTTTTAAAGTTTCCCTTTGTTTTTTTTAAATGTTTTTCTATTGAAAGTATATCAAAGGCTGGCTAGTTTCGAAGTACTTACTAGATCCTGGATTGCTTTTATTTTATTCTTAAGTGTTTGTCAAAGGCTGGCTAGTTTCAAAGTACTTACCAGATCCTGGGCTGCTCTTTGTTCTTCATTTGTTTAATTCCCCTTCTTGTTGTATCATTTCATTCCATAAATCAAACTTTAAAGAGATCTTTAGACATAGATGACTTGCCCCATGGACCACTCTTGAACCTGATTGTTTCAATTAAATTCTATTATGACTCCATAGCCCAATGGACTAAAACCTGCAATTATCCATCTTTTTGGCCAAAGCTTGTTCTATTTGCTTGCAACTTCTCACCTTTGAAACTCTTTCCATTTAGAACTTTCCACTCAAATAATAATCATGCTCAACCATCCAAAACAAACAAAAACCCTTGGCTTTCATAACTAGCCTAATATCATTACCCAAAACCTTTAAAGATAAATCCATCTTTGCACTTATTGGAGAGATCCCTCTTCGGATTCAGGAGGGCTAGATCCTAGAATCCCAAAGTGGTTGAAACAGTGTTCTCCCTATTGTCGGACTTTGCCAATCTTGTTGATTACAGGGAGCTAACAGAGCCTCAGCCACTAAAGGGACCTCCATCGACTGGCCTTTGCAAACAAACAACCCAGAGGAAGAGGAACTGGAGGCTGAGTTCACTATATTATGAAAGGAGGAAAGAAACAACCCAGAGGAATGATTGTTTGCTGCGGATTTCACAATGTTGCTAAAAGATTGAAGATGTGATGTTAGATGAGATTCATCCAAGCTAGATAGAGGAGCGACACACTTTTCAACAAATTTTGAAGTGGTGGGCTTAATTAATCCAGCCGAAATAGACACTGAGGGCAAAGCATCACCCTTATCAGAAATAACATATGAACCAGAGGATGAAAATGTGCATGCCGCCATGGAGAAAAGCGAGCTCTTCCCCATTAGAAAGAGTGAGGACTTGATACTAGCTGACAAATGAGGCAAGAATGAGGATTTGAGCGAAGAGAGGGATAGAGTGTCAAAAAAGGTCAAAAATCCAAAAACCATGGTAGCTAGGAGGTGTACCATTTGCAGAACGTTGTATAGGAAAGGAAAAGTTATTAACCAATGTCAAACCTTAGCTAACACAACAAAGAAAATCTACAACATTATCATAACCTCTCCAATTAACATACTATTTGAATTTTAATTAAATTCCAAAAAAAATAAAATCTACTTAATTAATTACTATTTTTCATTCCTTACCTTAACAAAAAAATAAAATAAATAAATAAATAAATTTAAAATTACTTAACTAACCATATAATTAATTTTAATTAAAAAAAGCTCAACTACTTGCTAACAATATAATTGATTTTAATTTAATGTGAAATAATAATATTTGTGATTAAATTTAATTTTGAGATTATTGTTGCAATTATCTGATTATAAGGAAAAAATCAGTAAAATTGAAAAAAGAGGGATCAAAATACATGGGAAAAAATCATTAAATACTAGCTCTGCAAGGATCAACTTTTGTAATGAACAGTTCCATGAAAAACGAACTTTTAAGAATCAACATTGTAAACAATAAAATATATGAAGCCACAACAATGATGAAGTCTACACATAGTGAAAAGCATTGTTTATGCAATGAATAGCATTTTTAATATGTTACATGTCACTTTCACATTCTCCTCTGAATCATGTCGCATGTTGTTTTCTCATTTCCCCTGTCCATCATGCCGGCGAATCACGATATTTTGTCTGATTCTTTCGGTCAAAAATCTAAAAAAGCAGTTCGACATTTTTAATCTCTTCAATTGTTTGTATGAACAGGTCCAACATGGTTGTTAATTTTCCGGAGAAATTTTATATTTTTCCATTTTACTATAATAATATGGAATTTTTTTGATTAAAAATTAGGGGCAATGGTATGGTTTACTAATGAGAGGGGTAGAATATGTATGTTTTGGTAGATTTGAAAATCAAATTATTGAGTAAAGATGAATATCAAATACTGATTAGGTATGTTATTTAGCTGTGACCTTAAAATTGGATAATAATGTTGAAAATATAAATGTAAAACCAAATACTTTATGTTATTTGTGTTATTAGACCAACTATTAATTATAATTAAATTTAGAAAAAAAAAATTAGTATGATATGCTTTGGATATTTTTCAGTCATATTTCACAGTGAAATTTTTGTTATATTATTAGACAAGTATTTAATTATAATTATATAGGATTTTTTTATTTTTTTGGCACATTTTTTGGTCAAATTTGTTTGTGTCATGGTATGATTTGGTGATTTTCATGGCTATGTAATTGTATGGTCTTTTTTTTTTTTTTTGGTCAAATTTGTTTGCAGTTAATTTCAGTGTAATGGTATGTTTTGGTGATTTTCTTGGCTATGTAATTGTATGGTTTGGAGATTCCTAAAGCATATTTTTTAATCAAATTTTGTTGAAGGTTTAAATATAATTTGTAAATTGTATGTTATAGAGATTTTATGGGCACGCTGTTTGATCAAATTTGTTTGAAATTGGACATGATTCCAAATGAATCAAATGCTTAATTTCTAGTTTATGATTAAATATATGTTTTGGAGATTTTTTGGGCATATTTTATAATCAAAGTTGTTTAAAACTTAAATTTAATTGTATTTTTGAAAGATTTTTCAGAGATGTTTTCTGATAAATTTGTTTGAAATGGGACAAAATTTTAATTGAATCAAATGTTTGAAAATTTGTAATTTATGATTTTCAAAATATCAAATACATTTTGATCTGTAATTTATAATTTTCAAAATGTTGAATATATTTATGGATTCAATTAATAAATTTACACAAAAAACTACATAATTAAATGAAACAATATTGTTAGATCTAAGACTTTTGTGATCCATAATTTAGATAAATGTCTTTATGATTAATCACATCATTAAGATTTGGTCACCTTGGTGCAGAGGATGAACCATCCTCTGCACCAAGGTGACCAAATTTTTAATGTTGTGATTAATCAGAAAGACATTTATCTAAATGAAACAATATTCTCAAAACATCGAATATAATTGTATAATGAAACTCAAAAATGAATTTGATTTTGGTCACCTTGTCCAGAGGATGAACCACATTAGATGGTTCGAAAGGTCATCCTCTAGACAAAGTGACCAAATCCTAATGATGTGATTAATCCAAAGACATTTATTCATCCTCTGCACCAAGGTGACCAAATCTTAATGATGTGATTAATCAGAAAGACATTTATCTACATGAAACAATATTCTCAAAACATCAAATATAATTGTATAATGAAACTCAAAAATGAATTTGATTTCGGTCACCTTGTCTAAAGGATGAACACATTAGATGGTTCGAAAGGTCATCCTCTAGACAAAGTGACCAAATCCTAATGATGTGATTAATCCAAAGACATTTATTTAAATGAAATAATATTCTCAAAACATCAAATATAATAGTATAATGCAACACAAAAATGAACTTGACCCCAAAAATAACAAAACAAAACACATTTCAACCCATAAACAAATTAAAATTAATAGTCAAGTCTTACTAGCACAGTCCGTTCGAGATTGACTGCCTTAGGAATCTCGAACTACCTTAGGAAAGGCAATTGCCTTGAGAAAGCAACTCAGAACCAAACCTCACTAAAATGTTGAGCCTATCCTAAGGGAAAAGACATGTTTAAATTCACTCAGCTAAAGTCTAGTATGACCTATATCTCCTCCAACCTATACAGAAAACAACAAGATCCATCAATCAAGGATTTCTAAATGAAATCGTGCAAACCCACAAGAGCGTCCTTGTCCTTTGGACAACCTTTGGACAAAGACCGACAACTTCCCTCTGTACCAACAACAAAAACATCATTATGATTTCTGTATCGATTCCCCTGCTGTTGCTACTTCATACAATTGGCTTTAATTACTGATCTACTTCGGCTTCACTTAATGCTTTAATCGTATGAATTACGACCAACCAAATGAGTCTACATTCAGTCGCTTCAGTAACATGTACAAATTTAGCTAGGTCCAAGAAATCTTGAGATTTTACGAGACGATGTTCTTCACTTGAAAAAATATGGAAGGAACCTTGCCATCGTAGAATAGCACTTGAAGGACCGGCCTATTTTTCCCAAATCAAAAGAGGAACATTGAGGCTTTTGAGGCCATTTAGGAACAAAATTGAACACTTCACAACCCTTTTAGGTTCTAGCTGGAAGGAAGTGAGAATCTAAAATTATACATTAGGAAAAATGTTAAATTTTATTTATATTTGTTTTTTTAATTAAATAATATAATAAAATGTCTAGTGAAGTGCTCTTAAAAAATTATTGGATATTCTTTGGTGGCTTTGTTCTCATTTTCAAGATAGTTTTAGCCTGGTATAGACTCACAATACCCTTTTACTTAAATATCAAAGAGAAATCATCTCATCCATTGAAAACCATCCATAAAAAAGAGTAGGAACCCAAGTCGTGTTAGGGTCTGCATTAGGTCATAGAATGTCCAAGGGCCTGTCAGTAATAGGTAGGTCCTTATCATTATATGTGGAAATAAGGGGGTTCTTTGCCTTACCTTAGACCTACTACAACTGGCATTAGCACTGTCATACTACCTGCGAGGGAACTTTCTCTTTAGACTGAACCCTACTGATGCAGGAGCATCCAGCTCAGGGTGAACAAAAAAAATTAAAGTATTTCGTCTCACAGGTTTACAGTTCATTGCACCTGAGTTATTTCAATTATTTTCTTTAGTTTTTAGCATTTAGAACTTAACAACAAATTGTGTTTTTTTAATTTCATTGTAATTCCTTTTAGTTACTGTTTTAAATTAGTTACGGAATTCAGGTGAACGAAAAAGAATAGTTGTCCGTTATAACTACATGTAACTGTTGGCAGTTTCAAAAAGAAAGAACTGATAAACAATGATACAAAAGGGATAGGATAACACATTTTTAGGGTTGATTTTCCATCTTAGGAAAAGACGAATAAAATCACAGAAGAGAATTGGAAACAAATCAGCTGTATCCATTTGCAGCGTAAATCAAATTTATTCTTATTTTCATTAAATATTGAATGCATTTACTACAATGGAAAAAAGAACTGGTGGAATAATTTTCTTTTCAGGCATTCGAAAGATATCCAAGAACAAACATGAGTGATCACATCAAACATGCAAACGGGACTACATACAAGAATCCAGATATACATTATCGACGGAGAACTACTATTATAGAAGCGCACCAAGCATTGTAACAAAGAAATCACAGGTATCATTTCAACAAGAGTAACTCATTTCCTTTTTGCACATTATCGTAATAATTTATTTACAAATGCCAAGAAAACTGTTGCGGTCCAAAACATAGCTAAGTATATGATATGTTCAGTTGAGTATATGGGTTCAAAAACCCCATTACTAACGGCAAACGCCAAAACCAAAGAACGCTCATAGTTCTAAATTCCTTTTACAAACAGGAGAAAACCTTTTATCAAAAACTACAGTTAACGAAGAAGCCAACACGGCGGACAACTGACGGGGGAGCCGAGACTCATAGTATCCTAATACTGGAAGGGAATACAGGGAGAGACCCTACCCGTTTAGGGGTCAGCAACAGTGAAATCGACAACCACATTTGGAGCGCCGACCAGCTACCTGAAGGAAAGACATATACACGATAAGAATCATGAAGAGGTTGGAATTCTAAACAGAGGAGAGCAATGAGGGCTTAAAAGCCTAAGCTTACTAGGAGGGTAGCAACAAATCGAGGAAGAAACCAATCGGTCCCCAACCAAACAGGGAACTTGCTCACAAGGAGAAAAAACCCTTAATTTAATCAGGAAAAGAACAACCAATTACTGAAGCAGAGAAAGAAGACTTACCTTGTGCAATTGTCGAGTCAAGGTCGAACGCCGAGTTCCCTGCTGGTTGTCACCTAGAAAAAGAAATAAAAATCACGGTCAGAGAATCAGTTAAACGATGAGCGGACAAGTAGCAAACAACAGTTGCATTCGGAAGTAAATACTGTTAACAACCATAAAACCTCCCAGAAGAAGAAGCCCATTTGCAGACAGTAAATATTCGAGCTTCAAAACCCTCGAGCTCATTGACGAAACATGAAATACCCACAGAGCCATTGCATCAAACTAAAACCAGCTATGCAGAGTTGAACGATGAATAGTGGTTGCAACGAAGAGTGCAGAAAGAGGAAACAGAGGCTGTGACCTTATACCAGATAACACCCACGAAGAATGAATAACAGAAGTCACAGAGACATAGTCACAAAACCCTCACACCAGCGCACAGTGGGAAATTTCCAAATGAACAAAACTTAGGAGTATAACAAAAGGTGGGATAGCGCATACCGAGGAGAGGGACAGTTGTCCTCCACACACAACCACAAGTATGAGTCATAATTCTGAAATCAAACAAATATCCATTACAATACCACCAAGAAATCGGATAATTAAAATCCACTTAATCATAAAGTTTATTATTAAATCATCACAAAACTCGAGAAGGGTTGGTCCCATCATTTTTGGTATCAGAGCAGGTTGAGTGTTTTAGAAAAATGGAAGTTGGAAGGCGAGGTCGTGGGAGAGCTATTCGAACAGTAGCAGATGAAGGATTGAGAGAAGAGATTAGGATATTGACCACCCGTTTGGCAGCAGTAGAAGCAAGAAGAAGAAGGGATCCTGATGGAGGAGATGATAGTGATGAGGAAGTTGCAGAGACAACAGATGGATCAGATGGAGAAGGACCTGAACTTAGAATGTTGAGGTCAGTCTTACTATCAAATAGTAAGCCAAAGCATGAGCTTTTGAATTATGATGGAAGTTTGTCAGCAGAGGTACTATTGGATTGGCTCAGTGAGCTAAATAAGTATTTTGACTATGAGGAGATCAGCGAAGATAAAAGAGTTAAATTCGCTACCACCAGGTTGAAAGGGCATGCGTCCTTATGGTGGGATAGTGTACAAGCAGAGAGGAAGAGGTTGAACAAACAACCTATAAAAAAATGGACCAAGATGGAAGCTAAGTTGAAGGGTAAATTCTTACCCAAAGACTATCATATTTCTATGTACAGGTAGGTACAAAATCTGAAACAGAAGAGGATGACTGTAAAAGAATACACCGAGGAATTCTATCGAGTAAACTTGAGAGCCGGTTACATGGAAGACACCCCATAAAAAACAGCAAGGTTTGTGACTGGATTAAGGTGGCAAATATTG
Organism: Pinus albicaulis; assembly: GCA_034641835.2. Taxonomy (NCBI): domain Eukaryota; kingdom Viridiplantae; phylum Streptophyta; class Pinopsida; order Pinales; family Pinaceae; genus Pinus; species Pinus albicaulis. The sequence goes on along the minus strand of CM076582.1, from coordinate 1,300,816,557 downwards.
GATGAGATAAGTATTCTTTCACCTAGAACCACAGATGAGGCTTATCAGAGTGCCTTAAGAGCAGAGGAGAAGATAAACAGGAAATAGAATGCCAGAAGAGGAGGAGGATCTGGCAGGGGGAAAGGACGAGCCTATGGCAGAGGTAGAGCTGCCAAGCCCAATGATGAAGGCAGCAGTTCAAAAACTCCAGGGACAGCAGAGAAGGACAATAACACTAGGGGAGGAAGGCCATACCAGCGCGGAAGAGGTAATGGCAGAGGCAGAGGAGCTTCCATCCAGTGTTACAAGTGCCACAAATGGGGGCACAATTCCTTTGAGTGTCCTAAGGGTGGGCAGGCTGGAGCAAGAGGAGCATATGTTGCTCAGACGGAGGAAGCGAAGGTACCACCCCAAGAGATAGAAAATGTGCCGGAGACAGGGGAAGCCTTGGTCTTGAATAAGGTATTTCTAAAACCAGCAAAAGAGATAGCTGACCCAACTCAGAGGAAGGCATTATTCCGGACAGTCTGTAAGTCACATGGAAAATGTTGCAAACTGATTATCGACAGTGGGAGCACAGTTAATCTAGTTGCCACAGAGATGGTGGAGAAGTTGGGATGAAGAGATCGAAGCACCCCACTCCTTACAAGGTGTCGTGGTTACAGAAGGGACATCACCTGTTAGTTGATGAACAATGTGAGGTTGAGTTCCATATTGGCAGGTACAAGGATAAATTTGTTTGTGATATTATGCCTATGAACGTGTGTCACATACTGCTAGGGAGACCATGGCAGTATGACAGAAAAGTAGTACATGATGGGAAGACAAACTGATACAAGTTTTTCAAGGATGGGATTAAGCATATGCTTGTACCCATCAAAGAGGAAGAGACAACAGAAACTAGTGGAGTCAAAGTATTGCTGGTGGGAGGAAAGGAATTTTTGAAACGGATCAAGGAAAACGAGATAAAATATGTTGTTGTAAGGAGGCCAAAAACAACATTATTACACACTAAAATTACATATTTTCTTGAATAAATCCAAGACATGTTGCAGGAGTTCAACGACATTGTAGTGGATGATTTTCCAGATGAATTACCTCCTAAGAGAAGTATCAGTCATCACATAGAATTTATACCCGAAGCTAGTTTACCAAACAAGGCAGCATACCGAATGAGTCCTAAGGACAATGAGGAAATCAGGAAACAAGTGCGGGAATTGCTGGATAAGGGGTTGATAAGGGAAAGTTTGAGTCCCTGTGCAGTTTCAACAGTTTTAGCTCCCAAGAAAGGAGGAGAGTGGCGAATGTGCATGGATTCGAGAGCCATTAATAAGATTACCATTAGGTACAGGTTCCCATTGCCACGAATGGATGACATGATGGACTGCTTAAGTGGAGCAACATACTTCTCAAAAATCGATTTGAAGAGAGGATACCACCAGATCCGAATTCGGGAGGGGGATGAATGGAAAACAACTTTCAAAACTAATGAAGGACTGTATGAGTGGCTGGTGATGCCATTCGGATTAAGCAATGCCCCTAGTACTTTTATGTGTTTGATGAACGAAATGCTGAAGGAGTTCATCGGGAACTTTGTAATTGTATATTTGGATGATATACTGATTTTCAGTAGGACCAAAGAAGAACATTTCCGACATGTTCGGAGTGTGTTGGAGAAGTTGCAGCAAAACAAGTTGCTGATAAATTTGGGGAAATGTTCTTTTTCCAGAAGGAATTAGTTTATTTGGGCTTTGTGATTACAGAGAATGAGCTAAAAATGGACCCAGAGAAAGTTGCAGCTATTTTTAGCTGGCCATCCCCAAAGAGCTACTTTGAGGTTTGTAGTTTTCATGGATTGGCAAGTTTCTATCGTAAATTCATAAGAAATTTTAGTGAGATTTGCGCATCTATGTTGGACACAATAAAAAAGGCAAATCACCCTTTCTGTTGGACTGAAGTAGTAGAAAAAAGTGTTCAGATTTTGAAAAAGAAGATCACTGAAAGACTAATTTTGAGGTTGCCTGATTTTAACAAACTATTCCAAGTTCGTTGTGATGCTAGTGGTACAGCCATTGGAGCCGTACTCATCTAGGAAGACAAACTGGTCGCTTATTTTAGTGAAAAGTTGAATGAAAGCAGGCAAAAGTACTCGTCTTATGACAAGGAGTTTTATGCGGTCGTCCAAACACTGAAGCATTGGAGACATTATCTGTTGGGTAGTGATTTTTTTTTTTTTTCTAATAATTCTTCATTATAGTATGTTATGCAGCAGCGTAAGCTGAACCACAAGCATGCCAAATGGGTGAGTACTTGCCGAGTTTCACCTTTGTATTGAAGCATATCATTGGACAAGCCAACAAGGTAGCAGATGCGTTGAGTAGAAGAGCTTTGTTCTTACAAGAGAGTACGATACAAGTGCTGGGATTTGAACACCTGAAAGACTTGTATCAAACAGATGCAGATTTCAAGGAGGCTTATGAAGCCTGCTAGAATCCTTTGTTGAGAAACAATAGTCCATGGTTGGACTATAATTTACAAGAAAAATTGTTGTTTAGAGGAGGACAGTTATGTATTCCCGACTGTTTGATGAGGGAGAACATCATCCGGGAAAAACACAGTGGAGGTCTCGCCGGACATTTTGGCATTGATAAGACCCTGGATCAGCTCATTCAGTTTTATTACTGGCCGAAGATGCGAAGGGATGTACAACAATTTGTAACCAGATGTAAAGTGTGTAAGTTGGCGAAAAGACACAGTCAGAATACGGGAGTCTACACATCACTGCCTATTCCGAATAGACCATGGGATTCAGTCAGCTTGGACTTTGTCTTAGGTCTACCCAGAACACAACGAGGTTATGATTATGTGATGGTGGTAGTGGACAGGTTTTAAAAAATGGCACATTTCATCCCTTGTAAAAAAACTAGTGATGCTACTCACGTAGCACACCTATTTTTCACAGAGATTGTCAGACTACACGATTTACCTAAGTCCATTGTTTCCGACAGGGACGTAAAATTCACAGGACATTTCTGGCGTACCCTGTGGAAGAAGTTGGATACACAATTGAACTTCAGCTTTTCTTATCACCCACAGACTGATGGGCAGACTGAGGTGGTAAACAAAAGCTTAGGAAACCTACTACGGAGTTTGATTGGAGAAAATTCACGAATGTGGGATCGTGTACCTGCCTAGGCAAAATTCGCTTATAACGATTTGCCGAATCGAAGCACAGGATATAGCCCTTTTCAGATCTTGTATGGCATGCATCCTCGCGGAGTGCATGAGTTACGAGATCTGGGACAGTTGGAAAGAAGGAGTGCTGACGGGGAGGATTTCGCCAAAGAAATGAATGACCTACATGAACAAGTAAAATCTAAGTTGCAGGACAACAGTCAGAAGTATAAACAGCAAGCAGATCTAAAACGGCGAGAGGTACAGTTTCAAGTGGGGGACGATGTTCTCACACATTTACGCAAAGAAAGGTTCCCTAAGGATGAGTACAACAAATTGAAGTTTAAAAAAATTGGCCCTTGCAAAATTCTGCGTAAATTCTCTACAAATGCCTATGAATTACAATTACCCCCAGGAATAGGCATATCACCTATCTTCAACGTAGCAGATCTGTTTCCATACACTTCCAGTCCTGAAGTGGACAATTTGGCATGGCCAGAACGGGACACCCAGACAGGAAGTGGATCTTGGATGAGGAAAATGCCTTTGGCTCAGCCCCTTGAGATCGAGAGAATTCTCGACACACAGGTGGCCAAGCGGACTCGTAGAAGAGAGTACCTCCAGTACCTTGTCAAGTGGAAGAACCGCCCCATTGAGGACAGTTCGTGGCTTGATGCAGCCCAGATACAACATGCAGGATATTCAATGGAGGATCTCATGGAACAAAGCCATGAATTTTTGTCACCCCGGGAACCTGATGCGGGAGCATCTAGCTCAGGGTGAACAAAAAAAAATTAAAGTATTTTGTCTCACAGGTTTACAGTTCATTGCACCTGAGTTATTTCAATTATTTTCCTTAGTTTTTAGCATTTAGAACTTAACAAAAAATTGTGTTTTTTTTAATTTCATTGTAATTCCTTTTAGTTACTGTTTTAAATTAGTTACGGAATTTAGGTGAACGAAAAAGAACAGTTGTCCATTATAACTACATGTAACTATTGGCAGTTTCAAAAAGAAAGAATTGTTCAACAATGATACAAAAGGGACATGATAACACATTTGTAGGGTTGATTTTCCATCCTAGGAAAAGATGAATAAAATCACAGAAGAGAATTGGAAACAAATCATCTGAATCCATTTGCAGCTTAAATCAAATTTATTCTTATTTTCATTAAATATTGAATGCATTTACTACAGTGGCAAAAAGAAATGGTGGAATAATTTTTTTTTCAGGCATTCGAAAGATAGCCAAGAACAAACAGGAGTGATCACATCGAACATGCAAATGGGACTACATACAAGAATAGAGATATACATTATCAACAAAGAACTACTATTATAGAAGCACACCAAGCATTGTAACAGAGAAATCACAGGCATCATTTCAACAAGAGTAACTCATTTCCTTTTTGCACATTATCGAAATAAATTATATACAAATGACAAGAAAACTATTGTGGTCCAAAACATAGCTAAGTATATGATATGTTCAGTCAAGTATATGGGTTCAAAAACCCCAATGAAAAAACCCCATTACTAACGGAAAACGCAAAAACCAAAGAACGCTCATAGTTCCAAAGTCCTTTTACAAACAAGAGAAAACCTTTTATCAAAAACTACAGTTAACAGAGAAGCCAACACGACGGAAAACTGACAGGGGAGCCGAGACTCATAGTATCCTAAATACTGGAATGGAATACAGGGAGAGACCCTACCCGTTTGGGGGTCAACAACAGTGAAATTGACAATCACATTTGGAGCGTCGACCAGCTACCTGAAGGAAAGACATATAGACGATAAGAATCACGAAGAGGTTGGAATTCTAAACAGAGGAGAGCAGTGAGGGCTTAAAAGCTTAAGCTTACCAGGAGGGTAGCGACAAATCGAGGAAGAAACCAATCGGTCGCCGACCAAACAGGGAACCTTCTCACAAGGAGCAAAAACCCTTAGTTTAATTAGGAAAAGAACAACCAATTACTGAAGCAGAGAAATAAGACTTACCTTGTGCAATTGTCGAGCCGAGGTCGAATGTCGAGTTCCCTATTGGTTGCGACCTGGAAAAAGAAATAAAAATCACAGTCAGGGAATCAGTTAAATGATGAGTGGACAAGTAGCAAACAACAGTTGCATTCGGAAGTAAATACTGTTAACAACCATAAAACCTCCCAGAAGAAGAAGCCCATTTGCAGACAGTAAAGATTCAAGCTTCAAAACCCTCGAACTCGTTGACGGAACAGGAAATACCCACAAAGCCATTGCATCAAACTAAAACCAGCTATGCAGAGTTGAACGGTGAATAGTGGTTGTAACGAAGAGTCCAGTAAGAGGAAACAGAGGCCATGACCTCATACCAGATAACATCCATGAAGAACGAATAACAGAAGTCACAGAGACATAGTCACAGAACCCTCACGGCAGCGCACAATGGAAAATTGCCAAATGAACAAAACTTAGGAGTATAACGAAAGGTGGGATAGCGCATACCGAGGAGAGTGACAGTTGTCCTCCACACACAACCACAGGTACGAGTCATAATTCCGAAATCAAACAAATATCCATTAAAAGACCACCGAGAAATCGGATAATTAAAATCCACTTAATCATAAAGTTTATTATTCAATCATCACAGAACTCGAGAAGGGTTGGTCCCATCACCTACCACCAATATTTTTTTATGTAAGGGGTTACAAAATGTTATGGTGATTGGCAAAGAAATATAATTGAATGAATCAGTCGTACGTGCTTTGGTGCAAAGGCGAGGCGCAAAAGATGCATTGGATAGTTGGTGTGTGATAATTGACATTTAATGGGAGGACTAGGGAGGATAATATATTGATGTTATGAGGTCATGGTTCAATGGGCACAATTTGTATAGTTAGCATTTACATTTGGCAGTGTTGGCATTAAAAGTTACCGCTAAGACGACCTTTTTTCCTTTTTCTTGTGTAACAACCAAATATCTTGACACTCAGATAGGTCGGCCTAGAAAGCTATTCCAGTTTGTTAATATGTGGGAAAAAATAATCATAGATCTCTACGAGATTTGATTCCATTAAGCCTAGATGTCATGTGTGTTTAACATGATTCGATCTAATGGTGTTGTGAGATTATTATTTTTTGGTACAAATGGATAAGTGCCCTTTCATGAAGGTTTTCGCAAGAGGTTTGGCACTGAGAATCCCTGTGCCCTCCAAACCCACTGGAGCAGGTATTCATTCTTCAAGATTTCCTTATTTTCACGAGATTAAATTTGATAAATTCCCAATCCATATAGTGGTGATTCCTCTCATTTATGTCAATGCTCATGCCCCTAATGTCTAAAACTTGGCGATGAGAGCATTCTAAGCCGGTGAAGCTTTCCAAGAATTCTTGTCTCGTGGTTTCAAATTGGCAGCTGGAGATTACGGTTTACGCGCACCGCTAGGGTCCAAAATGTGATATGAACTTGGGAAAGATGTTAGGTAAATTCTTGGTTCCTCTGGTTCTAGAGGGAGCACACAAGAGGTTGGTAGTGTTCCAATGGGTAGGTGTCTATTGGGAAAAGCTCAGCCAAAGACCCGAACACGGGTCATCGTCATCAGTTGAATGTCCAGGCGGAGCCCGACCCAAAGTTCGTTTCCCAGTTTGATGTTGAGTCTGAGTGTTATCCGTAGGTCCTGTAGATTCAAGGAAATGTTCATCAACCAATTTTCAGCTGCAAGTTTAGTTGCAACGGGAATGCCAAATCATGGTCGGTGCTTTGACTCTTAGCTCTCACCTCACTTATTCATTCATATATATCTCATGTTTTTTGTTAATATAAACCCTAAGAAATTACATCTTGGGACTGGCACTCGATCTCATCCCTTCAAAACGCATGTCATCCTAGTATGACAGATAATGCCACTAATGAAACCTTGGCCGATTCACTTTGTCAACTTCACTAGTGAAATCAAAATCAGCGAACAACTTGTACCAACTATCTTTCCATTGAAACCTATTCAATACGTTAGGGTAGACCACAGCGAGAATGGAACCATTTTGGATGGCTTAACACAATAGACCTCAACCTCAACAGTGGATCATTGTCCACCTCAAAAACAAATCAAAATATGCACGTTGTGATTTCCCTTTCAAATTCATGGCATCCAGATGGGGCCTGTGACAAACATAACACTTTAAAATGTAATGATGAACGAGTACCCTATTAGCATTGGTTTGTATTTCACTTTTGGTCTACCTGACAAATATTGGTTCAATTATGTTTATAGTCTAGCTGGGTTCACTTTTATTGGTTCAATTATGTTAATAGTCTAACTGGGTTCACTTTATTCCTACATTTTCTGTAGATCTTTTCATGTTGCTCTAAATTATAGCTCCATCAGGTTGTTGCAAATTGTCATTCAGTTAAATAGAGAAGGATTCCAATAAATGGTAGTCTTATATTTCCACTGATTAGAGATAAAATATTAAGGAAAAACATAAAAAATAGCAAAAGGAAAGACTCTAATATTGGGAGTATTCTATTTATGGAATTTAGACATTAAATACATAGAATTATTTATAATTTGAGTTGTTATACTTGTATATTTTTAATTATTAAATCTACATAATTTGAGATACATGAAACATGATAAGAAAAAACACCAAGTACACCTTTGTTTTGTGGATGGAATGTACTATTTCATTTTGAAAATAAATAATAAAACCTATAAAAAAAATTATTATGTCAATGTCCATTTTCACATTTAACTATACTATATATGTGTTGTCATAAACTCATACCTACCAACTAGTTTTAGGAATTTAATTTATTTAATAGAAATAATTGTAATTGAAAATGAGATGTAAAGATATATTGTTTTCAATTTAAATGTGTTTTCTTTAAGTTTTTCATTATGGAAGGGTTGCATGAATATACATTCTTCTAATTGAAATTAAGACTAACCATTCAAATTTGAGTCTGGGAAGCTTTCCCATATTTGTGTCTGTTGTTGATTCTTTTGACAAAACATAATTCAATCTCAGGGTTAAATTCTTGGTAACAAAAACATATTTTAATTATTTTTTGAAACAAAATATTTTAATATTTTTGACAAATAAAATCGTGTGTATGTAATATTTAAGAGCATGTGTTTTTTCCTAAGAGGTATGTGTTTCCTCCTATGAGGTCTCAGGTTCAAAACCAAAGGGGGTAGAGTATGTATGCCTTGGAAAACTTAACAATCAAATGGCTCCCCAGAGGTGGGTCCCTTGTCCCACAAACAAGCTATTTGGTGTATGTGGTGACCTTAAAATTAGATGATGATAATATATATGTGTGTGTGTGTTTCACATTTCTTTAAGATAGATTTGTAATTCTTTTATTGCATAATATAAAGTTGACACTTACCAATAATAGATGATGTATTAGATTTTTTGGAGATTTTTTAGGCTTATTTTTCACTCTTCAAGCTGCCATAACACAAATAACACAAATATTTGCATATTGTGTTTTCTTCCAGATTTGACCCAAAAAAAAAACAAACTTAATATTTAGCTACTGTCTTTAAAATATATTGATAATAAAAAGTCTTAATGTCAATAATAAATAAAATATCAATCTCCATCTTTTATATATATAAGTAAAAATTGGTCTATTGAAATGGGGGGGGTTGGGGGAAGAGAGGTGTAAATCTTTCAAAACTCATCTTGGACTTGATATTTAAAAAAATAATAACCAAAAGAAAATAGTGTTGGTATAAATAAATAAAAAATTATAACTATCATTCATTTTTGTTTTTTTCTCGGCATTTTTTTCAATCAAATTTGCCCAAAATCCTACTCAATATAATTTGGGTGCTCCACTAAACCATGTATACATTCAAAAAAATATTTTAAATAACTAAAACTAGAAGTCATGATATTGTCAAAAATTGCATCATGAGATTTTAGGAGAAAAAGCCAAAAATACTTAAGACTACACCTAAATGCCAATGTTAATAGGGTATTGGTTCATCATTACTTTTAATGGAGCGTTAGGCCCTCCACCAAGGTTTCAATTTGTTTGTAGCAAGCTCAACTGGGATCCAAAGTTAAAATGGATGGGATGCAAATGGATCTAAGTTGATTCTTAATATGCTATGTGTCAACTCTCATCATGGAAAGAGCTAAATATCTCCCTTTGATATGTTTAAGGGCCTTGTACCGAGAAAAATCAAATCTCTAGAGATATAAACCTTATATGAAATATATATATATATATATATCCACAATTAAAATATATGAATATATGTAGAGATATAAACCTTGTATGAACTTTATATATAGGTGATAGATCCGCAATTAAAATGTATGAATATGATTTATTAAAATGTATCAATGTAATTTTTATAATGCCATGTACGAACTTCATGTTAAGTACGAAATAGATAGATTACTACTTCTACCAAATGGATAGATTACTACTTCCTCATAGTAGACCATTCAAATGTTTACACCAAAAATCAAACATTGATTAAATTTAATATTGAACAGTTTACACCAAAAAAATCAAACATTCAAAATTCAATTTAATTTTGAAAGTGAAGAACATACCATTGAAATATTTACACCAAGAACCAAACATTAGTGATTAAATTTAATTTTGAAACTAAAGAACGCACCATTCAAATGTTTACACCAAGAACCAAACATTAGTAATTAAATTTAATTTTGAAACTAATATTCAATTAGTATAAAGAGCAAGATACGTAAAAAAAAATAATAAACGAACAAAATACATTTAAAATTATAATTAATTTAAAATTTTAATTTCAAAAATTATTAAAAAAACACAGAAAACGGAACTGATACCAGCTCTGTAAGAAACAAATTTTATCACTCAAAATTGTTAAAAAATGCATAAAATGTATTTAGACACAACAATGCATCATGTACAACATTCGAAAATATTTTGTCCGATTCTTTCGGGCAAATATCTAAAAAGCAGTTCAACTTTTTAATGTCGTAAATTGTTTTTAAAACAAGTCAAACATGGTTGCTCATTCTCTGCGGATTTTGTATTTTTCGATATGGTATTTCTTGATTTAAAAAACGGGGCAGCATATATTCTACCTACGACCCACTCAATGATCTTTTCTGACACACTAAAGCCTTTCAAAACACACAATTCATTTTATAATCTTATTCTTATTATTATTTTTTTTGTAAATTCGGTGGGTCCATTCCATTTTCTATTTATATTTTTAAAGGCAGGCTACAAAATATAAAAATGAATTGTTTAGCTTGGCCTCAACCTGCCCGCAGGAAACCAGGTCTGTTGGCCATCTATAAGCATAATAAGCTGTCCAAAACTGAAATTGTTTCATCCTCCTAAACTTTTCCTCAGCTCTCTGTTCTATGTTTCCTATACTTACTTTCCTAAAGCATTTTTTACTTCTGTTTTTAAACAGTAATATCATCAAAATTTAAAACATCTATGTGTTCATTCATTCTAAAAACATACTGCTATATTTCTGAAGAAGACACTGGGGCGGGGTCTTTTGCACTAGTACCCGGCATATCAGTTTGCTGTAGCTGTTGTAAAATCTGTTGAAGGATTTTTTCTATCCTTCCCACCTTATCATCCAGCCTACTAACTCTATCCACCGTCTGGTACTGAGTAATCTTTATGTGCTGTAGTTGGTCTTGAATTTCTAGAATCTGGGCCTGCATGCTTGTCCCCTGCTTGGCTACTTCTGCTTGAGTAAACTGTGGATGAAAGCTTTGCATGGCTTTCGCTATTAAGCATTTTACTATCCAATATGTATGGACAGTCTGATTGAAAAGGGTGAGGCGTCCCCGCGTGTTTCCAGGGTCTTGTATGAAGTCCAAAATGTCTGCTTCTGTCTCATTATCCTCAGGTTCTGTTTGGATATCCCTCTCCCATCCTCGAATGACCTGCCTTGTATTAGAGGAGTTACCAATCACATAGGTAGCAGCTAAAGTTTCCAAGTGTTCCTGGTTTGTCTTACGTCCCCTTTTCTGCTGGACTGGTTCAGCTTGCTCTGGCTGTTTTCCTTTGGCAGCCTCTGTTTTTACTCTTCGTTTTCCCATTTGCACTGAACACCTATATACATGCACCAGTGCATCAACAGGAACAGTAACAATATAAAACGTTAGATTATCATGAACAGTACGCCACCTTTGGACTTCCATCTCCTGGCTGTCATGCAAGCTAAGAGACTTAACCTTGGTACTTAAACTCTGAGGATTGTTAGACAAAACGACAGTATTAACCTTGGGGCTCTGGGACAGATAGTGAAAGTTACTGCACAAATTACGAATCCAGAACTCTATAAGGGTAATTCTCGGATTCTCGCTCTGGGCTCTAGGGTCCGGGGCTTGGCAGCAATTAGCGCCAGAGAAGCAGAAATGGGTTTGGCCCCCATTAAACTGGAAGCAATGCTTCTGCGGGTTTTTATCAGATACAAACCAGAAGGCCCGTAACCGAAACCACTGAAAATGCGTTATTAGACCACCCGCGAACAGGATGTTGCTGAGACTCATGCTTGCATACTTATGAAAAGGACTCATGAACCTATCCTTCCTAGAATTCAGATTCTCACTGACACAGACAGAATCAAACACAAAGAGGAGCATAGAGCCATTGTGGGTTGGTAATGAAAGGGGGTCAGGCAACAGAGGTTCACGCAACCTTCCCCATGCATGCGTTTCCAGGTGACTGATACTTTTAACTACCGCAGCCTCCATTATCCCTATAGTACTAACAATTACATACAGAAACGAAACCCAAGAGACAAATTGAGCTAGGCTTCCACTGGGGTCTCTGAAACAGGGTCGGATTGATTTCTTAAGAGGGATTATAGGGTACAGAGTTATACCGAAACCCTTGAAAACATCTTTTGTAAAACGTCTAAGACAGTTTACAGTATCAGGCTGCATGATAATGGTTAGGATGCTTTTTACATACCGTAACACGAGCAATTGAAGAGCCGACTGAGTGCTGGATCTTCTCCTCCGCTTTCGTTTTCCCACTGGTGCCCGCACAAGTTCTTGCATGAATGAATGGGAGGGTGAAGGGCCTCCTCTTACATTGGCGATAGTTTGCCTTTCGTGAGCTGGCCACACAGCCTGGCCATCTTTCCCCATGATACATTGCATTGATGTTTCCTGTCCTGGCATCATAATTACCATTAATTCGGCGGAGTTGATCTGTGTGCCCTGTTGGCACGTCTCCTATTTCCAATTGACAGTTGATCACCCCGATCGGGGGGTTGGAGATCTTTGTTGACTATCAATTGAAGAGAGTGCAATTCTACATTCCAGATTAGATCCACCAGGCGACCTTCTATTGGACGCTCCACATTTTGACAACCCCAATTGGCCATGTAATCCGCAGTTGTGTTTCCTTTTCTCAGCACATGAGAAGGGATAAGATACTCTATCCGTTTCACCAAATGACTGATTTCTTCTATGAGGCTTGCTGTTCTCCAACTTTGTGAGATTTTCTCCCAGGGGTTACCTTTTTGAAGCTTTTTTAGGATCTCTGTAACCATTGCGGAATCTCCCTCCACTATAATTCTCTGATAGGCTTCTCTTATAGCAATCTGAAGACCCCGTTTGACTGCCATTAATTCTGCTTCGTTATTAGTGGCGTGTCCCAGGTCAAACGCATAAAATCTGCATACTGTTCCTTGAGAATTTCTGAAAATTCTGCCTGCCCCAGCCTGCCCTAGGTTTCCTTTCGACGCTCCATCATAGTTGAGCTTTAAAAATCCTTGTTGTGGGGGCATCCATTGTTCTTGACTTGATTGATTGGGTGGTCTGAATTTCCATAAACCCTGGCTCAGCATTTCCGGTTTGAGATTAAGCGCTTCTAGGATCTGGGCTTCTATCCCCACAGCTTTCCAATCTTCGTCTGACCATTTTTCTGTTAGGATGGTTTCTCTGATGTTGCCTATAGTGTGTTGCCAGATATTGTTCATTGGTTGCTCCTTGTCTTGGAATGTTCTCTGATTTCTCTCTTTCCAAATGTTCCAGACCAGGAAACCATATGAAAGAGCCCATGCTCTATTGATCACCTGACACTGAAATCTTCCTTTTCTCCAATTGGTTATTGTTTCCTTTATGCCTGCATTGCTTTTATCTGTCTGCCTGAACAATTGTGCTAGATTCTCCCATAGTGATTGTACCTGCCTGCAATGGATAAGGAGGTGTTATGTCGTCTCTTCTTCAATGATACGGAAAGTGCATCGAGAGGGACCTATCATACCTCTTTTCCTGAGGTTTTCCCATGTTAAAATTCTGCCATGACTTACAAGCCATAGGAAATATGTCACCTTTGGCCGGTGTTGCATTTCCCATATCTTTTTCCATATTTGCTGAGCATTATCCTGCCTTTGCTGTGTTTGAATATGATAGCCTTCCTTGATTGTGAACAGCCCTCTAGGTTGATGTCCCCAACGTAAAATGTCTGATCCTGAGACGTTACGTAGCTTTCGTGTGCTAAGTTCTTTGGCAAAATTATTCCATTGTTGCATTGGCGGAGCTTCAGGCCAGCTATTTTTATCTTTCCATTGTCGCCATATTCCGTTTGGGTTGGTTGACCAATACTGCTTTACTACCCTGTTATTTGGAGTATTCGTATAAAGGAAGATTTCTCCCAATTCTAACCTTGTAAATAGTTTATCTCGCTGTTGCCATGAATCTTCCCAGAACAAAGCTGTTTTCCCATCTCTTATTTCCCAGAAGCTGTGGCTCCGTATTAAGTCCCTGTTAATGGCTACAAGATTCCATATTGTAGATCCTTTTGGTGTTCTATCGCTTTTGAGACAACGTTCTATGGTTGTTGGCATTTCATACTTAATTTGCCATATCTTCTTCCAGATGTCTTGTCCTCCCATAAGCCAGCGCCACCAAAGTTTTGTCCCCAGCACATTGTTGAGGATGAATGGGTCTCGGAGTCCTAGTCCTCCTGCTGCTTTCGATCTTTGTAACTTGTCCCAAGAGAGCAGTGCCCATTTTCTATTGACTTGGGCTCCTTGCCACAAGAATTTTTTGAAAATGTCTATTAGTTGGGTGCAGATTCCTTTATTAACCCAAAATATAAATTTATTAACCCATGGCACTATGATATTAGACCAGCCCTTGATTATAATTTAGAAAATATATATTTCCTGATCAATTTTTTTGTTAGATTATTAGTCCTTAATTATAATTAAAAAAATATCTATATATATTTGTTCTAATTTTCTATAGAAATTTGCATGTTTGGAGATTTTCCAGGTTGTTACGGAGATTTTCCAGGCGTATTTAAAGCTTAAATATAATTGCATATTTTTAGATTTTCCAGGCATATTTTTAAGTTCAATTTTATTGTATGTTTTTTTTTTTTTTAAATTTGAGAAATTGGTCAAAAATGTATGATTAAATGTATGTTTTGGACATTTTCCACGTATTTTCTGATAAATTTATCAGAAATTTAAATGTAATTTATAAATTTTTTTTGGGCATAGTTCCTGGTCAAACAAATTTGACCAGAATTTCAATGGAATCAAGTGTTTGATCTGTAATTTACGATTTCCAAAAGCCGTAGTCTAACTAGCCAGAGGAATCGCCCTGAAAATCATGAAAATTCCGATAAGATTTTCGGAAAATCCGGTAGGAATTTTTCTGAATCCATGTTATAACTATCAAAGTTTAATATTTTGGGTGTCTTACAGGTTTTTGATGGTGCTGAATCCATTTCCAATGTCAAAATCAGGATTCAAACACTGTTTCTGCAAGATTTTTTAAATTTTTTTGGCCCGGATTCCGGCCAATTTTGACCGTCCGGGCAATTCCTCCAGCTCGTTAGACGACTCCTTTCCAAAATATTAAATATATTTGAACTATAATTTATAATTTTCAAAGACCGGAATACATTTATGCATTTGAAAATAAAATATAAACAGACAATTTGACTAAAAATTATGTAGCCGAATATTAGGGATAAACACTCTAAAACAGAGACAAACGCCGATAAAAACTGAGCATAATTAAACGAAACATTGTATATAATTGTATAATAGAATTTCAAAAAATTTCCACAATTTCAACTGAAAATACAAATATTTCACCTTCTTATTACAAAAAACCACAACTTCAAGTCAAAGACAATTGTTTTGGCTATATATAGTCATGGTATATATTAAAAACGATTAATGTAATTTATAAAAACAAATTTTAAAATAAAAAAACAGGGAAACACAACCTACAGTATCTGCAAAATGTGCGGAAAACTACAAAATCCATCAAAGTAAATGATTTGCACAAGGATTTCTAAATGAAATCGTGCAAACTGGGGCAACCGGCCTTGTCCTCTCGACGAACAATGGCAGCTTCCCTCTGTACCAACAACGACAGATTTATTTATGTACTGTATCGATTCACCTGCTGCTGCTTCACACAGATAGCTTTAGTTTACTTAATCACCCAATTTGGCTGACTTAATGCCTAAATCTTATGAATTACGACATGCCGAATGAGTGTGCATTCAGCTGCCTCATTCATATGTACAAATGTGAAATCTGCTACATCGCTAGGTCCAAGAAATCTTGGGATTTTACGAGACAAGGTTCTTCACTTGAAAAAATATGGAAGGAACCTTTGCATCGTAGAAGAGCGCTTGAAGATCTTCCTTCTGACTCTCAGCACCCAGGAAAACCAAAATACAATAGAACCAGCCTGCTTAATGCCGATTCTTTGCCGAATTTCTGAGGGGAAAACTTCGGTAAAGGCAAGCAACTGGGAGGCGGAGAATTAGTATACGCAGGACCGGCCCATTTTTCCGAAATCGAAAGAGGAAAATTTAGGGTTTTGATGCCATTACCTCTCTCGCTGGTTTCAGGTTCGAATCCTAGCAGCTTTAGCACGCTTGGGAAAGCAGCTGCTTTAGATCCCTTTGACGAAACGGACCTCGATGTCAGGGGTCGATTCTTGGTAACATGCGTCAGAGAACCCGGGGTTTCCGTCGGACTTACCATAAAACAGGCGGTCTTCTCCTTCGCAATTTCCAGCTGACTTGAATCATTATTATTAGGCTTTAATGCCTGTCCTCGCTTCAGGATCGTAACTTGCCCCGTTAATACAAGATTTTTGGCCAGCTCCTTGCCTCTGTCCAGCAGGGGCTCTTTCTTTGAATCATATTCATCACCATGGCCGAATTTGCAGTTACCGCCTTTAACAGTTCTGTTAACTGCGCCCTGCTTAAGAACCTCAAGCTGAGATTCTTCCTGGGGTTTCGGCTTACCGGACCGTTTCTTCTCAGGGTTTTCATCCTTGACCTTCCATTTTCCTGAAAACTCCTAGAGGAGCTAGCATAAGCGAGGCTTGGTAGGTTGGGAGATTGTTCAAGACTGGCTTGATTAGCACAGTTTTCCCTGCTAGATTAAGACAAGAAAACCTCCAACCTTGCAAATTGGATTTGAACTTGTCTAGGAGTGGAATCCAATCCTTGCCTGAAGGATTTTTCTGAAAGATTGGCAGCCCTAGGTACTAGAAAGATGTCCAACGAATTGACTCGGCAAAGCCCTAGCTCCTGGCAATTGCATTCAGCTCACTTTGGATCACGTTCCATCCATAAATGTGACATTTTCTAGCGTTCAAACTATAGCCTGAAGCAGTGCACAAGTCATCCACTACCAATTTAAATTTCTTGGCAGTAGGAACAGAAGCAGCCACTAGAAGAAGGGAATCATCAGCAAATAGGGTGTGGTTGATCGCTTTTGTTCCTCTCACAATTTGGATTCCCATTATATCCTGATCTAGTCATCGGTTTTCCAGGATGAAGCTTAATGAAGAGGCATGGAGGACAAAAAGCAAAGGGGAAAGCAGGCATCCTTGCCTTAGCCCTCTCGAGGCTTTAAAGAAATTAACAGCTTTTCCATTCACTAACGGAGCAATCCAAGGTTCAGAAATGCAGGCTCTTATCCAACTAATGAATCCAAATCCAAATCCAAATTGGTGCAAGACTTTGAGAATAAAATAATGTCTAACCCTATCAAACGCATTTGCAAAATCAAGCTTAACTATCATACATTTTTCTTTCCTCTTCAGGCTTGAATGTATCGCCTCCTCGACTAAGATTATATTGTTCGTTATTTGTCTTCCATGAATGAAGCCCCCTTGGTTCTTCGGAATGAGGTCTGGAAGTATCATCTTCAACTTGCTAGAAATCACCTTAATAATTATCTTGTACCCAATGTTGCACAAGGAAATGGTTCAAAATCTATTAAAGGAATTTGCCCCCTTTTCTTTCGGAATGAGTGCAAGAAAGGCAGAGTTTGTGCTACCCCCAATTTTCTTACAATCTTGGGATTTAAGAACCATTCTATGCAAGTCTTTTTTTACAATCTGCCAGCAGGCTTGAATAAAGTTTGTTGTGAACCCGTCCGGGCCTAGGGCTTTATCTGGGTTCATGGAAAACAAGGCCTCCTTTATTTCCTTCCTGGTAACCTTAGCCTCTAATTTCTGATTTATTCTAGCAGTGATTTTAGATGGAATCTCATCTAAGAGCCTGTCACTGCATCCCTGCTCCTCTTCTTCACTCAACAGGCTTTTGAAATGGTTGAAGGCAGCCTTTTTGATACTTTGAAAATCACCATACGTTTGGGTTTCATCTTTAATTTTTGAGATGGAATTGAACCCTCTCCTAGCTTGGGCTTGCTTGTGAAAAAATGATGTGTTTCTGTGTCCGGATTTCAACCAAAGGCTTCTAGATTTTTTCCTCCAATATTCCTCTTCCCGTCTGCATACATTATGAAATTTGCGTTGAAGATCTTCCTCCATTTTTAAAGATTCCCTCAATATTTATGCCTCTTCCATCAAGTCTTGATGAGTTTCGATAGTTGTTTGGGCTTTCTGTCTTTCTTCCACCGGGCTAGTGATGTTTTTGGTACTATAAAATATATATAGTACTAAATAAAAAATTTAACCATAAAAACTTAATTTTTTTCTATATATAGATATATATGAATTTGATATCCATATAAATTAATTGACATATATCTTCAAATAGTTTATTTAAAAATTCATGTTTAGGGGCTTTTGTGTCTCTTGGTACAACTCTGAATCTCGGTATGGCTCTCTGCAGTAGGTTTAAGTTATGACTCAAGCTCGCTTGATTTATCTTTGAAACTTGTAATTTACCATCAATCCCCCCTGTCACATACAAGGTGAGAAGATGGAGAATACTCAACTGCAAGACTTTTTAATACTCTAGAAGAAATTATAACATATGACCCAATTTTCTTCTTGGTTGTTGAATCCCATTGCCAAGAAGTGATCCATCCATCCAAGGTGAATCTTCGTTCTTGTAGGAGGCTTGTGTCTGAGGCATTTGTTTGAATGATGATTGTGTTAACCACAATGTTCACACAAATTAATATCAAAATAATGATCTTTCATATTGCCATCACGGTTACAATGTTGGCATTTAGTAATCAGTGGTTGTGGAGGAAGAGTAGGAACAAGTGAAAATTAGTTTTCATGAAGAAATCCAACACTCTGAAATTGAATGGGCTTGGAATAGTCTGGAGTATGAAAGAACACTTCAATATCATATTGAAGACATGTTCTATGCTTGTTGTTGATAAGCTTGTCCCAAGGTTCGATGATGGGCTTGGGAAGCGCAGACTAAATTTCTGCTTATGCATGTAAATTTGTTCTTGAATCAACCTCAACTTTACTGTCTTGATTAGTTTATGCATGTTTATGGGAGTTAAATTCATATTAAAAAATGGGATTTTTTTGAACAAAAACAAGTTCAAAATGGTAATTTTGTTGTTGTAGCTCCTCTTGATGTAGTTGTGTTTCAAGTTGGAGAAATTCGATTTTTTCTTGTGCATATTGTAGACAGGTTAGAGAGAGAATCTTTGCTGATTTGAATTGTGTAATCAGTAGTAGATTGTATCAGAGTTTTGAATAACTATAATACTTCACCAATTAGATCCATTTTCACGTACAACAAAAGAGTATTGAAGTAGCTCTGCCTTTTGTAAGCTAGACAAAAATGGAAATTAATCGAGTGGCTTGGATAAAATTCTCTAGATTGTCAAAATATGAAGCTATGAGGTGATGTCTCTAGCCCCTACTTCAGTTGTTGTTGTATAAAAATTGCAGGAAAAAAAGTATGGAACCACGCCAATAGATGAAATCTTAAAGGATGGTATGTTACATGGTTTTGAAAGAATGTGTATAGTTTATGAGTCAATTGTTGCAATGGTACGTCATTTATTTTTTATTTACATTGATGTATATTATTTAATATTGCAATTTTCATTATTCTCACCAATGTATAGACACTCATTACAGTTTATTTTTATGTTTGTAGATAGAAGGTGAAGAAGAAGAAAAAAATCAACACCATGAACAAAAGATTCCTGAAAATAACCCAAGTCATGGAAGTAGCTCTAGCATTGATAGCAGTTCAAGCGAAGAATGATGATCGCTATGTTTGGATATCAAAGCAAGGCGTTGTATTTTTTGAAATATTATCCTGTGAAATCGGACATTTTGTTTAATGTAATGGACATAGTGTTCCGATTGAAAGACAAAGGGCTACCAATAATTGTCCCATTTTGTATGAAAAACATTGTCTTATTCATATATAAAATAATAATAAAATATATTTTAATTTATTCTAATGTGTTCTCCATTTTCGCTGTGAAATGTAACACCACTGATTAGATTTATGGATGATTAAATATTATAATGAAGAGATGTGAAATTTGATGATATGATATAACAAATTAATCCAAAACTCACATTCAAATGCACTAATAAAAATTTAATTCATATGAATGCCGTTATAAGATATATATGTGTCAACTTTTGATAAATAATGAATTTTAAAAAATCACAATAATTATGATATGATATAACAAATTAATCCAAACATCACATTCAAATGCATTAATAAAATTTAATTAATATGAATAATGTTATAATATGTGTCGACTTTTGATGAATAATTAATTTAAAACAATCACAATAATTGCATTGTCACAGGTTGATGTTTCTAAAAAATACAAAATGAAAACTGGTGCATGTCAGTTACTGTACACCGGTGCATTTGAATTTTGAAGCACACCGGTGCATTTCTACGACCTATGGGCACCGCACAAATACCAAAACCAATTAAAAATATCGGTGCATTTGTGTGGAATGGCGCACCGGTGCATTTATGTGGAATTACGCACCGGTGAATTTGGATGACCTCTGGGCACTGCACAAATACCGATACCAATTATAAATCTCGATGCGTTTGTGTGATACTGTACACCTATGCATTTATGTGTCTCTACACACCGGTGCATTTGTACGACCTATGGGCACTGCACAAATACTGATACTAGTTATAAATTTCGTTGCATTTTTTTGATACTAAACACCGGTGCATTTCTATAAGTTACACACCGGTGTGTTGAGATGAGCTATGGGCACCGCAAAAATCCCAAGACCAATTAGAATGGCTCCATGCATTGTATCACCAATACTGCGCCCGGTGCGGTTTGATACCTCGATGGCCCGGTGCATTCTCCTTCAATCGGCTCGGGCCACCTTCTAGATGTACGCACCGGTGCATTCAAGCTCGAGTAGCACACCGATGAAAAAAACATCTGTAATAACCTCCAGTCACCCATTATTTTTAGTTGTGTTGAATTTCCGTTAAAAGATCCACCAAAACCTCCATAACCATAAACGAATGTTGTAGCAAATGTTTGTCTAACAATTTTGGCCAATTTTATGACACTAAAAACCTCCTTTATAACCTCCGCTAGAGTGCCTTTTCCTTGTAGTGGGTGGATAATTTAACATGGGATGGAAGGATCCCTCTTTCAATGAAACACTTAACACTAGATTGGAGGACCCTACGTTCAAAAGGGTATTGTCAAGGAGCACCTCATTATCAATGGAAATTGAATATGATTGAGGACGGGGGATGCACAGGTCAAGGAATGATGCATGGCTAACAAAAGGAAAATAACTCACAACTACAAGTGGAGCATATGTGATAGGGATTAATCTACGATCAATCGGGAGAAGGAAACTGGAAAAGGTAGGAGGAGATTCAACGACAATATTGTTTGAATGTTATCGATGGAGAAGGGAAGAATATAACATGGGATGGGAGGAGCCCTCGTTCAATGAAGCCCTTAACACCAGACTTAATGAGTGTGCCTATTTATCACTAGAACCATAATGAGAATGAAGAGGGGACGTGTGCAGGTGATGGAGTGATCCATGGTCAGCAGAAGGAAAATAACTGAAAAGTTCAGGTAGAACACATGTCAGGTACTAAACCTTGGTCAATAGGGGAATGGTACCAGCAATGTAATATCCCAACACAATATAAGAACTACAAAAAAGTAAACAATAAATCTAAATACGCATCAGAATGCACATAAATAGTTGAGCCATTTTATTATATGGGAGGTGAAAAAGCAATTACAACAGTGCTCAAAATATGAGACACTCAAGCTAAAGGGATGGCCTAGAATGATCGTACAATGATCGACATCTGGGAGGATCGAATCATGAATGATGTGCCCCTCAAGGATGTTCATGAGCTTCAGGATCTGCGCCTCTAGATGAAGAACACAGACATGGTCTCACTGTGGGACATCTCCTCTTGGAACAATAACATCTGGATGGGATGGAAGAGGCCATATTTGCTAAGTGATCTGGAAAACGCTTGGCTAATGCTGCGCTCCAGGCTTATAGGGAAGGCTCTGTCATTAGCAGAGAAACACGACCATCAAGGTTGGGGGCCATCTTCTAGTGAGTATATAGTGGCGTAGGGTTACAAATCACTGTGCGCGATTCCATATTCACCTCCATGCCCAGTGCTATGGAAAGGCTTGTGGAAATAGAAATCGATCCCAAAAATTGACTTATATAATTGGTTGTTATGCCACAATCAAATTCTCACTGCAGATAATCTCAGGAAGAAAGGCTTCCTTGGCCCTTCACAATGTTTGATGTGTTTAACAAGCGAGGAAAATGCTCAGCATATCATGCTAGACTGTAATTTTGCCTCAGAGGTCTGAAATGAAGTACTGAAGCACTGGCCTATGGAAATTTCACTCCCCTCCTCCATTTTCGATTTGCATGCTATCTGGCCGCATCGATACCCCGGACAGCTCCCAAATAACATTTGGTTCAAGGCTGGTTGGCTAGTTCTTCCAAAACTAGTCTGCTGGCGTATCTGGTTGGAGCGGAATTGCAAAATCTTCCAGGGGAAAATGCATGATGCACAAGTGGTCTCGGTCAAGATAAAAAGCATCCTCAAATAATTCTTGTGTGAACATGTGGGGTCTTTCTTAGAAGAAAACCTCTCCCTTCATGAGTTGGAATGGGGAGGCATGCTGGGATTACAATTCTCCCGGACAGACTCAAAAGAGGAAAAGAAAAAACACTGGCAGATCAGAATGTATGAAGAGAACTTCTGCAATTGGAATAAGGATGTGGCTTGTTTTACTCTGTTATTCGATGGAGCGGCAAAAGGAAACCTAGGGAATGCAGGTGCAAGAAGAGTAATTAAGAATATGGAGGGCCAAATTGAGTGCAGATACGCCTGGGTTCTAGGCCAAGACACCAACACCCGAGCAAAGGGGATGGTGCTGCTACAAGGTCTCAAGATTTTGCAAAAGGTCAGCATCAAGGAGGCAAAGATCATAGGCGACTCCCAAACACTCATAAAAATTCTTGTGGAAAATTCAAGACTGAAGGATCTTCGTCTATTGAGGCTAATGACGAGAATTAAAAAGCTTGCTAGCTCTTTTCAAAAGGTAAGCTTCTTCCATGTTTTGAGGACCAACAACAAAGAGGCGGATGTGGAAGCTAATAGAGCTGCCCTTCGTCTGGCGGGCACTCTAATATGGGATGAGAAGGAAGATTGGGATCCAATTCCGTAGATGTGATTTTATGTTTTATTGTTTATTGCTTCAACAGTTTGTATGTGTCTTTAAGTTAGGGGGAATCTTGACGATATTATGGATTACGGAATCCAGGAAGTTTCATATTGTCCGAATTAAAGATGGCTGGACTCTGGTTATGGGGGAAGCTTGGGAGCTGTCTTGAAAATGTTGGAAGTTTGTAAATGGGCATTTATACCGAAAATTTGAATACAAATCATAGTCGTTTCTATCAAACAAAAAATATATATGATAGCAAATAATTTTATTATGTTTAATTATATACAAATATTTAATTATGTTAATTTTATAGTTTTTTACTTTGAAATTCACTTTATTAAAAAAAAATCAATTATCTATTATATATTAAAAAAATATTCTCAAAATAAATTATTGTTTATAAAATAATCATATAAACTATTTTAAAATTATTTATAAAATTTATTTTATAATTTTAAAATATTTGTTATGTTTTTAATTAAAATTCGTGTTTTCATTATTTACATGTTTTTAATTAATTTGAGTTTTTTAATTTTCAAATTAATTTATATTTTATTTTATACCATTTTATAATTAAAAATTATTTTGTATTTATCAGAATATTTTTCTGAAATATTCTAATTATTTCTTTTAAACTCATTTATAAATATTTTTTTTTTTTTTAATTCGCATTATTATATCATAAAAAAATGTTATTTTGTAAATTTAAAATTAAATTATAACGTTATTTTGTAAATTTAAAATTAAATTATACCCTTTCAATAACATCAGTGAATTCAGTTAATGAATTTGACATGCTAGTTCGTTATGGAGATCAAAATCTAACTTGAACGGTTCTTGCTGGAATATGTGCAATGAGCACGATTCTAAAATCTGTGCATATGCACCCATATCCTTCTCTGTCGAACATATTAAACACCTCCATAAATTCACCATGACATTCCAACCCATTGTCACCATGTCCCTCGTCGTTCTCATCGTTCCAGAGGCTGTTGTACAGACTCAAAAACTCATAAAAACCAAGAGATTCTGATTATGTGATCTAAGCTTGCATCTCGACCCATATTATTTTAGATAATCTTAAATGAGATATAAATTAAAATATTACATAAAAATGAGAATACTGCATAAATGAGAAAAATATGGAAGGCATCATAAGATGGTGTTGGATGGCATTACTCTTACTCAGAGTATTGCACCTCAATATAATTTCAAATACCTCGTCGACGAAAAATCGGATCCGCGTATATACAGTATCTGCAATGCCATGGCAGTGATTACGAGAGCAACATGAACACGGTGCTGACATATCTGTTGAAATCCGGCACACTGACCAACAGATTCGCTACATATTCATATGGGCAAGATAGCGGCATTCTGCAATGCAGGGGGCCACGACGTCTCGCAATAGGATTGTGGAGAGTGTTCGGTTTCCAAAAGGAAAGTCTGCTAGTCATGATATTGAAATTCAAAAATTTTATTAACTGGTATGAGAGATCCTTGGGGATCTATGGTGGACAAAAAATTACACCCATCTTACTCCAATGGAAATGGACATCATCTAAACACACCCAATGGAGACTGATGTAAGCCAATTACAAAACTTTCACAACATATGCCAACAACATTCCATCAATAACAAGATATTCCATACATCAGCTTCTCTGGAAAAAAAATGGAAAAATGGTTGCAGCACCAGAATTCCATGACATCATTTTCTCTCTCTGACCTGTCTATCAATTTTGCCGATTTTTTAACTTCGTTTTTCTGATATTTAAACTTTTCCTTCGCCCAATAAATGAAATCCATTCCACATCATGGCTTAAATCACACGATGTAGCCTTCAGAACTAAAGCTTACCAGATCATATCACATAACATATGTAACGATCAAACTCCATCTCATTGGAATCAGCTTCCTGTTCAGTATCCCAAGAAGCAAGTTGCATTATCTGTTTCGAAACAAGAGAAAAATGCAACCAACCTAACCCCATAATTTTTTTGGCTTTCATCATAAAATTAATAATACAATTAGAAAGCTTTTGCTCTCCAACTCCATGGCTAATGCAAGATATTGCCACCAATATCTCATTATATCACCACCACCACCAATTTAAATCATTCATCAACTTGAACTCTCAGACCATTTTAATCGCATTTCCCTCTTTCTTTTTACCTTTTCTCTCAATAATCAGCTTTTTTGATCTTCACTCAGTACAAAGCCAAAAACAAAACCTTCCTTGCTTGTACATAACATATCTCTAATAGTCCTGAGCCTTTATTTTTCTTATTTTAAAGTTTATATATTATATATATACTCTGAAGGCTAATCCTCATTGATAATATTTCTTAGACTCCAATATGCCGCATTGCATATCACAGATCGCCCATAGAGACTACCCCAACAACATTGGCACTCAAATTGTGTTGGAATTTTGCCTCCTTCGATATGAGAAATATGAGTTCGCCTCTGTTCTACATAGTGGTCATCTTTGGTCATGTGAAGAATTTGAAATTCAAATTTCTGTTGTTTGGACGGGTTTTCACAGTTCGAAAGGAGCATAGTGATGTCGTCTTTGGTCTTGGTAAGAATTTTGTGTGGGGAAATGGCTATTCTGTTTCGATTTTGGGCAGGGTTAAAAATTTGAATTTCAAATAAAAATTCGAATTTCAGTTGGGCGCGCTCGATGTATCTAGCGAGGATTAATGGCAGTGATCCCCGAGCGCAATCTGGGACGTGAAAAGATGTCAGGTTTTTCAACTCTGACAGAGTCATGCGGTGATCCCCATGCTGCCTTGATGACAACACAGAAAGATGTTAAGGCGAGTAGATGAAGCGTGAGAGGGCTGCAAGGTGGCGGCATTTGGGTTAAACGTTGCTTGGGTAGACTACTCCTTTCTTTTCGTTGCGTTTTTTTGTTGAAATTTGGTTACCGGAGGACAATTGGTTCCCTAAGGCTTTGATCTTCGGCCTAGGGAAAGGTGTCCAAATGTATTTCACTTTTTCTCCTAAAGTGACTTTATAAGTTTTAAAGTCAAATCTAATTTAAAATTGACTTTAAGTGATAAAGTTACTACGTCTAATTTTAAAGTGACTTACTTTAATAAAGTCAATGTGAAATTAGAAAATGAAAAGTGACTTTGGAAATAAATAACTAAGTGGGTCTTTATTAAAGTGGGGGAATTAAAAAATAGAAAGTGAGATTTAAATGAGCATTTAATCTCAGCCCTAAATCTAAATGTGTTTGACCATTGGATTTAGGGATTCCCGAAATCATAGGGTTAGGTTAAAGAGGAGGAAAGGAGAAAAAGGGTCAATCATTCTTTCATGATCAGTTAGGAGAAAGGAGAGAGCAAGAGAGCAAGGGAGATTAAAGAGCGATGAAGGAGAAGGATGCGGCCAGCACATATTCTGGCGATATTTCAGCAAGTTAAAATACGGCGAGTAAGCACATAGTTCAAGAATATTGGCATGATTTCAAGTGATCGTATAGCGCGGCTTGTGTACGTTTTCTAGGTAAGTGTGCACTTTTGCATTGATTTCGAAAGGGGAAGTTTGTTGTTCTTTGCCATGATCGGGGCGAACCGTACATCTGACTGGCATGAAACCTCGACTAAATCGAAACGATTGCAGTAAAATATATATTTAATACGGTTGTACGCATTCAAAAGGAGGTAAAATCTGACAACATTTATTGATATTGCACTTGCTTAAAGAGGAAGGTCGTACAACAGCAGAAATTAATGTTGTAATTTCTGGGCACGTTTTTCAAGGAAATACGCACAGCATTTATTGCTAGTTCAGTTTTACTGTTTGCACATTTTCCGAGGCGGTGGTTAAGCACGGAAAACGAGATAAGTTGTAAAAGTTTACTTGCTGATTTTTCTGAATATTTCTCTCACTGTAAAAAGCATTTTTCAGAAATAAGAAGGAGCTCTCAAAGTGGTTTTCCCCAAGAGTTGTAGGGGGTTTTTCCAGGGTCACCTTGACCAAAAATCTACGTGTTAAAATATGTGTTGAATGGTTGTTTTGAGCTTGCTGATTTTTTTATTTCTGCATTTTCTAGCATTCTGTAAATTTTCCAGAATTTGTGTTTTCAGCAAAAATTATTTTTCTGTTGTTGAATGTAAGGATATGGGAAAGGGAATTTAACTAAAAGGAAAGTAAGTGGCGGCAGGTGGGAAACAGGAAATTTCTACATGGTATCAAAGCTTGGGTGCTGAAAGCGCAGTTTGGGACAGCAAGGAGAAAAATACAGCCTGCTGATTTTTCACTCGGAAAATTCCAGCAAGCTGATTTTTTCACAAACAATATTTTTATCTTTACTACAGCAGTGCTATTTTTCAGTTTTAGGACAGCAGAATGTCATTGGGATTGAGAGTGGAGGATAGGTTGGATGGGCATACCAATTACAGCGTTTGGAAGGAGAGAATGCAGAATATCTTTGAGGAGGCATAAGTCTGGGACATCATGGTGCATACCACACATAACCCTGTTGTTGTGCCCAATGATGATGTTTAGTTGGTAGCATATAATAGAAATAACAACAAGGGTAAGAGACTGATTCTAGATGGAATCAAAGACCATCACATTCCTCATGTGAGAGGAAAGAGAAATGCTCATGAGATGTGGACAGCATTGACCAATCTCTACCAGAGTACCAATGAGAACCAGAAAATGGTCCTGAAGGAGAAGCTGAAAACCATTAAGATGGGTAAGACTGATAGTGCAGCTGGATATCTCACAAAGATTACTAATGTGAGAGATTAGTTGGCAGCAATTGGAGAGGTCATTCCACCCACTGAGTTGGTGCGGATTGCAGTGAATGACCTCCCTAGTTCATGGATGAACTTTGTTGATGGGGTTTGTGCACGTGAGACCCTTTCCACATGGGAGAGGTTTTGGGATGATTGCATTCAGACAGAGATCAGGAAAGGTTAGCTTGGGGCAGCCAAGCCAGTTGAACAGGATGAGGATGTAGCACTACTAGCAGGAGGCAAGAAAGGCAAAGGGAAGAAGTAGGCTTCCACAAGCAATGGTGGGGGCAAAGGCAAAGGTAAAGGTAAACAGGGTAACACACAGAAGGACTATTCCAAGGTGAAGTGTTGGAATTTTCAGAAGATGGGAAACTATGCATTTGTGTGTCCGGAGAAGAAGAAGAAGAAGTAGAAGAACCAGAGTATGGCAGCATCAGCAGAGGTTGAGGACTTTACAGATCGCTTTGGCCGGGAGTTTGGGTTCATTGCATGTGAGTCGTCTAGTGCAATATTACCTGCCACAGAGGTTCAGAGGGAGCATGCATTTCCCTCGACTAGCAGAGCATCTTCGGGTATTTGGTATGTGGACAGTGGGGCTTCACGTCATATGACAGGAGTCCGTGAGTACTTCTCAAAGCTTTCAGAGAGTGGTAGTGATATAGAGGTAGTACTCAGTGATGACAGAGTTGTTAGAGCAGTCGGTGTGGGAACACTGACATTTCATAGGGAACCCAAACCTCCCTTGAAGGTGTCATATGTTCTTTATGTGCCAGGGATGAGGAAGAACCTCATATCCATCTCAGCTTTAGAGGACAGAGGATATGAGATACTGTTCAGGGTAGGACAGGTGCTGATATATCCCAGGGGCACTCCAGATGATTCAGCTAGAGTGATAGGTGTACGCCATGCAAAGGTGTACAAGTTTGCATTTCAGCCCCTTTTGGCATTGAGCGGTGATTCAAAATGCTTGTTGCTTCGGTTTGAAAATTTGTGTGAGGTTGTGGCACCGCGGACAGGGGCACATGTATCATGGAGCCTTGAGGACATTACGAGATCCCTACCGGTGTGCAGTTTGATCTTGAGTCTTTGATGCTTCTAGGAGGATGTGCAATAGGCAGTTTTCAAATCCTGTTCAGCGCATTTGTTTTAAGTAGATACTTGATTTGATTCATTCCGATGTGAGCGGTCGAATGTCTCATGTTTCCTTGAGTGGATATGAGTACTATGTTTTATTCATTGATGATCACTCTAGGAGGACCTGGATTTATTTCTTGAAGACCAAGAGTGAGGTATTCAAGAAGTTTCAGGAGTTCAGAGCTCTTGTGGAGACACAGACAGGTTGAAAGATCAAGTCCCTGAGGTTGGACAATGGAGGAGAGTACACCCTCGGAGAGTTTGTTGACTATTGTGCGGAGGCAGGCATTAGGAGGGAGTTCACTATTCCTTACAACCCCCAACAGAATGGGGTTGTGGAGAGGAAGAGCAAATCCATCGGAGGGGCTGCCAAAGCCATGTTACATGATCAGGGGTTGCCACTGTTTTTGTGGGCAGAGGCCTGCAACACTGTTGTTTATTTGCAGAACAGGAGTCCGCATTGTGCCTTGGGGCATATGACTCTGGAGGAGGCTTTTTCTGGGAAGAAACCTGATATTGGTAATCTTCGTATCTTTGGGTGTATTACATACTCCTACATACCCAAGGAGAAGAGGACCAAACTAGAGCCCACCGCAGAGAAGGTTATCTTTGTGGGCTACAATGAGACCTCAAAGGCCTTTTGGATTTACATTTCTGCACAGAGGAAAGTTGTTGTCAGGCGGGATGTGAAGTTCGAGGAGGATAGGGCCTTTAGGAGGTCACGGGAGATAGAGTACCTAGATCAACTAGACCCTCAGCAGCTGCTGAGTCAGTCACAGGGATCCAGCGGGCAGGGATCAGGAGGATCCGAAGGTACATATATGACGATGTCAGGTCCGTCAGTGAGCAGTGGCTCACAGAGTTAGAGGGGTGGTGCTTCGGGCAACATGCAGAGCAGTCCATAGAGCAGTTCACTAGGGAGTCCACTGATGGATAGTTCACACGGTACTTCAGCATCTACAGGTTTAGGTGCAGGCAGGAGGACAGCAGACAGAAAGTCAGGAGTTCAGGCTCCTGATGATGATGAGGAGGAGGAGTTTCATTCTCCAATGGGAGAAGTATGCTCAGGGAAGAGGAAGCCCAAGTGGCTTCAGGACACCTTGAGAGAGGCCACATCGATGGCTTTGGGCCTAAGAGGTGCAGTGGAGCGGACCACACAGAGGTTTGTGGCTATATGGAAATAGCTGCGACATCCTTGACTACGAGCCTTCTGCATTTATGAGGAAGCGACTAAGCGATGGGAGTGCAGAAGAGGCCATGCAGGAGGAGTATTCTTCTATCATGAAGCATGATGTTTGGGAGGTGGTGCCGAGGCCTGAGGGCAAATCCGTGGTTACTTCCAGATGGCTTTACAAGGTAAAGCATGCTGCAGATGGCAGCATTGAGAAATTCACAGCGAGGTTTGTGGCTAGAGGGTTCTCCCAGGTAGAGGGAGTTGATTATGAGGAGACCTTCGCTCCCGTGGCTCGATATACTTCGATCCGCTCCATTATATCGATAGCAGCAGAGATGGGTTGGAAGATCCACCAGATGGATGTGAAGACCGCATTTCTCAATGGCTTCATACGGGAGGAGGTGTACATTGAGCAGCCACAGGGCTTTGAGGTGCATGGGAAGGAGCCCCATGTGTGCAGACTGAAGAAGGCCCTTTATGGCCTGAAGCAAGCTCCCAGAGCTTGGTACTCCAGGATAGATACTTACTTGCAGAAGATGGGTTTCACAAAGAGTGAGGCAGATCCGAGCCTTTACTATATTGTGATAGGTGAGGAGCCTCTCATTCTGGTGCTGTATGTGGATGACTTAGTCATTACAGGTGTAGAGAGACTCATAGAGCACTGCAAGAGAGATCTTGCGGCGGAGTTTGAGATGAAGGACATCGGCTTGATGCATTACTTTTTGGGTTTGGAGGTGTGGCAGGAGGAGGGGCATTTCTTCCTAGGGCAGGGGAAGTATATTGTGGACATCCTTGGCAGATTCCACATGGAGGATTGTAAACCCATGTTGACACCGATGATCACCAACTGGAAGAAGCTCCATGCTTCATATTCCGAGTTGGTGGATCCCACATTGTACAGACAGCTGATTGGTTCCTTGATGTATTTGGTCAACACTAGACCAGATATTTGTTTTGCAGTCAACACGATGAGTCAGTTTATGTGTGAGCCTAGGAAGGTTCACTGGGTGGCTACAAAACACATTTTGCAGTACTTGCAGGGGACAGTGGATTATGGTCTGGACTACAGGCAGGGGGATGGAGTGAGATTGGCAGGTTACACTGATTCTGATTGGGCAGGTTGTGCTTCTGATAGGAAGAGCACTTCAGGGTGCTGTTTTAGGTTGGGTTCGGCAGTTGTGTCATGGTTCAGCCGAAAGCAGCAGTCAGTAGCATTGAGTTCAGCGGAAGCAGAGTATATGGCAGCCAGTCTAGCTAGTTGTGAGGCCATCTGGCTTCGCAAGATGTTGTTTGGCTTAGTTGGTCAGCCGTTGAGACCTTCAGTGATTTACTGTGATAATCAGAGTTGCATTAAACTCACGGAGAATCCAGTATTTCATGACAGGTCAAAGCATATCGGGATCAAATATCATTTCATCGGAGACTATGTTCAGAAAGGAGCTGTGAAGCTTGAGTATATTCCCACTGATGAGCAGGTTGCAGATATTCTTACCAAAGCCTTACCACGGGGCAAGCATGTCTACTTTAGAGACAAGATGGGTGTGGTGAGGAACACCTTCCTCGGTAAGAGGGAGTGTTGAAATTTGGTTACCGGAGGACAGGTGGTTTGATCTTTGGCCTAGGGAAAAGTGTCGAAAAGAATTTAATTTTTCTCCTAAAATGACTTTATAAAGTTATAAAGTCAGATCTAATTTAAAAGTGACTTTATGTGATAAAGTTACTAAAGTCTAATTTTAAAGTGACTTTAATAAAGTCAATGTAAAATTAGAAAGGAAAAGTGACTTTGGAAATAAATGACTAAGTGGGTCTTTATTAAAGTGGGGTGAATTAAAAAATAGAAAGTGAGATTTAAATGAGCATTTAATCTCAGCCCTAGATCTCAATCTATTTCAGTCATTGGATTTAGGGATTCCCCAAAAGTCACTTAGGGTTAGGTTAAAGGAGGGAAAGGAGGAAAAGGTCATTCATTCTTTCATGAGCAGATTGGGAGAAGGAGAGCAAGAGAGCAAAGGAGATTTCTGAGCAGTGAGGAGAAGGAGGCAGCAACTTGGCACACATTCCAAGGCAGTATTTCAGCAAGTCCATACAACAGAGTTGGCACACAGTTCAAGGAAGATTTGGCACAATTTCCAAGGTAGAATCCGTACAACAGCTTGTGGCATGTTTTCCTAGGCAGCCATACACTTTTCTAGCACAAATTTCGAGGGAGAAGTTTTATGTTTTGCTGCACGCAAATTGAGGTAGACCGTACAGCCTGTTGCTGATTGCTGGCACAAAAATCGAGGCAGATTTTTGTATAGCAGCATTTAATACAGCTGCACGCATTCCAAGGAGGTCGTACAACAACATTTATTGTTGTTTTGCACGCAAAAAGAGGATGTCGTACAACATAAATTAATGCTGTAATTTTTGGGCACGTTTTTCAAGGAAATCCGTACAACATTTATTGCTGGTTCAGTTTTACTGTTTGCACATTTTCCAAGGCGGTGGTTAAGCATGGAAAATGAGATAAGTTGTAAAAGTTTACTTGCTGATTTTTCAGAATATTTCTCTCACTGTAAAAAACATTTTTCAGAAATAAGGAGCTCTCAAACTGGTTTTCCCCAAGAGTTGTAGGGGGTTTTTCCAGGGCCACCTTGACCAAAAATCTCTGTGTTAAAATGTGTTGAATGGCTGTTTTGAGCTTGCTGATTTTTTATTTCTGCATTTTCCAGCATTCTGTAAATTTTCCAGAATTTGTGTTTTCAGCAAAAATTATTTTTTCTATTGTTGAATGTAAGGATATGGGAAATGGCATTTAACTAAAAGGAGAAATAAGGTGAAATTGAAAACCGAGGTGGGAAAACAGGAAATTTCTACATTTTTTGGGGACTTTTTAGAGGCACATGTCTTAGTCGCGGCATGTTACATTCCTTTTTGAAGTCTCGTTTTTTTCTTGAGTATTCTACAGTTAGTTGTTGTCTAGGTTTGGGTTAGTTTTCCAACGTTGGTGGTGGTTCTAGCTCGTTTATGTGGCGAGAATTTGCTTGGGTTGTTTTCTTTATATTTCAAGTCTAGTGTTGTTGGTGGTGTTTGAAGTTGGGTTTCTATTCGCTAGGTTGTTGTTTTGTAGATTTGGGTTGGTGTTTGTTTTGTCTAATAGTTGAGGGAATTAAATTTGTGGAAGTAATGTTGATTTCTGATTTCTCTAGTGGATTTTCGCTAAATCTTCAATCCTTTCGCTAGTGTTATTGTGATGATTTTATGTGCTAGTGTCTGGTCTTGGTTGAAGGGGTTTTGGGTTGGTCTGTGTTCATTTGCAAGTAGGGGGAATCCCCACAAGGAACCAGAGTTGTCTCTTCGTGACTTGAAGATGCCGCCAAGACAAAGGCATAAGAGTAGGAGGGGTGGTGGCGAAAAACCCAGCTTAGACAGAGGGGGCGAGGCTATTTTCCCACGACTCTATGGTGACATATTTCAATGCATTTTCGACGGAAATGCACCGAGAGATAAGGGATTTAGAGATTAAATTTCGGGAGGAGAGGTATTCGATGTCCGACTATGAATTTTTTGAAGGCCTGGCAGGGTGGGTGCCAAACCCTAGACACACTAGGGGTATAAAGAAACAATTCCTGAACTCAGTTGTGCTTAATTCAAAAATGAAGACGTTGTTGGGTTTGGTATTGAGGGATAAGCAGGTAGGGAAGTACAACATATTCGCCTCTTTAGAGGATGTCAAAAGAATTTTGAGAAAGTTGAGGTTCCGCATGGACAGAATGGATGCTTGACTCATGCATGTGGAGAGTCATGTTCCTCGTGAGTCTAATGGCAAAAATGTCAAAGACCCTCCTAGCTCAAGTGCTTAAGTTTCGACAAATGTGTCATCTTCATACAATGAGTAATGGTATAAGGTGGTGGGTGACGATTTATGGCTCTCTCATTAAGCTCTTGCTTTTTTGTTCCGATAGGCCCTTGGTTGGCCTTTCGTTCCTTGGATTAAAATAACATATCAGAGCTGCGACCATGTGTTTTTGGGGTTGGGTGTGTATTTCTTTCCAAACTCTGGTGTATCTTGTCTTATCTGGGGCTCGTAATGTCAGTGTTCACTTGGCATAGGTGTTTTGCAATGGTAGTCTGCTAGTTCGTGGTTTGTCGGTTCGTGGGTTAACGACGGTGTCTCCTTTTCACTGGATTGTTGGCTTTAGTGATGCCCTCAGGGGTTGTTTCCTGTAGCGTCTAGGTTGGTTCTTGTGGAGGTCCATGATGTAGCCATG
This sequence comes from Pinus albicaulis, assembly GCA_034641835.2. NCBI lineage: Eukaryota > Viridiplantae > Streptophyta > Pinopsida > Pinales > Pinaceae > Pinus > Pinus albicaulis. The sequence continues at coordinate 1,300,782,167 of CM076582.1, read as the reverse complement.
GTGTTGTGTGCCTGAGATTCTTGGGCTAGGCTTCTATGTGGGTCTTAATGCTTTATTGTATGAAGTGGTTCCAAGCCTAGAGATGCCTAGATGTTATGATTTTTATATGAGAACTAGTTTTTTGTGCTCCCTCTGTATGTATATTGTTTTCTATGTAATCAAGTTTTCTTGATTAATACTATATATATATAATTTATTTATTTTTTCTAGGTAATGTGAGTCCTTAGATCACTAACACACCTAACTTGTGGCTTGAGTAACTGCAACCTAGGGGCATCTAAGTCATCAAAATCACCCAAGGATCCCGCGTGGCTTGGGCCACACTAACCTTTAGCATGGTTGGAACTTTTCCCACAAAGTTTCCAACTAATGACCTTTTCACCATGGAGTGCCTTAACATAACCCCTGTCACTTTCTACTCTATACCTCATAGACATAATTTAATTAATTTTAATAACCTTTAAAAATCCAACATCCTCTTTCCTACCATATTTAAATAAAAATATAATAATTTAAAAAATACATAATTTGCATTAATTTCATAATTTAATTATTTTATGGAAACCTTTAATTTTAAGAATCTCATATTCAATTTTCTACAATATTTTAATATAAATATGATTTTCACTAAATATTTTATACACATTTTATGGATCACAGAAGCCAAATTCCTAATAAATATGATAATTTGAAAAATATAGAATTTATTTCCATATATTTGTCTAGTAAATTTAATTTGTTACGATCATTGTCATACTTATGATTTTGTTTTCCTCCCATTTCCCTTTTTATTTATTTATTTATATAAATGATCACTCTATAATCTCTACACACAAATTGGAACATTTTTCCAAGTGACACTCAACTCTTTATAATCCTTAGGTAGAAGCCAATTAGTTAAATTCACACTCCCCATAATAAATATTACAAGTCTTTATAATTTCTATAAAGTATTTTTTTTTCTTTTTAATTTTTTTTTATGTGTGGTTCAGTATACCAAACATTTTAGGTCTATTTATTAGCAAAGCCTAACTCCAAAAGGATAAAAAAAAATTGACCCACGACTTTCCATTAATAAAATACCCCATTACTCTTCATTAACAAAATGTTTTAACAAGAACTTGATCAATTAAACTAACTTTTATCTATAAATTAATTTAATAAACAAATTAATAAATTTAATTTTACAAAATAAACTAAAAATAAACACTATTATGAAAATATCTTTAATGATATAAAATATTATTTTCATTAATTCATAATTTAAATAAACACTATTATTAAAATAGTCTTAATAATATAAAATATTATTTTCCTTGATTCCTAATTTTACTGTTTTTAATAACCTTAAAACTTCCAACTTTATTTTCTACCCTATTTAATTATAAATGTGGTCATTTAAAAATATATAATTATCATTAATTTTACAATTTAATTATTTTCTGAAAACCTTTACTTCTAAGAATTGGACTCTTTTCTACTGTATTATAAAATAAATATAATAAGCTAAAATATATAATTAAAAAAACTAGATATCATTATCATACTTGTCAGAATTTTGTTTCCGTATCATTTTCTTTGGAATTTCCTATTATCACTCAATAATCTCACCAAGTCTTTTTACTTATTTTCCTAAAATATCTCTCGAGAATCTCTACGCACAGGTTCTAATATTTTCATGAGTGACCATTAACTATTTATAATCCTTGGGGGAAGCCAATTCGCTAAATTCACACTTATCATAATATTTTTTTAAAATTGAGAATTGTGCTTATCCACCTAGAAATGTGACAAAGGTGATATACCCAACGCTTTATGGGCGTACAACTACAACTTCTCGGAGAGTATCCCGAAAATATACGCAATTAAACAATTCACCGTGATTTTATTTTTATATGGTTGCTCAAACGTTTTGTTTATATTAAAAAAAATAATGTTTATATTAAAATAATAATAATAAAATATCTTCCATTTTAATATATATATATATATATATATATATATATAGTTTTTAGTTTTAGGAATTGAAAGGTTTGGGTAGTGCATTATATTAGATATCATTTTTTGGGATTCAACTGTTTTAAGTATGTTATACATCTATGACCATTTCAATGAGAGGTAGTCTTAATTGACTAATTTCTTATGATTTTTAAATAGTCTACTTAGCACTCATTGCATCTGGTAATTTTTAATTGTTTATAATTCTCTACTTAGAATAGCACTCTAATAATTGATTTGTTTAATCAATACAAATTCTAACATTTAACTTTATAAATGTGACAGCTCCATTAAAGTTAACTAGTGTTAACTAGTTAAAGACAATTGGTTTAGTTTTCTTTTATTTGGCAAGGAAAAAAACCTGAAATAATTATTGTTGATTAAGCAAATTATTTAAGTTGCTCATTTACTTAACTAGAAACAAATAATTAACTAAAGGAAAAGTCTTTTAACATGAAATAAACATAAAGCTGGTGGTAAAGAAATGTTTCCAAGAATAGGAGGTGGTTGGGGGACAGTTGGAAAGACAGTTACCTACTCCTCTGAGGATAAAGCTGAATCCCAGGGGAGGAGTAGGGGTTCTGTGCCATACTAGTAAATGGGAGTATTTTCTAGAGCTGGTAAGGATCAGTTGAAAATAACTCACAGCAGACCTTGTAAAACCAGACTTTCTGAGTTTGACTGGATTGGCCATCCAGAGGTCATAGCAGAAAGAGAATCAACTCCACTGTTCAACCCGGGACACCATCCAGATTCTGGAGCTAGGGGGCAAGTGGGGGACATAATAGCCTCCCTTGATGGTTGGGAGGACCACGGCTTAAAATTACTCAATTCAGATAAGTATACTGTGAAACTTTGAGTAGTTTACTATTAATTTTCTTGTTACTAGGAAATACACAGGTGTAACATAACCTTACAGGAATGAAGTGGTGAACTATAAAGTAAAAGGCAAATGGAATTCTGTAAGTCTAAGACAAATTAACTAGAGCCAAGGGATTAGAGCTGAAGGACTGTTGACCCTAGTCCTAGGTATGAACCCGAAACAGGGATACCTTGTTCGTGGCTTTTAACCCCCAAACTAAACACGGGCGTTAAAATTTGGCGGCCCAGACACCATAAAGAGTGAAACTACTAATTGGTAGAGAAGAGTTAGAGTACTAATAATTCAATATTTCGAGCTACTGGCAGAACACTGGTACCTTGTCAACAGAATAGTAGCCGTGGAAGAATTAATATTGAGTGTAAACCCTCCAGTTCTAACAAAAAAACACTTCACAATACGGAAGATAAAAACCCAGAATTTTCCACTGAAAGCTTTAAGATGGTTTGCATGCAAAAGAAGCTAAGCCGAGAAACTGAGCAAGAAGGTATTATTAAACCCGAAAGGCGTAATTTGAGTCCAATATAGCACATTAGCAAACAGTCCAGATATTCCAAAGTAAATAGTTTATGACAGAGAAAATACAACCGCCCTCAGTAAAGTTCAGTTCAAAATATATACATATCTGTGTCAAGCTTCAGGGTTTGTATAACGCCTGAGCTCCATTATAAAAAAATACGGGAATTAAACCCTAATGAAAATATTTATACAAAGCGTTAATAAAAAGGGGTTTTAATCCTCTATTCTGAAAGTTTTCATAGGTAAAATAAGGGTCGAGTTTAGTAATCTGAAACCAGGCCAGCACATTAAAGAAAAAAGAATCTAATAATTTTTGGCCTTCCGTCGAGAACCATAGGGTACCTGTGAATTACAAGGGTGGAGACGTCAGTTGGGAACAGGGCAATCGCAGCATGTATATTCCTGAAAATAAGAACTTGAAGCTTTAAGATTGGCGGGGAATAACCACAAACCTGCACCCAACAATCATCGATGAGATATTAACTACCATTTTGCAGAAAAATCTTTGACGTGCTAAAGGAATTTAAACCCCGAAAACTTTTGGGAGCGGAAGATACCTGAAAAGAGAAAGGGCTCCCAATGGGCCGTTCTGTAAGGTACCAAAAATTTAGCAGATTAAACATCTAGCACGCAGGCGAAATCGATAGTAAAATCAAAATTAAACTCTGTTGTAAGAAAAGGAGAAGCTATTCGTTTTTACCTTCGAAGCTTGCAAACTACACCTTCCCCTTGAACCTGCCATAGTTGGCCCATCGTTGAAATGCTAAACAACTCTGTAGAATTTATTCATCACGAATAGCACGCAGTCAAGCACCGGCGGACAACTTAGCAAATAAGAGAAATGAAACCATGAATGAATAACTGAGAAGCTAACAGAACAATGGGGCCATGCGTAGGGAGAAATCAAACCTATAAAGGGTTTAAGGCAAAGATCGTAAGGAAGGCGCTGAGATCTAGAGAACACCGAGAGATCAATGGAGCCAAATCCTCGTTCACAGTTAACTGTAGAGTTCACTGGAGTTTTTCCCTCGAAAGCAAACAGAACCCTAAGCAAATACAACTGTATCTTGGAGAGTGATTTGTGGTAATACCATTAATGGATGAGGTTGACACAACTCCACGGAGGAGCATGAGATGTGCCAGGTGTAGCACGGAAAAGATCTCAGCATTAATTTCCTTAATTCTCCATATCATAACGGATAGATAATAATAAAACGAATTTAATTCTTCCGGCAGTTGATTGTGTAACATAATCGCAAAATCCGGTTAGAAATCCAAAGACAAGTCAGTTTACAGATTGGAAAACTATTGGTATATTACGTGCATTTATATAACCTTAGTTGCATAAATAATCCCGAAGATTTCATAGTACTTGAGCCATGTTACCAATGATAACATAATAAAGAGTAATTATGGTTTGAAATTTCTTCAGAGTGGAGATTTAATGATATCTTAGTAATGTTATTGTGACTCGAATATCACATGCTGATATAAAAGGTGTAGCATAATAATATAAATGATTCTTGTACTGCATAGTATTATGGTAAATAGATAAATAAATAAATTTTGTTTTTTTAATTTATGGTAATAAATTTAGGACTGAATGTCACAAGTGGTATTAGAGCCAAGTTAATACACTGGGACCCTAAGGGTCTACTAGCCGTGAAGCTGTGTATATGAATAGTGCACAGAGAGAGAGAGAGAGAGAGAGAGAGAGAGAGAGAGATAATGAGAAGAGCGATAGCATCCCAAACGCAACCAGAGGAAACTCAAGAACCAACAGTCATGAATTCGGAGATGTGGGTACAATTAAGTGTAGAACAACACCAAAAGACTAGTCGGTTACTTGAAGAGCAACAACATCAAACTGATTTTTTTGTTGAACACAGTGCAGCAATTGCAAGAAGAAATGTTAAGACTCAGAAAGGATAATGAACGACTATTACAAGATCAAGAGAAAATATTAAAGAGTTTATCAGATAAGCAAAATCAGGAGATGGGGCATCCAAGTGCGGAAAATGAATTATCGGTAGAAGAAGAAGACCAGCAAACCAGAAATAATACTACTGGTAGAGCTGAAAAGAGTCCCTCCCAGAGAAGAAAAAACAAGAACTACAACGAGGCAGAGTCAGGCAATTTTTCTGACCAACAAGACATTAAGAGACAAAAAGTAGAACTGTAGGGGGAATTCAGCAAAATTAAACCACCAACATTTGATGGTGAGGCAGAGGAGCTGGCTGAAGCCTAGTTGATCAATATAAATAAGTACTTTCAGGTATATGAATATAGCAACAATCTGAAAGCCAGATTGGCTATATACCAGTTACGAGAAAAAGCCACCCTGTGGTGGGAAGAAGTGAAAAATGTACGCAGCATTGACGAACAGGACATTACTTGGGAATTGTTTCAGGAGTATTTTAAATACAAGTACTTGACAGAAAGGTTTTATGATGAAAAGGCTAAGGAATTCCATGATCTTCGGTTGGGACAAATGACCATGGATGATTATGTCACTAAATTCACCTCCCTACTACGTTATGTTCCTTACCTTCGAGAGGAAAAATCCAAAGTGCAGAGGTTCTTAAGTAGCCTACCTACTCATATGAGAGAAAGAATAGAATTTGTTAATCCTCAGACCATGGATGAAGCCATTCGTAAAGCGCGAATGTGCTATCAGCAAACCAAGGCCAAGGGAGAAGGGGGGAAAAGCTGGCATCCAAATAAAAGTCAGAAAAATAGCTCCAATTTTAAAAGCAATAAAGATGGCAACTTTAAATGCCCAACACGAAATTCTATCAGTAAGAAATTTGGTAGGAATCATCAAAGAACCAAATGGCCAGTGGAAGAGAAACCCACAGAAGCCTCTAGTAAGCCGGAGCAGGGACAGAGTACTAAACCTCCTTTACAGTGCTGGGGCTATGGGGAGGCTCATTATTATAAAAACTATCCACAACGAAACATAAATGAAACTGTAACAAATCTGCAGGAAGCATCTATAGTGGGGGATGTGGCGCGCAACATACCTCGTATCAATGCAGCCTTGGAAGACCGGCAGGCTGATTTTCAGCCCACAATGATTGAATTAGAAGGTACCCTACTAACTAAACATGTTTCCATTTTAGTAGATTCTGGAGCAAGTTTGAGTTACGTAAGTCCCAAAATAGTAGAAATGTGCAAATTAAAAGAACAAAAATTTAAGAATTCCTGGATAGTACAGTTAGCTACCGGGGCAAGGCGAAAAGTAACCACAAAAATCCCTAATTGTATATTGGAAGTGGCAGAACAGCAGTTACAAGTAGATTTAAATATATTACCATTGGGGTCTTATGATGTGTTATTGGGCATGGATTGGTTGGAAAGACAATGGACCATAGTGGACTGTAAGGAAAAGATCATTTACTTTAGAATGCAAGATGGCACACGTAAAGAGATTCAAGGAATCAAAAATCTTGTGCAATTACGTCCAATAACAGCATCTCAAATGGGTAAATGTATCAGAAAAGGATGTCAGTTGTATGCAATTCAAGTGGGATACGTAGACTCTAAGGATAAGGCACCAATGATGGAAGAGATTCCTGTAGTACAGGAATTTCTGGATGTTTTTCCAGAAAATATTCCTGGTTTACCTCCTAAAAGGGATATTGACTTCACCATAGAGTTGTTGCCAAGAGCTTCCCCCGTGTCGAGATCTCCTTACAGAATGAGCGTGCCAGAATTAACTGAATTGAAAATGCAGCTACAAGAAGTGCTAGACAAATATTATATCCGTCCAAGTCTGTCTCCATGGGGGGCACCAGTCCTATTTGTTAAAAATAAAGACAGAACTTTACATATGTGCATGGATTACAGGCAGCTTAATAAGCTAATTGTCAAGAATAAATACCCCTTACCAAGAATCGATGACTTTTTCGATCAAGTAAGAGGGGCTAAGGTGTTCTCGTTCAGATAGACTTAAGATCTGGATATCATCAGATTCGGATTAAAGACGAAGATATTTGTAAGACAACATTTCGTACTCGCTATGGACACTATGAATTTGTGGTGCTACCCTTCGGACTGACAAACGCACCAACAACCTTTATGAGGTTGATGCATAGTATCTTTCATCAATTTTTGGATAACTTTTTACTTATTTTCATAGATGACATACTGATATATTCTAAAAGTGAAGAGGAACATAAAGAACATTTGAGGATGGTTTTGGAGATGTTAAGAAAGCATCAGCTTTATGCCAAGTTCAGTAAATGTGATTTCTTTAAAACAGAAATCCAATATCTAGGGCATGTTATATCAGCTGAGGGAATCGTTGTTGACCCAGAAATTATCAAAACTATTATGGAGTGGCGAGTGCCCCAGAATGTAGCTGAAATTAGATCATTCATGGGACTAGCTGGTTATTATAGAAGATTTATAGAAGGATTTTCCAAAATTGCTTTTCCTATCACATTTTTGCAGAAGAAGGGAGAGCTTTTCAAATGGACAAATGAGTGTCAGAACAGCTTTGAAAAGCTAAAGCAACTCCTGACTACAGCACCGGTTTTGAGGGTAGCAGACCCTGATAAAGATTATGAAGTTTGTACTGATGCAAGTAAAGAAGGTGTTGGAGCAATATTAACCCAGGAAGGCAAAGTTGTGGCTTATGAGTCTAGAAAACTAAAGGACCATGAACAGAAATATTTTGCTTATGACTTGGAACTTACAACAGTGGTACATGCTCTCCGGGTGTGGAGGCATTACCTGCTGGGTAAGAGATTTGTACTTAGAACAAACCATAGTAGTTTGACTAATTATTTTAAGCAAGCAGATCTAAATTCCAGGCAAGCAAGATGGAATGCCTTTCTAAGAGAATTTGATATGGACATTCAACACGTAAAGGGAAAGGAAAATCGAGTAGCCGATGCATTGAGCATAAAATTACATGGCATTTATGCATTATACTATAATCAGTTAGAAAGCCAATTTTCGGAACAAATAAAAGAAGAGGCACAGAAAGATCCGGAATACAAATTCCTATGGCAACAAATGGAAGAAGATAAGAAGCAAGGCAAACCAACTGAGTATGGTAAGAACGAAGATCAGGTGCTGACCTTCCGATGAAAAATTTATGTGCCTAATCGTATAACTCTAAAGGAGTTAGTGCTGAATGAATTCCATCGCAGCAATTACACTGGTCATCCGGGATATCAAAAAATGCTTACTGCAATAAGAAAGGTATATTTTTGGTCGGGTATGCATAAGAATATTGCTGAATATCTAAGCAAATGCTTAGAATGTCAGTAGGTAAAGGTGGAGCACCAGCGTCCTACGGGATTATTGCAACCCATACCCATTCCCGAATGGAAGTGGGAGGTTATCTCCCTAGATTTCATCATGGGTTTACCACGAACAAAAAGGAAGAATGACTCAATCATGGTAGTGGTAGACAGATTAAGAAAATCTGCACATTTTATACCCGTACAGTTTACATACAAGACAGTACAGATTGCTGATATATTTATGAAGGAAATTTTCAGGTTGAATGGCATACCTAAGACTGTGATTTCAGACCAGGATGTTAAGTTCACATCCGCATTTTGAAAAACTTTATTTTTCGGTCTGGGAACACAAATACATTTTAGCACCACCTATCACCCTCAGACAGATGGGAAAACGAAGCATGTAAATCAAGTACTGGAAGATATGTTGTGCATGTATGTGATGCAGCAGCCTACCAAGTGGGAGGATTATTTGCACCTTGTTGAGTTTGCTTATAACAATGGGTACCAGGAATCTCTGAAAATGAGTCCCTTTGAGGAATTGTATGGTAGGCAATGTCGTACGCCTATAAACTGGAGCAGTCCTGAGACAAAATCAATGTTGGGACCTGAAATGTTGGCGGAAATGGAAGCTGAAGTAAAAAGAATAAGGCAGAATCTGAAGGCTGCACAAGACCAAAAAATGACTTATGTAGATAAGAAAAGGTCTTACCGTGAATTCATGGTGGGGGATCATGTATATGTGAGAATTAAACCCAAGAGGAGTACCTTGAGGTGGACCTCTTGTGCTAAATTATCTCCCAGATACTGTGGACCTTTCCAAATATTGGAAAGAGTAGGACCAGTGGCTTATCGATTGGCTTTACCCAGCCACATTCAAGTTCACAATGTGTTCCATGTGTCTTTACTGAAGCGATATGTTCATGATGAAAAACATGTGATTCATTGGAAAAATATTCAGGTAGGATAGAGATAAAATCCTAACTTGAAGTTCTGAACAAATTAATGTATACTGACCTAAAAACATTTTTGTTCTTTCAGGTAGAACCAGATGGAGAGTTTCTGGTCGAGCCGCAACGCATACTTGACCGAAGAGAAATCGAACTCCGCAAACGGGTAGTTATCCAGGTAAAATTGCAATGGAAGCACTTCAGACCGGATGAAGCTACCTGGGAGGACGAGAATTTTATGCGAGAAGCCTACTCGGAGCTCTTTTCGGAGCTGGACTGAAACACCGAGGACGGTGTTACTTCCAGGGGGGAAGTTGTGACAGCTTCGTTAAAGTTAACTAGTGTTAACTAGTTAAAGACAATTGGTTTAGTTTTCTTTTATTTGGAAAGGAAAAAAAACCTCAAATAATTATTGTTGATTAAGCAAATTATTTAAGTTTTTGATTTACTTAACTAGAAACAAATAATTAACTAAAGGAAAAGTATTTTAACATGAAATAAACATAAAGCTGGTGGTAAAGAAATGTTTCCAAGAATAGGAGGTGGTTGGGGGACAGTTGGAGAGACAGTTACCTACTCCTCTGAGGATAAAGCTGAATCCCAGGGGAGCAGTAGGGGTTCTGTGCCATACTGGTAAAGGGGAGTATTTTCTAGAGCTGGTAAGGATCAGTTGAAAATAACTCACAACGGACCTTGTAAAACCAGACTTTCTAAGTTTGACTGGATTGGCCATCCAGAGGTCATAGCAGAAAGAGAATCAATTCCACTGTTTAACCTGGGACACCATCCAGATTCTGGAGCTAGGGGGAACGTGGGGGACGTAATAGCCTCCCTTGATGGTTGGGAGGACCACGGCTTAAAATTACTCAATTCAGATAAGTATACTTTGAAACTTTGAGTAGTTTACTATTAAGTTGGAAATATTGTTCTATAGTATTACAGTTGAGTAGAGATTGTCTTATTAATAAACATGTAAATTTGTATATATTGTTACAAATGCTTGAGACGGGATATGAGCTTTGTAGACAACTTAATCTTTTGAATTAATTGAGATAGAACAATAGTGATTAATGGTGATACTATCTCATTTTCTTTTGCTATCATGATATAAAGAGATACTGTTTAAACCTCTGTAATTCGTGTGAAAAGAAAACAAAGAACTAAAACAGAAACTATTGTTACAGTCAATGCAATACAGGGGTAATATATAACCATCGTAATTCTGAAAAGAAAATAATGTGCAGTATAAATAACATAGAATTAATGAACAACATTGAGGTATTAATTTTCTTGTTACTAGGAAATACACAGGTGTAACATAACCTTACAGGAATGAAGTGGTGAACTATAAAGTAAAAGGAAAATGGAATTTTGTAAGTCTAAGACAAATTAACTAGAGCCAAGGGATTAGAGTCGACGGACTGTTGACCCTAGTCCTGGGTATGAACCCAAAATAGGGATACCTTGTCCGTGGCCTTTAACCCCCAAATTAAACATGGGCGTTAACATTTGGCGGCCCGGACACCGTAAAGAGTGAAACTACTAATTGGTAGAGAAGAGTTAGAGTACTAATAATTCAATATTTCGATCTACTGGAAGAACACTGGTACCTTGTCAAAAAAATAGTAGTTGTGGAAGAATTAATATTGAGTTTATACTCTCCGGTTCAAACAACAAAACACTTCACAATACGGAAGATTAAAACCCAGAATTTTCCACTGAAAGCTTTAAGATGGTTTGATGCAAAAGAAGCTAAGTCGAGAAACTGAGCAAGAAGGTATTATTAAACCCGAAAGGTGTAATTTGAGTCCAATATAACACATTAGCAAACAGTCCAGATATTCCAAAGTAAATAGTTTACGACAGAGCAAATACAACCGCCCTCAGTAAAGTTTAGTTCAAAATATATACATATCTGTGTCAAGCTTCAGGGTTTGTATAACGCCTGAGCTCCATTATAAAAAATACAGGAATTAAACCCTAATGAAAATATTTATACAAAGCGTTAATAAAAAGGGGGTTTAATCCTTTATTCTGAAAGTTTTCACAGGTAAAATAAGGGTTGAGCTCGGTAATCTGAAACCAGGCCAGCACAGTAAAGAAAAGAGAATCTAAGAATTTTTGGCCTTCCGTCGAGAACCATAGGGTACCTGTGAATTATAAGGGCGGAGACGTCAGTTGGGAACAGGGCGACTGCAGCATGTATATTCCTGAAAAAAGAACTTGAAGCTTGAAGATTGGCGGGGAACAACCACAAACCTGCACCCAACAATCATCGATGAGATATTAACTACTGTTTTGCAGAAAAATCTTTGACGTGCTAAAGGAATTTAAACCCTGAAAAATTTTGGGAGCGGAAGATACCTGAAAAGAGAAAGGGCTCCCAATGGGCGGTTATGTAAGGTACCAAAAATTTAGCAGATTAAACCTCTAGCACGTGGGGAATCGATAATAAAATCAAAATTAAACTATGTTGTAAGAAAATGAGAAGCTATTTGTTTTTACCTTCGAAGCTTGCAAACTACACCTTCCCCTTGAACATGCCATAGCTGGCCCATCATTGAAACGCTAAACAACTCTGTAGAATTTATTCATCACGAATAGCACGCATTCAAGCACCGGCGGACAACTTAGCAAATAAGAGAAATGAAACCATGAATGAATAACTGAGAAGCTAACAGAAAAATGGGGCCATGCGTAGGGAGAAAGCAAACCTATAAAGGGTTTAAGGCAGAGATCGCAAGGAAGGAGCCGAGATCTGGAGAATGCCGAGAGATCAATGGAGCTAAATCCTCGTTCACAGTTAACTGCAGAGTTCACTAAAGTTTTTCCCTTGAAAACAAACAAAACCCTAGGCAAATACAACTGTATCTTGGAGAGTGATCCGCGGTAATACCATTAATGGATGAGGTTGACACGACTCCACAGAGGAGCATGAGATGTGCCAAGTGTAGCACGGAAACGATCTCAGCATTAATTTCCTTAATTCTCCATATTAGAATGGATAGATAATAATAAAACGACTTTAATTCTTCCGGCAGTTGATTGTGTAACATAATCACAAAACCTGGTTAGAAATCCAAAGACAAGTCAGTTTACAGATTGGAAAACTATTGGTATATTACATGCATTTATATAACCTTATTTGCATAAATAATCCCGAATATTTCATAGTACTCGAGCCATGTTACCAATGATAACATAATAAAGAGTAATTATGGTTTGAAATTTCTTCAGAGTGGGGATTCAATGATATCTTAGTAATGTTATTGTGACTCGAATATCACATGCTGATATAAAAGGTGTAGCATAATAATATAAATGATTCTTGTATTGTATAGTATTATGGTAAGTAGAAAAAAAAATTGTTTTTTAATTTATGGTAATAAATTTAGGACTGAATGTTACAATAAATAATTAAATTATTTTAATTTAAATTTGATCTATCCTGTATTGTTCATGAAATTTGCTCACCCTCTATCCCATATTTCCCATGAAATTTTCTCACCCTACAACTTCATCTTCGTCCATTTTTATAGAGATCATGCTTGGGATGTTGTAACCCTCATTAAACAACCGTCATATGGAGAATCATGATTGAGATGTTGTAACCCTCATTAAATATATTTTATGCAACTTTCATCACCCAGTTAAGTCATATGGAGAATCATGATTAAGATATTGTAACCCTCATTAAACAAATTGATAGTTTATGCAACTTCCATCACCCAGTTACTTAACCCTCATATTGATCACCCAGTTCCAATTCATATCTAGTTAAATCTAGTGGGCTCTCATATGGATCCCCAATTCTAATTCATATCTAGTTAAATCTAGTGGGTTATAACTCATATCTAGTTAAATCTAGTGGGTTATAATTCATATCTAGTTAAATCTAGTGGGTTAACTGGAGGTTATGTCCTAAAAAGTATTAAGCATGAATATGCTCTCAATGAAACTGAAACTAGTGGAAGCTCTACCCTATAATTTGTTTTTGTTTTGAAAATAATTTCTTGTTGTGTGCCTTTGTCTATATTTAGCTTATGGGATCATCTTGGAACCTTTATTTTCATTAAAGGTAAGATGATTTTTATTGGAACTTGAACAAAAGTTTTATGATTCAATTAATATGAATATGAATAGGTTTATTTGGATGATTCGACTAGTGATTGTATGCATTTATTTACCAAATCCATTATTCAGATGCATTTTGTTTTTTTATTGTTAATTGTTTTTCACGTATAATTACATATATCAAATGTTTATATATTTCAATCTATGATTATGGACTTTCAAAATCACCAAAAACTAAGTGTAGACTAATAAAAAAGGCCATATACCATATTGTTTTAATATAGATTTTGGTAGTTGTTCATATTGTAGAATAAGTTTTTGGAATTGAATTATGTAAATAAGCTAAATCAATGTGTCATAATAGATATTGTGTATAAAAAAAAAATCACATATTTCAACTTACTTACACAATTCAACTCCAAAATCCTATATGCAAAACTATATTATAAAATAATTTATTAATCAAGCAATATTTCCATTTCAGAATAATGGTGATCGCAACTAGCAAGAGCACCAAAAGAAGTTGATTTAAGGTTATTCTTTCAATCAAGAAAATATTACATAAAAAATTTAAGGACTCCTCCCTCAACTTTAGAAATTATACAACATGCATGTATATATTGGATTCAATCCGATCTAACAATGTACTAAAGTTAAATAGCGAATCATTTGTGGAATTAAAAACACAATTGCCAATAACATGAAGCAAAGAAGAATCAAATCAAACCACAACACATATAATTTCCCGGGGAAAGATTGTTGTTCAAAACCCCACTATCTTCTGTTGTATATTCAGCATGGATCATGAAACAATTACATACAAAATATTCTCACAAGAGCCCTCTATTACTCAGCTAATTATCTCACAATGTCATATAAAAACTGGCCAATACTTAGCCAATTTACTGCCTCCAGACAACCTGCCTTGCTTGTGCAATCCCTGATGAATGCAATCCCTAAAGAATAGGAATTTTGGCCTTCCTTGACTGCGCAAGTATCATGGGCACTCCAATGGGTGTTTGGTTGCATGGGTGCAACCCAATAATCCTACAACTGATAGTCAACTTCCCTTTCACCTAGATCTCAATTGGGTCTCCACTGGATCTGACATGCATGCAACTAAAAATAGTAAATCCTCGATTGCATGTGAGATCACTAATTGCGAATTAATTAATATTTAATTCACTTGATCTCTCACTAGTGTATCAGGAAGTTACAACTAGCACAACTGAGTTAAATTGATTACAACCTGCATTAACTAATGCACCACTGCACTTCAAACTCTGTTACAACTAGAATTACTCAGCATGCCTCACCAACTACCTCTAACTCGAAATCCTGAGGTAACTGAGTTTATCACTCTTAGTTAACTATTACAAGTTATTTTTGAGACTATATTACATTTTATTGTCCATCTTAATTAAGGGATAACTAAAATAGACATGCACCAAAAATAGCCTTGTGGGCCCCACCCTAGTGTAGGTGCTTAATACACTAGGTGTGGGTGCTGAAATTTCCTTGTTGAATCTCAACACTCCCTCTCAACAAGAAAGGGATTATCCTTCACCCTTATCCTGTCTCTATGGTATTCGAATTTTCTATTGGTGAGCGCCTTCGTTAGAATATCTGCATCCTGGTCTTATGTGGGAATGTAGAGAAGCAACATTATTCTTCTCTACACACAATCTCCGAGATGATGATACCGGATATCTATGTTCTTGGACCTATCATGAAACACGGGATTAATCGAGAGTTTAATGCAACTCTGATTATCACAATATATCACTGTCGGATCCATCTAAGAACCAAACAAACCATCCAAGATCATTCTCATTGAGATAGCCTTAAATGCAGCTTAACTTGCTGCCATGTACTCTTCTTCTGCTGAACTAAGTGCCACAGATCATTCTTTCCTGCTGTACCAAGAAACTATTGTAGATCCTATGTTGAAGATCCCTCCTGATGTGCTCTTTATGTCTGATGGACTGCCCACCCAATTTGCATGCATGAAGCCTTGAAGCTTCACTCCCTCTGTCCATCTGTACCATAGACCATACATTGATGTGCCCCTCAGGTATCCCAATACATGCTTCCCCGCATTCCAAAAGAGCTTGGTAGGCTTAACCATAGCTTGACTCAGCTGGTTAACTGTGTAGCAAATGTCTGATCTGGTGTTCACTAGATACATCAGGAACCAACTAACTGCCTATAGACAGTAGCATCCACTGTAGAAATTATATAAAATATGCATGTATATATCCAGATTCTCCTGATCTAACAATATTTATCTTCTTGCTAAATACAAAATCCTTCCACTGTTAATCTTTTGTATAAATTTAAACTCAATTGCAAACACATGAAGCAATAAAAACAATCGCACATAACACAGTTGTTTAACGGGAAAGCCTGAAGCTGAAAACCAAAACTATCATATATTATGTATCATGGAGACCATGTAACAATCTCATACAAAGCTTAGTACATCAAGCTCTCAATACAATCAATCGTCACACACTAATCAAAAGAAATCTGCAAATCAATGCACTGATTTCTTGCCACCTGATAGCCTACCTCCACTGCGCAATCCTTGTTGAAGAAGACCCCTGAATGAATTCAAATCTACCTTGCTTGCACTGCACAATCCTCATTGGCAACTCCAATGTGTGTGTGATGCAATCAATGCATCACTATAGTCACAACAGATAGTCCATCTTGCCCTTTCACCTATCCCTTCACTGGGTCTCCACTGGAACTGACATGCACTGCAATTAACTGCTATATTGTTCATTTGATTAATGAGTTATTATTTGTGAATTAATTCACTCCACTCTCACTAGTGTATCATTTAGTTAGACTAGATGCAACTAGCTCAACTGAGTTTAAATCCATTAACTGAGTTAAACTAAATAACAACTCCATGAACTACTCTTCCAACTCTGTCATAACTTTGCCACTTCAGTTCTAACTAACTCCTCTATGCATGAACCACCAATAAACCCTAGGAATTGCGTAATTCCTTCAGCCCTCTGATTTGAAAAATCCGTACACTGAAATTAAGTGCTCCAAGAGAATAAGTTGATGTTAATTGTCGAATTATTATTAAGAGCTAATAATAATCGACATGCATCTATTTTTAGATCGACGATCTATAAATAGACTTCGCCAAATATTCTAAAAATAGAATTTCACCTGTTTTTCCAACTTGACTAACCATCCACAAATAGCATCTTGCAACTTTTGAAATATGATCACCATGTCTAAAAATATACTTAGTCTAAAAGTAGACTTGCACCTTAAAATAGACTACGGGCCCACTTAGTGAAGGTGACTGATTTTCATTAATCTCATCATCTTGTTGAATCTCAACACTTCCTCTCAACAATATAGGGATTATCCTTCACCCCAATCCTGCCTCTATGGTATTCAAATCTCTTGGTGAGTGCCTTCGTCAGAATATCTGCATCACGATCTTCCGTAGGAATGTACTGAAGCAACATGATATTATGCTGCACACATTCTCTGATATGATGATACCGGATATAAATATGTTTAGATCTATCGTGAAACACAGGATTAAGCAAGAGTTTAATGCAACTCTGATTATCACAATGTATCACTATAGGATCTAAATGTGAACCAAACAAACCAACCAGGATCTTCCTCATCCAGATAGCCTCACATGCAGTTTGACTTGCTGCTATGTATTTTTCTCCCGCTGAATTGAGTGCCACGAATCTTTGTTTCCTGCTGTACCAAGAAACTATTGTAGATCTGATACTAAAAACCCCTCTTGATGTGCTCTTTCTGTCTGTTGGGCTGCCTACCCAATCTGCATTTGTGAAGCCATGCAACTTAACCTCATTTGTCTGTCTATACCACAAGCCATACTCAGATGTGCCCTTGAGATACCTCAGGACATGCTTGCCTGCCTTCCAAAATAGCTTGATTGGTTTAACCATCGCTTGTGAAAGCTGGTTCACCGCATAGCATATGTCTTGTCTTGCATTTACTAAATACATGAGCGAACCCACCAACTGTCGATAAACAGTGGCATCCACTACCTCTGTCGATGTAGCATCCTTTTTCCTCCAATTTCCTGGAAGAGGAGTGTCGATAGGCTTGCAGCCTTGCATGTGAAACTTCTCAAGTATCTCCCGAGCATACTTTCCTTGAGACACAAACAGTTCACCTTCTAGCTGCCATATTTCCAATCCAAGGAAATAATGAAGGAGGCCCAAATCCTTCATCTCAAACTCCTTTGCAAGATCTGCCTTGCATGAGTGTATCAACTGATCATCATCCGTCAGTATTAAATCATCAACATAAAGAACAATGATTAAAAGCTTATCCCCCACCACAATTTGATACAGGTTTGCATCCGCCTCACTCTTGGTGAAGCCAAGTCCAGTGAAATAGTTGTCGACCATGTGTACAAAGCACATGGTGCTTGCCTCAGCCCATACAGCACTATTTTGAGCCTGCACACATGCGACTCGCTGCTGAAGATATCAAATACTTCAACCTTCTCAATGTACACTTCTTCCTCAATGATCCCATTAAGGAATGCAGTCTTCACATCCATCTGATGAATGTGCCAACCCATCTGCGCTGAGAGAGAAAGGATGGTCCTTATGGAATAATACCGTGCAATAGGTGCAAAGTTTTCTTCATAATCAATCCCCTCGATATGTGAGAAGCCCCGGGCAACAAATCTTGCCTTATAATTCTCGACACACAGCTTGCTTTAACTTGTAGATTCATCTTGATCCTACAACTGATTTACTAACCGGCCTTGGAAAAATATCCCAAGCATTGTTTCTGGAAATGGAGTCATACTCCTCCACCATGGCATCTACCCATGTGGGCTCCTACACTGCTTCTTCAAAACAAGATGGCTCTTTCATGAGACACTTACTCATAAAAGCCATGTATCCAGTAAAACCGGTCAGGTGATTGTCTCTGTCTGTGTTGTGATGTAGGGACTTCTACGTTCTGTGTCACATCAAGCTTCAGTCTCTCAGCTTTTGTGGTTCGCTTTCTACCTTTTCTGATGTTTGGTTATGCATGAGTGGACTCCTCCACTCCATGAATCTCCTCCTTTGGCTGATCCACATCTATAGGCTCATCTTTGGGAACAAGTAGCTCCTCCTCTGCATGTAAGTGTAGCTCCCTCTCAAGCGACAACTTCATGGCTTTCACCTCATTGAATTTTATATCCCATCGCACCACAGTCATCCGACTCTCTGGAAAATAGACACGATAATTATGCAGTGTTTCTATGTACCCCAAAAATATCCCAACTTCTGCAGTCAGCTCCAACTTCTTCCTAGCATCCTTTGTCACATGAATGTAAACAGATGAGCCAAAAATATTCAAATGAGAAATATTAGGCTTCTTACCAGTAAAATATTCTTCAGGTATACTCATGCCAACTACTCTATGAGGACAACGATTTTGCACATAAACCCCAGTGTTGCATGCTTTTGCCCACAAGTGCATCAGTAGGCCCTGGTCATGCATCATAGCTCGTGAAGCACCCACGATCGTTCTGTTCTTCCTCTCTGTGACCCCATTCTGTTGTGGGTTATGAGGCGCTATGAGTTCTCTTTGAATTCCTTCTTTTCTACAGAACTCTTTGAATTCGCCCAAGATATATTCACCACCATTATCGCTCCGTAGAGCCTTCACTTGCTTCCTCGACTCCTTCTCCACCAATGCTTTAAACTCACAAAACTTTGAGAATGTTTCACTCTTCTTCTGCATGAAGAAGATCCAGCATCTACGAGAATAATCATCAACAAATATAACATAATACCTGTGTTTTATTGTTGAAGCAACTGAGAAAGGTCCACACACGTTTATGTGAATTCTCTCCAGGATCACCAAAGCACAGTTCTCCTTCTCATGAAAGGTGGTCTTCACAAACTTACCCATAGTACATCCCTTGCACTGATCTGACTGTGCAAGAGTACCCTTGGGAAGTCCAGTAGAAATCTGCTGCAAAATCTTCAAAGCGCCATGGTGAAGATGGCCTAATCTCCTGTGCCATAATTCGCCCTCATCCTGGCTCACCACTTCTTCTACTTTTCCCATCATTGCAGCACAACCATCTACCTCCAGCTTTTAGAGATTCTTAACTCGAATCCCTATCCTCTTGGTTTGACCTATTGTTTTATGTCGCAGAAAATATTTTCCCTTGTTGAAAACAACGTCATAACCTATGTCTTCCAACATTGCGACCGAGACCAAGTTCTTCTTCAGACCTGGAACATGCATAACATCTTTCAACAGAAATGGATTACCTGACTCCCTCTCAAAGGTAATATTCCTATTGTCGGTCACACTGTATTGACCATCGTCATGCATCTATATATGCATTTGAAGGTCCTTCTCCTCCAAGTCACTAAACAACTCCTTGTCTCCAGTCATATGGAAAGACGCACCACTATCAAGATACCACAACGATCCCATTGAGCTTGAAACCAAGCATGAGATAAAAGATAAATCAAGTTCAAATTGTGAGGCTAAGGCCTCTCCAGCTGCAGCTCTAGAAGCCTTCTTGTTCTTCTTCTTCTGTGGGCAGTTAGTGGCGAAATGCCCATGTTCGTGACAGTGAAAACACTTCACCTTGGAAAAATCCTGCTTCTTGCCTTTAGCTTCGGATTTTGAAGGAAAATTCTTCCCCTTCCCTTTCCTTTCTTTGGCAGCCAAAGCGTAATTCTCTTCATATTCATCCTTCGATGAAGAATCATCCCTGGTACTTCGCGTTATCTCCTCCTGCACAAGATCTGACCAAAGTCACTCCCATCCCAACATTTTCTCCCGTCCATTGACAAAGTCTTCGTAGCTATGCCAACTCTTCGGAGGCCCAAGGAGAGCCAAGCTCACCAAGTCTTCATCATCAACAGTAATCCCCACACTTCCTAGTTCATCCCTAAAGTGGACAAACTTCGTGAGATATTTTGGAATACTATCACCCTTCTCCATTTTTATTTTTCTGAGCTTATCTTTCAACGCCAACTTCCTCTGGTCGTTGCTGCTTTGGAACAAATTTGTCAAAGCCTTCCACATTGAAAATGGAGTGGCTTTCCCGTGAAGGCTGGACACAATATGGTCCTTCACACCTTCCAACTGAATTCTTCTTGTCTTTGCTACCTTCTTTTTCCATGCGTCAAGTAATGTAGCATCCCTAGAACTAGGCTTAGGAACATCGCTATCGATGAACTCCTTCAATCCATTATCTTCTAGCACCGCCTCCATCCTATCCTTCCAGGCTATGTAATTCGAGCTACCATCAAGGGAATACTCCAATCGCAACCCATTGAAAGACATTTCAATGTATACTCAACTGTCACACCAAGAAATTTCTGCAGTAAATTCGAATTGTCCACCAACACAAACTCAACAATTCTTCACAATTGCAATCTTCAAGAATTAACACTGCTCTGATACCATTTAGAAATTATATGACATATGCGTGTATATATCTAGATTCTCCTGATCTAACAATATTTATCTTCTTGCTAAATACAGAATCCTTCCACTGTTAATCTTTTGCAGAAATTTAAACTCAATTGCAAACACATGAAGTAATAAAAACATCGCACATAACACAGTTGTTTAACGGGAAAGCCTGAAGTTGAAAAACCCAACTATCATATATTATGTATCATGGAGATCATGTAACAATCTCATACAAAGCTTAGTACATCAATCTCTCAGTACAATCAATCGTCACACACTAATCAGAAGAAATCTGCAAATCCATGCATTGATTTCTTGCCACCTGATAGCCTGCCTCCACTGCGCAATCCTCATTGGCAACTCTAATGTGTGTGTGATGTAATCAATGCATCATTATAGTCACAATGGATAGTCCATCTTTCCCTTTCACCTATCTCTCCACTGGGTTTCCACTAGAACTGACATGCACTGTAGTTAACTGTTGTATTGTTTAGTTGATTAATGAGTTATTATTTGTGAATTAATTCACTCCACTCTCACTAGTGTATCATTCAGTTAGACTAGATACAAATAACTCAACTGAGTTTAACTCCATTAACTAATTTAAACTGAATAAAAACTCCATGAACTACTCTTCAAACTCTGTCATAACTTTTCCACTTCAGTTCTAACTGAGTCCTCCATGCATGAACCACCAGTAAACCCTAGGAATTGTGTAATTCCTTCAACCCACTGATTTGACAAATCTGTACATTGAAATTAAGTTCTCCAAGAGAATAAGTTGATGTTTATTGTCGAATTATTATTAAGAGCTAATAATAATCGACATGCATCTATTTTTAGATCAACGATCTATAAATAGACTTAGCCCAATATTCTAAAAATAGAATTTCATCTATTTTTCCAACTTGACCAACCATTCACAAATAACATCCTGCAACTTCTGAAATATGATCACCATGTCTAAAAATAAACTTGCACCTAAAAATAGCCTGCGAGCCCACTTAGTGAAGGTGATTGATTTTCACTAAGCTCATCATCTTGTTGAATCTCAATATCCACAACCTCTCCAAAGTATCATCCTCTTTCCTCCAATTTCCTGGAAGAGGAGTATCCATGAGTTTTCAGCTCTCCATGTGAAACTTACCTAGTATCTCCTTTGCATACTTGCCTCGAGAAACAAAAATTTCACGATCCCATTACCATATTTCCAATCCAAGAAATGATTAAGGAGTCTCATTTCCTTCATTTCGAACTCCCTTGCAAGATCCTCCTTGCATGAGTGTATCATTTTCTCATCACTAGTCAAAATTAGATCATCAACATAAAGAAAAATCATCAATAGCTTACCCTCAACTATAATCTGGTATAGGTTTGCATCTGCTACACTTTTGGTGAAGCCCAGTCCGGTGAAATAGTTGTCTATCTGAGTGTACCAAGCACAGGGTGCTTGCTTCAGCCCATACACTGCTCTTTTGAGTCATCACACATGCGACTCACTGTTGAAGATCTCGAAACCTTCAACCTGCTCTATGTACACATCTTCCTCAATGATCCCATTGAGAAATGCATTTTTCACATCCATCTGATGAATGCGCCAGCCCATCTGCATTGAGATTGAAAGTATGGATCTAAAGGAAGAGTACCTTGCAACAGGTGCAAAAGTCTCATCATAATCGATCCCCTTGATTTGTGAGAATCCCCGGGCCACAAATATGGCCTTGTATTTCTCCACACTCCCATCAACAGCTTTGTTTACCTTGTAGATCCATCTCGATCCAACCACTGATTTGTTGACCGGTATTGTGACAATATCCCATGCATTGTTCTTGACAATGGAGTCATACTCCTCCACCATTGCATCAACCCAAGTTGGTTTCTACATTGCTTCCTGAAAGGAAGATGGTTCGTTCACAATACATTTTCTCATAAGAGCCATGTATCCATTAAATCAGTCAGGAGATTGTCTCTATCTATGCTGTGAAGTAGGGGCTCCTACATTCTCCGTAGCATCAAGTCTCAATCTATCAGCTTCCATGGTGCGCCTTCTGCCATTTCTGATGGATGGCTCTGCATGAGTGTTTTCCTCCACTCCATGAACCTCCTCATGTGATTGCTCCACATATTTAGGCTCATCCTTGGGAACCAACAGTTCCTCCTCTGTATGAAAGTCCAGCTCCCACTCAAGGGACAACTGCATGGCTTTCTCCTCATCAAATTTTATATCCCATCGCAAAACAATAATTCTGTAGTTTGGAAAATACACTTGATAATTATGGGGTGTTTCACTATACCCCACAAAAATCTCGATCTCAGCTGTCGGTTCCAGCTTCTTTCTGACGTCCTTGGTCACATGCACATAAACATATGAGCCAAAAATACTAAAGTGTGAAACATCAGGTTTCTTACTAGTGAAAGCCTCTTCAAGTGTAATCATGCCAAATATCCTATGAGGACAAAAAAAATTCACAAATACCGCAGTGTTGCATGCTTTCGCCCACAGATGCATCGGTAGGCCTTGATCATGCAACATTTCTCTTGCTGCACCCACAATCGTTCTGTTCTTTCTTTCCGCGACCCCATTCTGTTGTGGGTTATGAGGCGCTATCAATTCTCTTTGAATTCCTTCTTTGTTGCAGAAGTTCTTGAATTCATTAGAGATGTATTCTGCACCATTATCGCTCCTAAGAGCCTTCACTTACTTCCCCGAATCTTTCTCCACCATTGCCTTAAACTCAAGAAACTTACAGAATGTCTAGTCTTTCTTCTACATGAAAAAGATCCAACACTTACGAGAAAACTCATCAACAAATATTACATAGTACTTATGTTTTGTTGTTGAAGCAACAGAGAATGGTCCACACACGTCTGTGTGAACTCTCTCAAGGGTCCCTGAAGCTCGGTTCTCCTTCTCATGAAAGGTGGCCTTTACATATTTTCCCATAGTACATCCCTTGCATGTGTCTGAATGCGCAAGTGTACTCTTGGGAAGACCAATAGAAATCTGTTGCATGATTTTCAAGGCTTCATAGTGAGGATGGCCCAATCTCTTGTGCCATAATTCGCCCTCATCCCAACTCACCACTTGGTCCGCCTTGCCCATCATTGTTGCATAGCCATCTAACTCCAACTTGTAGAGATTCTTAACTCGAATCCCTATCCTCTTGGATTGCCCTGTTGTTTTGTGTCGCGGGAAATATTTTCCTTCACTAAAAACAACATCATAGCCTCTATCCTCCAACATTACGACCGAGACTATTTTTTTCTTAAAACCTAGTACATGCATTACATATTTTAATTGAAAGGGTTTATCTGAATGCCTATGGAAGGTAATGGTACCAGTCTCGATAGCACTGTATCTCCCGTCATCGCCCATTTCGATATGCATCTGGAGATCCTTCTCCTCCAAGTCACTGAAAATTTCCTTTACTCCCGTCATGTGAAAGGATGTGCCACTATCCAAATACCACACAAATCCCAATGCACTTGACACCATGCATGAGATCAATGAGAATTCAAGCTCAAATTGCGAGGCCAAAGCCTCACCAGCTGTAGATCCTCCAACCTTCTTCTTCTCCTTATTTTGTGGACAATTAGTAGCAAAATGCCCATGCTTGTGACAATGAAAACACTTCACCCTGGACATGTCCTGCTCCTTTCCATTCTTGGACTCGGACTTGGAATGGAATTTCTTCCCCTTCCCCTTCTTCGCCTTGGCAGCCAAAGCACAATCTTCTTCATCTTCATTCTTAGATGAAGACCCATCTCTGGTGTTCCGTCTAAACTCCTCCTGCACCAAATCCGACCACAGTTGTTCCCAATCTAGAAAATTTTCCCTTCCATTGACAGAGTCTTGATAACTTTGCCAACTCTTGGGAATTCCTATGATAGCCAAGCTCACCAAATCATCATCAACGACAGCTATACCAACGCTCCCCAGTTCATCCCGACATTGGACAAACTTTATTATATATTTTGGTATGGAGTCGCCCTTCTCCATCTTGACCTTCCTGAGTTTATCTTTGAGCGCCAATTTCCTATGGTCACTGCTACTCTCGAATAGATCAACATTGCATATGGTGTGGATTTCCCATGGAGGCTTGAGACAATGTGGTCTTGTACTCCCTCCAATAGGATCCTCATCGCCTTTGCCACTTTTTTTTTCCATGCATCAAGATTTGCAACATTTATCATAGCAGGTTTAGGAACATCATTGTCAATGAATTACTTCAAGCCATTGTCTTTGAGTGCTTCCTCCATCATTTCCTTCCAAGAAATATAGTTTGAGTTGCCCTCGAGTGCAAATTCTAACATCAATCCATTGAAATCCATTTCGATCCTGAATTAGCTGTAGCACCAAGAAATTCTTTCTGCAAATTCAAATTCTATCCAATCACAAACTCAACTCCTCCTTCACAATTGTGATTTCCTGTGCTCTGATACCATGTAGAAATTATACAACATGCATGTATATCTTGGATTCAATCCAATCTAATAATGTACTAAAGTTAAATATTGAATCGCTTCTACAAATCTTTTGTGGAATTAAAAACACAATCGTCAATCATATGAAGCAAAGAAGAATCAAATCAAACCAAAACACAGATAATTTCCCAAGGAAATCTTGTTGCTCAAAACCCCACTATATTCTATTGTATATTCAGTATGGATCATGAAACAATTGCATTCAAACTCTTCTCACAATATCCCTCCATTACTCAGATAATTGTCTCACAATGTCATACAAAAACTGACCAATACTTAGCCAATTTACTACCTCCAGATGGCATGCCTTGCTTGCGCAATCCGTGATGAATGTAATCCCTAAAGAATAAGAATTTTGGCCTTCCTTGACTGCACAAGTATTATGGGCACTCCAATGGGTGTTTGGTTGCATGTGTGCAACCCAATAATCCTACAATTGATAGTCAACTTCCATTTCACCTAGATCTCAACTGGGTCTCCACTGGATTTGACATGCATGCAGCTAATAATAGTAAATCATCAATTGCATGTGAGATCACTGATTGTGAATTAATTAATATTTAATTCACTTGATCTCTCACTAGTGTATTAAGAAGTTACAACTAGCACAACTGAGGTTAACTCACTTAACTAAATTAAACTGATTAAAACCTCCATTAACTAATGCACCACTGCACTTTGAACTCTGTTACAACTAGAATTACTCTGCATGCCTCACCAACTACCTCTAACTCAAAATCCATGAGCTAACTAAGTTTATCACTCTCAGTTAACTATCACAACTTATTTTTGAGACTTGGTTACATTTTATTGTCCATCTTAATTAAGGGATAACTAAAATAGACATGCACCATAAATAGTCGTGTGGGCCCAACCCTAGTGTAGGTGCTTAATGCACTAGGCGTGGGTGCTGAAATTTTCTTGTTGAATCTCAACATCAATAATGGTAAACTATATTTATTGTTGTGTCCTCATTAAATTATCTTTTAGGTTTCCATGTTGGTTTCTTATTTGTCACTTCGTTTACTTTGTAACTTCTTCTATGCAAGGAAAATTTTAAGAATGGAAAATTATCTTGAATTTAAAAACATTGGGGAATCTCACTAGTTCCTAATATACAAACTATAAAATGTTTGTTGATGTATTTGTAAAATTATTCAAATTTATAACATGATTTTATATATACTCCCTATATAATGTTAGCAATTTTTAAGGTAAAATAATTTTATATTGTAAAATTTGGGCCGATCATTTAAAAAAAAAATGGAAATCTAAGAATATTTTTTTGGAATAATCATGGAAAATTAGCCCACCTGCAAATATTAGCCCTAATATTTTCCATGCTTCTATGTGCAAATTCGTGAATCTTTTTTTGGAATAATCATGGAAAATTATCCCACCTACCAATATTAGCCCTAAAATTTTCCATGCTTCTATGTGCAACCTCTAACATTATCGGGAACATGCAATTGGTATGGCCACTTTTCCACTAGATGTAAGGAGAATTCATTTGTCCAAATCATTATTATTTGAGTATTGTTGGGTTTATAAAAGATTGAGGAAAACCTATTGCAACTTGATATTTACAAGTTGTTTTTTTGTTTTTGTTTTAATAGAGTTAATTTTGTATTAAAATGTGTAATTTGAAAAATGTAAGTGTTTTAAAAATTTATGGCAGTGAATTTATTTATATATTATAAAATACATTTTAAATAAAAATAAATCGCATGTCATCTAAAATTTCTAATATGTACAAATATATTTTAAATTAGTGAGGACTTTTGGGAGGAAAATATTTGAAGGCTTCAACGAGCGAAAAAAAAATGCCATGGGGGAATAGCACCATTAAGGGAAGAAACCCTAGCCATGGCGGCCATGGGGTTCACAGGGCTGAAGGTGGATATGGGCCCATGGCGTTCTGGAACTTAGTGCTTTCTCGCCGTATCGACACATCTTGTCGCTTTACATTTATTTTATCATTCGGGGCTCTTTGTTTTAGGGGCTTTTTAACCTATCTTCGCACAATTCTCGGAGGTATTTTATTTGTTTGTCTCTGGTCGATTTTCTTTTCCACACGGACTATCATTGGCGATCACAAGCTTTAAGGACCCTTCTATGTAGTCGCTGTGAACTATCTGGCAGTGGCTCTGACTGACTACCTTATCCTGGTTTACTACTGCTATTTCAACATACTTGCACGGTGTGGAGACCTGTGCGACTCTGTGGCGGTTGTTTTGGGGCGCATTACATTACATTTTCACTCCACTAAGCCTATGACAGTTCAACTATCAAACCCATATTTCGGTCATGAGCTTATACGAAGAACAGGTTGATTATTCTGCGGACCCTCTTAAGGGTGTGGATATCTGGGGGAAGGAGACTTGTGATGAGGTGGCGGACATGGTGGACATGATACCTGCACCAGCTATCCCCGAACTGGAATTGCCTCTGCTAGTCACTCTTGCGAGCTGCTTGGAATCTGAAGGGGGTTGTTTGGATACCTCGACCTATACTATCCCATCGCCATCTGTGATAAGTTTCTGGGAGTATCAGACTTTGGACACACCTGTCTTGTCGGAGGCTAATAACATTTTATCAGCCTCACCGACGGCTGGGATTACTGAAAATATCTACGCGGAGGCTCTCACATTTGAAAACTTATGCATTGGGGGGGAGCCACCCAATACTTCTTCTGTTGTGACTGAGCCAATGACAACGTCTGGGTGCTTCGAAAATATTCCATTTGAAGCACAGACGGTAGATACACAGCCACCATCGTCTGATTCTGAGGGGTCGGGAGAACCTGGTGCGACATTTGGGGACCTGCACTTGCATGCGTAAAAGGGAAAAAAATCGCGATCGACCAAGAACCGGCACATCAGAAACGCAAATTTTAGGTGCGATAGAGGCATGGCCAACTTAGAGCAGACAACCGCTACCATGCTTGTGGGAAAGGTCTGTGGACGCAAATACTCCACCGCGCGAATTAAGATTTGGACAGAGGAAATATGGGGAGGGAATTTGGAGCAAATTTTGGGGTTCACTCTACTGACCAGGGCCTGGTTCGCCCTCACTTTCTCACAGCCTGCTCAGGTGGAATAGGTTCTAAGCAAGTTCTGGCACATTGAGATGCACCTGGTACTCCTGAAACGATGGTCCCCTCTTTTTGACCCAAACAAGGAAAGTTCGAGAGTGGGACCTATCTGGATGTGATTACCTGGGCTTCCTATACAATTATGGAATGAAGTAGCTCTTCGCAACATTGGTGAAAATTTCGGCTTCTACTTAGATCATGACAGATCTTATTTAGTGTTTGGAAATTGTGTTGTGGCTCGCATTCTGGTATTTCTGGACACTCACGATGAACTCTACGAGAATTACAATATGTTCTTCGAAGGGATGGTTTGGTAGCAACTATTGGAATACGAGGGGATTCCATTCAGATGTAGACGCTGCCATTCAGTTGGGAATCTGTACAAAGAATATCCTCTTTTGGATGTGAGGACCCCTCTCTATAAGATGGTTACTCATATGGCTACACAAACGGATCTAGTTACTATCTTGCCGACTCCTGAGGAGCAACCGCGGGATGTTGATCATTGGTCCGAGCCCATGCCGCCTTCATGGACTATTACTTAGGCCCGTACACATTACTCGCCTGTCCACCCTACTCAAAATCTCTCGTCCACAATTCCAGGTACCACTCTGTCCCCCTATTCCATTATGAATTTTTTATCTCCTGCATCATATTTTACTTCACATCATTCAGTTTGTTCATTACGCTCCATTGGTTGCTCTGTTGCTTTTGCTCCCCCCTCCATCCCGCCCACCATTCCCCATACCTCCACTGAGTCTACTGGTCTACCTCCCACTTCGGCTGTAGATTCCTCATCTATCGGGCACCATTATTTACTTCGATCTTACACTCACCTGACCCCCTTGTCTGAGCTAGGCATTGGCACGGGACAAGGTATTCTTCCATCCAGATCACATGGTAGACCCTATTCTTTCTCAATGGCTATCAGAAGAGCCAATATAGAGGTGGAGCCAGGCACACAATCATCCCTATTTCGAGTTCTTAGAGAAAGGATACCCAAAGATGGGGTTCCCTCATGATCTACCTCTCCTTTAATTGCAGGGGACTTTCCAACCCCGTCAAGAAACTGGCACTAAAGGAACTTCTGTTTACAACTTCCATTGATGCCCTTTTCCCTCAGGAAAATTTGGTGGATGGTATTTCCATTAACAATATCCTAAACTCTCTCCTCCCGAACTAGACTTTTGTGACGTTAGACGCCCAAGGTCGATCTGGCGGATGCATTTTAGGCATCAACAATACGACCACTCGGATGTTGAGTTGTTGGGGGCGGGAAGGATTCATTGGCTTGGAGGTCTCCAATGGAGATTTTGAACATTCTTTCACCCTGATTAATGTGTACGGTCCATGCGTTAACAGAGAAAATTTCTGGATATCACTTCTTCACTGCTCGCTTCTACATCATCTGCGTATCATCTTCGGAGGCGATTTAAAATTTTCTTTGGGGATCTTGGAATCCTGGGGACCATATGCCATTCTAGATCCGCTCTCCGATTTTTTCACCACCAATCTGGAACTGGCTGAGTTGATCGACATTGACACGCGAAAGAAGTAACCTACCTCGAGAAATAGACGTACTGGGGAGGCCGCATTGGCACGTCGCCTCGATCGTTTCCTTATCAAGCAGCAGTTCAATAATCAATTGGTTAAAACTAGACAATGGGTTGGCAAGGGTGGTATCTCTGATCACTCACCGGTATATATGGAATTCCTTGTGGGAGAACTGAAATCACACCCACCTTTCAAATTCAATACTAGATGGTTATAGAATCCTGAATTTCATCAACTAGTATCTCAGGAATGGAAACATTGCAATCATTTCCCTGACAAAGAGCCTGCAAGGGTTTTTAATGAGAATCTAAAGCGTATCAAAGAAATCACTATCAGATGGGTTCGAAAAAAAAAAAGCTTGAGGAGGAGGAGTTGAGTAGGGTCGAATTGGAAATCTCTCAGCTTAATGATTCAGAATATTTGGTTTTTCACTCGATGTCCACCAAAGAGCATCTGATTGCACTTGAAACCACCAAAGTGAAGATCCTTCTTCATAAGGAAGAAGAGTGGAGACTAAGAAGCAAAGCTATATGGTTGAATGTAGGGGATGAAAACACTAAGTTTTTCCAGCAATGTGCTTAAGGAAGGTGCAACATCAACACTATATGGGAACTATCTGACTATACCGGATATGTGGCCAAAACTCATGCACAAATATCGGATTTGGGCATCAGGCACTTCACAAATCAATATAGAGCACCACTCAACATAAACCTGTCGAATATCATGCAGATTGCTAGAACCTTTAATAGGTTTGTGGATGAGGAACAGGTTGAGGATCTCAATGCACCGATCACCATGGGTGAGATTGAGGGGGTACTAAAATGGTTTTAAAAAGATAAAATACCTGGACTAGGCAGTTGGCCTATTGAATTCTACTTACATTTTTTTGAACTTCTTGGATGCGACCTCCTCCTTGTCATTGAAGAGAGTAGAACATCTAGTAGGATTTATGATGGTTTTAATTCTACTTTCATTTCCCTTATCCCTAAACATGATCACCCAGAATCCTTCCATGACTACAGGCCTATATCTCTTTGTAAATGCATCTACAAGATTATTTCCAAAATCATTGCTAATCGTATTAAACCCATTCTCTCTGCACATATTGCAAATGATAAATTTGCCTTTCTACATAATAGCCAGATTCATGAAGCTATTGGTATTTCCCAGGAGGTCTTGCATTCCATCAAAACCAAGAATCTTAAGCGCACCATCCTCAAAATTGACCTTGCTAAAGCTTTTGATCATGTCAATTGGAATTACATCCACCTCATTCTCATTCAAACTAGATTTACCCCATATTTTATAAATTGGATTATGGGTTGTATCAGCAATGCATCCTTCAGCATCCTTATTAATGGGGCTGCATCAGATTTCTTTCATGCTGGTAGGGGTCTTAGGAAAGGATGTCCCCTCTCACCTTTGCTTTTTGTCCTTGTTATGGAAGGCCTCTTAGCTCTAATTAAAAAGGCAAAGGCAACTGGTGATCTCCATGGTATTAAAATAAATGAGTTCCTGTAGATGACTCACTTATTATTTGTGGATGATGTGCTTATTTTTCTGGATGGCTCTTTTCAGGACTATTTTCAATTTGAGCATATCCTTCATATCTTCTGCAAGGCTACGGGTATGGCTCCCAACCACAACAAATCCACCATTATTATGACTAGATGCTCTGCACATGAACAGGGGATGGCTATTACATATTTCCCTTATGTGTGCAGTTACATTGGGGATGGTTTGAAATATCTTGGATTCCACCTCAAGCCAAATGACTACCAGATAAAGGATTGGAATTGGCTGATTGCAAAAGTGGAGCGCAGGATCAATATTTGGCATCATCGGTGGCTCTCGCAGGCGGGAAGACTGGTATTAATCAAATCTGTCCTGGAAGCCATCCATGTTTACTGGATGTCTCTTGCATGGCTACCCAAAGGAGTCACCAACCGTATTTAGCAGATCTGCAGACAATTTCTCTAGAGAAATTCGACTAGTGAGTGCACCTTTGCCTGGGTGGCCTGGAACCAGATTAGCCTGTTAGCCACCTATAATATTTTGTTATACCAAAAGGTGGCTAAGATCTTTTTTGAGCCTCCAAGGAACAAATTTTATCACTAAAAATTGTTGGCTCTTGAAGTCTCTTTAAGGCCTCATGCCTCTGTCCCAAATCCTCATTTGCTGTCCCATTTTATACTCAGAAAATTCTGTTGATTTCGTATAACAAACTACTGAAGAAACCATCATTTTCCTCCCTTTTTTCTCCATATTATTCCTCTACTTTTCATAAGTTTCTCCCTCCATCCGTGAAAATATTCCTGACATGGTTTAAAAATTCTTTTTTGAGCTGTGCCGAAACCCCCAATATCCATTTTAAAAAAAAAACCTTGAAATTTTTCATAAAAAACAAAGTTTTATTGCTATGGACCTAAGCCCCTTGGGCTAAGTCCTAAACCACTTCCCCCCACATGCCCATGCGTCGAAACCAAACGCCAAAGCTTTTCGGCGCTAATCGCATCGGAAAGATTCAAGTGTGCATGTTTGTGAGCCATTTCAAAATGCCGATTGCAATCAGCCCCTTTGTCATAAACCGTAGATCATATTGTTATTTCATTTAAACCCATAGGCCCGAAATCGGGCGCTAAACCATTGAAAAATCCCTCTCTGATCAATTTTTTCCTTTGTAAACCCAAAAACCCACTTTCCGAAGTTTTAAGTTAAAAACTTAAGAACACGTGATAAATGAAAATGGGTTGATCAAAAAGACCAATCGCGCAATCGCGATCGGAGAAATTACAAATGGGTTGATTGAAAGACCGGGCCCGAATGTTCCGATTGCGATTAGCCCTAGCTATATAAAGCCCCGGGCCCTTGGTACTCCATACACCCAGTGGCCCCGCAATCGGGCGCCAGCCTATCATATATATTTTCTGCCCGATCCACTCAAAACCTTGGTGTTTATCGAAATTTTTTGGGTTTCTCGCAAAGTATAAGGGTCCCGCCGGTGCAAGAAATCAAAGGATCTGGACCGTCGATCTAGACCCGATCCGATGGCTATCGCCCAATCGCAAAGGGCTCAATCACAAAGTTTCAATCGCATGTTGTTGTGTGACCTCCCCGATTGTGATCCTCCGATTAAATCTGGACCGTCCATCTCCCTGATGATCGGACGGACAGCGCTCAATCGCATCGCTGCGTTTCAATCGCATCCCCTTTTCTGCCCTCCCCGATCGTGATCCTCCGATTAAATCTGGGCCGTCCATCTCCCTGAGGATCGGACGGGCAGCGCTCAATCGCAAGTTTCTAATCGCAAGTTTCAAATCGCATGCGTTTTTGTTGCCCTCCCGATTGCCGATCCCCGATCCAATCTGAGCCGTCCATCCTCCCGAAGATCCAACGGTCCTTATTCCCTCCGATCACAAGTCTTGCCCCGTTTCGAAAACCCTCCGATTCACCTTCCGCCATCGATCTGATCTACAGATCAACGGCCAACGCTTAATCGCACTGGAAATTTACATCGCATGCACTTGCCTGCCACCCCCGATTGAGATCCTCCGATTAGATCTGGACCGTCCACGTGTCCAGATCGGACGGTCCAAAACCACCCCGCCTTATTTCTTCTCCCCGCTCTCATTTTTCTGTTTTGCGCCGATCTCCACCGTTAGATGTTTTTATCCGACGGCTACGCTCCTCCCCCGCCATCTAAAGCAGTTTAAACCTATTTTCTGCAGGATTTCTTAATTGTTTTGTGTTTGATGCAGGTGTTCTAAATGGTTTTCCATTGTATAACGAAGAAATGCCAAGGGCTGGGAATGATGATTCTCATGCCCTCGTTTCATTATAGAGAAGCCATTCACGGGGCTCTATTCCATGTTTCGTCAGTAATCTATGAGTATTGATGCCGTAAAGCCCAGTGCGGGTCTGCACATCGACAAGACACTGTTTTAATTCAAACACAGTTAAAGAGTATCGGTTTTGAAGACAGAGCACAGCAGATGAAGATTGAAGATAGTTTTTATGGGGATTACGGCTAAGACAGTTATTAAAAGCCTAATCCCCAATCTAAAACACAGTTTAAAAGAAAACCTAAAGTGTTTTATCAGACAGAAAGCCTCCACCGCCACATCTGAGGCAATTTGATTCCTCAGCTACCACCGAGCCACCTGTTGCCTCAAAGCATTCAAATAGAGGCCGAATTTATTGAAGAAAATATGATATTCGCCTCCAGCACAGCCAAGAAATTACTCCACACAGCGTACAGAGTATCAAAGTCAAATAAAGCTCCCACCGAGCTTTGATATTTATTGTAAACAGTTAATACAGTGTTCCACCTGTGAAT
Source organism: Pinus albicaulis (assembly GCA_034641835.2). NCBI lineage: Eukaryota > Viridiplantae > Streptophyta > Pinopsida > Pinales > Pinaceae > Pinus > Pinus albicaulis. The sequence continues at coordinate 1,300,747,555 of CM076582.1, read as the reverse complement.
TTCTTCATCGAGCCCCTCAAAAGGCCACGAAGTCTTGAAACTGTATTAATTATCCTGAGAGATCTTTTCTCAGATCACCTCCTCATCCTTCTATAAATACCTCAGAAGAGGATGAGAAATTGTTGGTTGCAGAACTTTGAAATACACTTGAGCTCGAGACTTCTATTTGTACATAGTGTTCACTGGCCCTTGAAGCTCTGTTTGTGCTAGAGTAGTTAGGTTGAATAGTGAAGATGATTACTGAACTGAAACATTGGACTTGAAGATTGTAACTGGTTTGACATCAATATAAAAGCTGTTTCTTGGGATCCTGGTCTTTATCACTGGTGAAGTGCTTCTTTCTTTGTTAATCGTTTTCCTTCTATGTATGCCATATTGTTCATTTTCCCTCGGTAAAGAACAGTTTAAACAGGGTTAGGATTTTCTGTATAGCAGTAACCTTCTCTGGCTGAGAAATCTTTATCTTAATGTTTTCTTCAGATTTGTTTATTTAAGAATGATTCAATACAGTTTAAACAGTTAGGAATTTTGGCGTTCCCTCGTCCTTCTGTTTGCTCAAACATTGTTCTCGAATGTTATTTCCATTATTTTCTATTAAAGTTAGACTAGAGAAGATATGGTTTGCCCTGATTCCTAGATTCTTTTCTCCAAAGGCTGATTCTGAAAGTTTCCCTTGGTGTTGACTGAAAGCAGACTAGGTTTAAAAGTACTTTATCTGATCTTAAGTTACACTCTGTTTTTCTTATGTGTTTTCATACTTTCTGAAGGTAATTATGTGGATTATTGGATTGTTTGTCAATTAAGCTGCTTTAATAAGAACTTGCCCAAGAAGTCTATGGTTAGCCCTATCCTTGGTTGGTTTTAAAATAGTTACTTAAGAGGCTTTTCTTGTTTGGACTGACTATAAATCCTCTGAGAAATTATTATCGGTTTCCACCCCTCCAACATTTTAATGTTTCCATTTCATCATTTTAATCTCAATAATCTTGTGGTATAGATGACTTGCCCCTTGGATCACACTTGATGTTGTTGTTCAATTAAAGCCCATATATGACTCCATAGCCCAATGGACTAAAAACCGGCGTTATATCTATCTATCTGCCAAAGCTGTTCTATTTGCTTGCAACTTCTCACTTTTGAAACTTTTGCACTTAGGACTTTCCCCTCAAGTAACATTTCATGCTCAACCATCCAAAACAAAACAAAACCCTTGGCCTTCATAACTAGCCTAATATCATTACCTTAAGCTTTTCAAAGACAATATCCATCTTTTTACATATTGGAGAGATCCCTCTCCGGATTCAGGAGGGCTAGATCCTAGAATCCCAAAGTTTGGTTGAAATGATGTTAACTCTGTGATTGGACTCTCCCAATATTGCTAATAAATTACAGAGACCTAACATTTCTGGCGACTCCACTGGGGACTATCGAACCCAGAATCATTTTCATTTAAAGATAATCATACGACGTCAGAGATTTGATTCATAGAGCATTTGCTTTATTAACCAGAGTAAAAAGTAGCCTTTTCAAGCACTGCCTAACATAGGTAATTATGATGAAACTTGTTTGAATCAGTGACAAACTAGGCAAACCCTAGGTTTATCTTAAGACTTCATCTAACCTTGAAAAATCAGCTGGCTTAGCCATAAGAGTAGACTGCCTTTGTCTCGCAACCTTAGCTAAGTTTTGAAACAAAGTTAGGATATTCTTAACAACCACAAAACCGAAAAATGATTTAGAAAAACCTAAAAATATTTCAGATTGGAATTAAATAAACATGGTGGTGGACCATAAGACCTTTTACCTCTGAAAGGAGCTAAAAATTTCCACTTGGCGACTCCACAATCCTTGAACAGACCTTAAGACTCCACTGAGAAGAACCCTTATCATTATAGTATCATTCAATTTCAGTTAGAGGACTGTAGGATTAAAATTGTAAAAACAAATTAGTTAACCTCTCCAAGATAGTCATATCTGGTTGAAATTTTCTTGTTTTGGGTCTAAACAACATAGCATAGTGGCTTCTAAAAAGATTCACACTAGAGCCCATCCAGACCCTAACCCACCTGAGATAGTTGATAATCCAGAAAGTATCCTTTGGAAGTCTCCTAAGGTTAAATTATTAACTGTTTTCAGATCACCCTTGAGAGCTAATTCAGTCCATGAAAATCTTTCAGCTCTGCAACAATCACAAACCGACTTAGTGAACCCATTTAGGACTAGGTCATTTGATGATATAATCCAGTTAGACTCTGAATCTTCACTTTCATCTCCTGAAACAAGTGAACATCCTGGTAGCAGGGAAACAACACCTTCTGATTTACATTTCCTTCACAATTTAGGTGTCTCTCATCCAAGATCATCTCAACAGTCTACTCCTGGTCCATCCACTTCTACTCACCCTACATCCACTATTCAAACCACTTCACCTCAGCCCACTTTCCCTTCTGTAAATCCACCTCCACCTCCTGCCATGGCAACATGGTATGCTCCCTTAGTCCTTCTTGTACCATTAGTCAATCTTCCATAGGACTATCAGTCCAAAATTCCATTATATGATGCTAGTAATACTATAACAGCATCTCAACATGTGGACAAGATGAATGACTACTTTGACAGAAACGAAATTGATGATGATTCTGTCAAGTTGAGACTATTTGCTCAAAGTTTGGGGGAGAAGCAAGAAAATGGTTTAAAGTTTTAACCCCCCATAGTATTAACGATCTCCAAGCCTTCCATCAAACATTCTTAAACAAATGGGAAGTGAGAAAGAATCCTCTCCAAGTCCTTGCTGACTATAACAATCTCCATAGGAACCCTGGGGAAAGTGTACAATCTTATTGTACCAGATTTAACAGCGTCTATAATGCACTTTCCCTGAACTAAAACCTCCTCAGGGCTCAGCTTTAAACAAATTCCCTGAAGGGTTTGATCCAGACATGACCTATTCACTAAGAGAGAGAGATTTTGCAACTCTTGAAGACATGCAAAGGGGTGCTCTTTCTGTGGAAGTGAACTTGATGGAGAAAAGAGCAAGAATGAAGAGCGAGAAGAGAGTATATTTTAGAGAGGAATCCACACCTTCTACTTCCAACTCAAAAATGGAGAGAATGATGGAAGAAATGATGAAAGAGATGAGCATAATTAAGAGAGCACAAGCAAATCAAAATCAAACTTCTCCTCAAAATAGAAACCAGAATCAGAATGTTAGAAGGAACCAACCCCCAAACAGACCTAGGGAAGATGATCAACAGATCACCCCTCCCTTTCATCAAAACTATGTAAGTGAGGTTGAAGAAACAGTAGACATAACAGAGGAAGAGGATATCAACATGTTTGGGGAAGAAGATGATGACTTGGAAGTTCATTATGATAGAAAACAAGGTCTTTACACTCCTTATGATGACAAAAGAAATGGTAATGAAAATGATTATCAAGACATGGAAAATGTCGTCATAGAACCTCAAAGAGAATATGACCTTAGAAGCAAGACCGGTCAACAAGCCCCCAACACCAAAACCTCTGACAAATCCTCTCAAAGCAGCACCGCAGCTAAACCCAAAACAGCCAAACAAAAAGACAAAATAGTGGTTGTTAATTCTGATAAGGATAAGGAGAAAAACACTCAAAATTCTGAAAAACAGAGTGAAGACATCAGCAGTACTAACACTTCAGCTAGTACTCCTTCTACAATAGTTGTGTCAAATAAAACAAATCAGCAAGCTGTAATTGTTGATAGAGTGACAACTAATAAGGTTGAAACAAGTGCTTCAAAGAATCAAACCCCTTTCAGCCTGGAACAGGAAATCTTAAAGATCAAAATCTCTGTTCCATTAACTGAGTTAGCTGCCCAACATGTATATGGGAACCAAATTTTGAAGGCTTTAAATATAGAGGAAAATGGAGATACAGTTAATCTTAGTGACGACCTACCAGAGTTGATTTTTGGCCCTAAGATTGAAGGGAAGTTTCAAGAAGGACCAGTTCCTCCCTTTTATGTGAGTTTGAACATTCATGACAAAATTCTACACAACTCTATGCATGATTCCGGGGCTTCTCATAATTTAATGCCTAAAGCTGTGATGGAGAGCCTTGGTTTAGAAATTACCAGACCCTACAAAGACCTATACTCCTTTGACTCAAATAGAGTAAAATGTCTAGGATTGATCAAAGACCTCTGTGTTAACCTAGCCCAGATTCCGGCCAAATGTTTACTCATGGACATTGTTGTGGCTGATGTCCCCCCAAAGTATGGAATGCTATTATCAAGATCCTGGGGAGCTAAGTTACAGGGGACTATGCAGATGGACATGATATATGCGACCATCCCGGTTTTCAATCAGACCAGAAGACTTTACAGGGAGTCTCATATGCAATACACGGTTACAAGTCAAGACAGACCACGAAACTCTCCTATATATCCTGTCAATACAGGCCTTGATTCTTTTATCATGTTTAACAATGAAACTCCTAGTGAGCAAGTCACTTTAACAAAATTAAAGGCCGACAGGGAAGAAGAGTATAATAACGCAGAAGTGTCCAAACAGTTTGCCACATGTGAAAACATTAGTAAACAAAGCATAGGTCTTGATTTACCACTTATGAGTCCATTTTTTTTAGGACTTAACAACCCAGAAAATACCCCTAAAATTTCTGACATCATCCCTCAATCTATTGAAGAATTTGAGGAGTCAAAACAAATTCAATTGGGTGTTGCTAATCATGAACAGTCAGAAGGCACCATAGTTAAAAAGGACAATCGCCAAACAGACGAAACCGAAGACAGTCCTTTATGGAGTATGTATTTTGATGGGTCATGCACTAGAAATAATGTTGGTGCAGAGGTTTGGATCACTAACACTGAAAACAACCACACAGAATGCATCTCATGCAAATTAAACTTTCAGTGTTCCAACAACATAGCAGAATATGAATCCCTTCTCTTAGGCTTGCATCTCTTGAAGAAATTAGGAGCCAGAAGAATTAATGTGTACAGGGTTTCTGAGTTAATCATTAGGCAAGTCAATGGGGAGTATAATGCGAATCATCCCAGACTTAGAGCCTATCGGAATGATGTCATGGATCTTTTGACAACATTTGAGGAGTCAAACCTGAGTTTCATCCCAAGGAAAAAGAACATTGCGGCCCACAATTTAGCTTTTGCGGCCAAGACATGTCTAACGCCATATGAGACTGGAGACAACACAACTCCGATAAAATTTAGACCGGCAGTGCCTGATAACGAAAAATATTGGCAAGTGTTTGACAATGACAAACAAATAGAAGACTTCATACAATTCAGAAATGAGTTCGAACTGCACAGTTCAGATTCAGATTATGATACAGACTGCAGTGAAGAAAACTTTCTTGGTGAAGAAGAATCGTCTCCTCAACCTGCCAATATTAACCTATTGTCTAGCGAACTTAGGAACAAAACAGAATTAAGTGCAGAGTTAGAAACGGAAGAATTACAAACTCTGCATTCTAAAGATGAAAATTTGCCGAGTGGTCTAATGCCTTTAGAGGAGTTGTTCGATTTTAACGATGTGGCCAATAAACCAAAACTGGAACCTGTAGAGAATGAAGTAGAGGAGTGCAATATAGGCAGTAAAGAAAAACTGAAAATGATCAAACTGTCCAAAACTTTGCCAGCTCACATTAAACTCAAATACATAGAGCTGTTCAAAGAATTTTCTGATGTTTTTGCATGGAGTTACGAAGATCTTAAATCCTATGACACTGAAATAATACAGCACAAAATCCCTCTTAAAGAAAACCAAAAACCATTTAAACAGAAACTGCACAGAATAAACCCTGTCCAGTTGCCATCGGTTCAGAAGGAGATCATGAAAATGTATGAGGCTGGCATTATTGTCCCTATTAGATATTCTGAGTGGGTATCTAATCTGGTGTCCATTAGAAAGAAGACTGGAGAAATCAGGCTTTGTATAGACTTTAGAGACTTAAACAAAGCTTCGTTAAAAGATAACTACCCTTTACCAAAAATGGATCACATTTTACAAAGGGTGATGGGGTCTAAAAGGATTTCGTTGCTTGATGGCTATTCAGGGTATAATCAGATTTTAGTTCACCCTGCTGATCAATTAAAGACAGCTTTCACTACTCCATGGGGCACTTTCATATATGTGAAGATGCCTTTTGGTCTAATGAACGCTGGAGCAACCTTTCAGAGAGCCATGGACATAGCATTCTCGGAAGAATTGGGCTTCTTCATCATTATCTATCTAGATGATGTCACTGTGTTTTCAAAAACAGATGAAGAACATTTAGAACATTTGAGAAAAGTTTTCGAGAAGTGCCAAAGGTTTGGAATATCTTTAAACCCTAAGAAGACACTATTTGGTCTCCAAGAAGGTAAGCTTCTTGGACACATTATTTCAGAAGAGGGTATAAAGATAGATCCAAAGAGGATTGAGGCTATATTGCAAATCTCTCATCCTCGAAATATCAAAGAGTTGCGGTCTTTCATTGGAAAGATTAACTTTTTGAGAAGGTTCATCCCTAACTTGGCAGAGCTCCTTAGAAATATCACAAACATGTTGAAGAAGGAGCAAGGGATAAAATGGACCTTGGAAGCAAAGACATCCTTTGAGCTGGTGAAACAAGCATTAACCAAAGCACCGGTTCTCATAAGCCCTGATTTTTCAAAATATTTTTATATCTTCTCATTTGCATCAGAACATACTATTGCTGCTGTCCTTTTACAGAAAAATCCACAAGGACAAGAGCAGCCTATTGCATTCTTTAGCAAGGCATTGAGGGATGCCCCTTTGAAGTATAATATTATGGAAAAGCAAGCTTTTTCTTTGGTTAAAGCATTGAAAGACTTCAGAGTATACATCCTTCACTTACACATCATTGCCTTTGTCCCTAATTCGGTTGTTAAAGACATTCTAACACAGGACCCAGATGGTAAGAGAGGTAAGTGGATTGTTGTTATTCTCGAATATGATTTAGAGATAAAACCCACTAAACTCATCAAAGGCCAAGGTCTAGCTAGATTAATGGTTGAATCCAATTCTGAAGTTCTTGATATTAATATGATTAATGCTTTGGACAGCCAAGAAGAATTCTCAACTCCCATTATTGAAAACCATTTTATGAATTCTCCTTGGTATGCTGATATCGTTTATGTTTTGCTTAATTTAAATACACCTCCTGGTTTATCGAAAACAAAGGCGAGGTTCTTAAAACTGAAAGCAGTAAACTATTGCATTGTAGATAGGTGTCTTTATTGGAAAAATGCTAGTGGTATATTGCTTAAATGTTTGCCTGAGTTTGATGCAGAGAAGGTTAAGCGGGAATTTCATGAAGGAGAGTGTGGGGGTCATTTATATTGGAAGTCAACAGCCAACAAAATTTTGAGGGCTGGTTTCTATTGGCCTACTCTTTTTCCTGATGTACACAAGATGACCACTACTTGCCATAAATGCCAACTATTCGAAGGCAAAAGAAAATTTTTATCCCTTCCTCTGCATCCAATCACTGTTGAAGCCCCATTTCAACGGTGGGGACTTGACTTCATAGGTGAAATCCATCCCTCATCTTCTGCCTAGCATAGATGGATCCTTACTGCCACAGAATATTTCACTAAGTGGATAGAAGCCATTCCTTGTAGGCAAGCCAATGATTCAGTTATTATAAAGTTCATAGAAACCAATATCCTTTCCAGATTTGGCTGTCCTACCAAGATCATCACAGATAATGCAGCAGCATTTGGATCTAAGAAAATGGTTGACTTCTGTCATAAATACCAAATAACACTAGGGCATTCCACAGCCTATTACCCTCAAGGTAATGGACTTGCAGAATCTTCCAATAAAAGCTTAGTGAACATAATCAAGAAACTGTTGGAGGACAATAAAAATTCTTGGCACACAAAGCTAGTCCATGCACTTTGGGCTGACAGATTAACTTTGAAGAAATATATTGGTATGTCACCTTTTCAGCTTGTGTATGGTACAGATGCAATCTTTCCTAATAGCCTTGGTGTACCAGTTATGAAGTTTATCCAAGAATTGCAGATTGAAGATAATGACATGATCAGAAGAATAAATCAGACCATTCATCTTCAGCAAATCAGAGAGGAAGTGTACAACAAAACATTGCAGAAACAGGACAGCATTAAGAAGCTTTTTGACAGAAGAACAAAGGCCAGCAATTTCAAGATTGGGGACAAATTTTTAAAGTGGGACTCAAAGAGGGAAGACAAGGGAAAGCATGGTAAATTTGACAATCTATGGCTTGGCCCTTACTCTATTCATTCAGTTGTTGGAAACAATGCATTCTTCTTACAAGAGCTGGATGGAACAGATTTGTTTGGGGGTCCTGTCAATGGCAGGATGCTCAAGCATTACTTCTCTTGATTCATGATATGTTTTTAAGCCTTCTTTTTTTCTTTTTCATTATGAATATTTCATCCACCATTGCATTCAAAGTTATGAAAAATCAAAAAATACAAAAACAAAGAAAGAAAGAAAAGAGGGCAGAAATGAAAAACAAGAAAGGCACAGCCCCATGCCAAAAAAAGAAATAAATCTGAAAGTGTGCAAGCTTAAATGCCACTCCTGCAAAACACACTTCTAGTTAGTCAAACTGTTTAATCTTGACTAATTAGCTTTCAATTTTCTGCTGATAGGGTAGTGAATTTGATTTGCCAAACTGTTTAATCTTGGCTTATCGGTAGATAGATTAGGATAGAAATTAAAGGTTCAAACATGTTCAAAATCTGAACCAAAGTTTCCAAAGAGAGATGACTCAAAACTGCTTTATTTTTCTGAGTCATAAAAGAGAAAAACTGGTTCTTATTTTCCCAAAATCTGAATCAGATATCAAGAAAGAGACAGCTCAAAACAAAATTAAAAACAGAGCTGTAAAGAAAAAGAAGGCCATAATGAGAAACTTTCAGATCTTAAGCCTTCCATTTTGATTTAATTTTCTGCAAATAATAATCTATGTGCGGCTTGTTCTTATGCCATAGATCATAGCAAGTCAAACAGCTCAATCTTGACTTGACTATTTTTAAATTTCTGTTGTAGAATTTAGAGAATGAAAGTTTGTTGGACTGTTTAATCCCAACAGACAGTAGACTAGGTAGAGAAATATCTGACCTCAACTGTTTAATCTGAGTTCAGGGAGAAATAAGGAGTAGAAATAGTTTAGATTTCCTGCTTTCAAAAGAATAAAATGTTGTGAATAAAGTTTTCCAATCCAAGTGCACTCTGATGAAGAAAAAAATGCTAGATCTGTAGGATTGGGTAGGTAGCAAGCTTGTTGATAAAGGTCCATTGTTTTCATGGCTGCCAAATATGTTTTTAGAGAAGATCATTCAATCACAGAAGGACAGCCCAATGGATGAGGCAACTAATCAGCCTCCCAGAAATCAAGTCTGAATTCTTGATGCCTTTAAGAAGGCACCATCCCCAAGTGGAGCCACTGTTAGCCACCTATAATATTTTGTTATACCAAAAGGTGGCTAAGATCTTTTTTGAGCCTCCAAGGAACAAATTTTATCACTAAAAAATGTTGGCTCTTGAAGTCTCTTTAAGGCCTCATGCCTCTGTCCCAAATCCTCATTTGCTGTCCCATTTTATACTCAGAAAATTCTGCTGATTTCGTATAACAAACTACTGAAGAAACCATCATTTTCCTCCCTTTTTTCTCCATATTATTCCTCTACTTTTCATAAGTTTCTCCCTCCATCCGTGAAAATCTTCCTGACATGGTTTAAAACTTCTTTTTTGAGCTGTGCCGAAACCCCCAATATCCATTTAAAAAAAAAAAAACCTTGAAATTTTTCATAAAAAACAAAGTTTTATTGCTATGGACCTAAGCCCCTTGGGCTAAGTCCTAAACCACTTCCCCCCACATGCCCATGCGTCGAAACCAAATGCCAAAGCTTTTCGGCGCTAATCGCATCGGAAAGATTCAAGTGTGCATGTTTGTGAGCCATTTCAAAATGCCGATTGTGATCAGCCCCTTTGTCATAAACTGCAGATCATATTGTTATTTCGTTTAAACCCATAGGCCCGCAATCGGGTGCTAAACCATTGAAAAATCCCTCTCTGATCAATTTTTTCCTTTGTAAACCCAAAAACTCACTTTCTGAAGTTTTAAGTTAAAAACTTAAGAACACGTGATAAATGAAAATGGGTTGATCAAAAAGACCAATCGCGCAATCGCGATCGGAGAAATTACAAATGGGTTGATTGAAAGACCGGGCCCGAATGTTCCGATTGTGATTAGCCCTAGTTATATAAAGCCCCGGGCCCATGGTACTCCATACTCCCAGTGGCCCCGCAATCGGGCGCCAGCCTATCATATATATTTTCTGCCCGATCCACTCAAAACCTTGGTGTTTATCGAAATTTTCTGGTTTCTCGCAAAGTATAATGGTCTCGCCGGTGCAAGAAATCAAAGGATCTGGACCGTCGATCTAGACCCGATCCGATGGCTATCGCCAAATCGCAAAGGGCTCAATCGCAAAGTTTCAATCGCATGTTATTGTGTGACCTCCCCGATTGCGATCCTCCGATTAAATCTGGGTCGTCCATCCCCCTGATGATCGGACGGATAGCACTCAATCGCATCGATGCGTTTCAATGCGCATCCCCTTTTACGCCCTCCCCCGTCGTGATCCTGGGTTAAATCTGGGCCGTCCATCTCCACGAGGATCGGACGGGGGCGGCGCTCAGCCCGCAAGTTTCAAATCGCATGCGTTTTGTTGCCCTCCCGATTGCCGATCCGTCCAATACGAGCCGTCCATCCTCCCGAATCCAACGGTCCTTATTCCCTCCGATCACAAGTCTTGCCGGGTTCGAAAACCCTCGATTCACCTTCCGCGAGTCGATGCGGTACGCGAGATCCGCGGCCGGCGGCTGTCGCAGAATTTACATCGCATGCACTTGCCTGCCACCCCCGATTGAGATCCTCCGATTAGATCAGGACCGTCCACGTGTCCAGATCGGACGGTCCAAAACCACCCCGCCTTATTTCTTCTCCCCGCTCTCATTTTCCTGTTTTGCACCGATCTCCACCGTTAGATATTTTTATTCGACGACTATGCTCCTCCCCCGCCATCTGAAGCAGTTTAAACCTATTTTTTCGCAGGATTTCTTAATTGTTTTGTGTTTGATGCAGGTGTTCTAAATGGTTTTCCATTGTATAACGAATAAATGCCAAGGGCTGGGAATGACGATTCTCATGCCCTCGTTTCATTACAGAGAAGCCATCCACGGGGCTCTATTCCATGTTTCGTCAGTACTCTATGAGTATTGATGCCGTAAAGCCCAGTGCGGGTCTGCACATCGAAAAGACACTGTTTTAATTCAAACACAGTTAAAGAGTATTAGTTTTGAAGACAGAGCACAGCAGATGAAGATTGAAGACATTTTTTATGGGGATTACGGCTAAGACAGTTATCAAAAGCCTAATCCCCAATCTAAAACACAGTTTAAAGGAAAACCTAAAGTGTTTTATCAGACAGAAAGCCTCCACCGCCACATCTGAGGCAAATTGATTCCTCGGCTACCACCGAGCCACCTATTTCCTCAAAGCATTCAAATACAGGCTGAAGTTATTGAAGAAAATCTGATATTCGCCTCCAGCACAGCCAAGAAATTACTCCACACAGCGTACAGAGCCTCAAAGTCAAATAAAGCTACTGCTGAGCTTAATTCATAAATGTAAAACAGTTAATACAGTGTTCCACCTGTGAACTTCTTCATCGAGCCCCTCAAAAGGCCACGAAGTCTTGAACCTGTATTAATTATCCTGAGAGATCTTTTCTCAGATCACCTCCTCATTCTTCTATAAATATCTCAGAAGAAGATGAGAAATCGTTGGTTGCAGAACTTTGAAATACACTTGAGCTCGAGACTTCTATTTTTACATAGTGTTCACTGGCCCTTGAAGCTCTGTTTGTGCTAGAGTAGTTAGGTTGAATAGTGAAGATGATTGCTGAACTAAAACATTGGACTTGAAGATTGTAACTGGTTTGACATCAATATAAAAGCTGTTTCTTGGGATCCTGGTCTTTATCACTGGTGAAGTGCTTCTTTCTTTGTTAATCGTTTTCCTTCTATGTATGCCATATTGTTCATTTTCCCTCTGTAAAGAACAGTTTAAACGGGGTTAGGATTTTCTGTATAGCAGTAACCTTCTCTGGCTGAGAAATCTTTATCTTAATGTTTTCTTCAGATTTGTTTATTTAAGAATGATTCAATACAGTTTAAACAGTTAGGAATGTTGGTGTTCCCTCGTCCTTTTGTTTGCTCAAACATTGTTCTCGAATGTTATTTCCATTATTTGCTATTAAAGTTAGACTAGAGAAGATATGGTTTGCCCTGATTCCTAGATTCTTTTCTCCAAAGGCAGATTCTGAAAGTTTCCCTTGGTGTTGACTGAAAGCAGACTAGGTTTAAAAGTACTATATCTGATCTTAAGTTACACTCTGTTTTTCTTATGTGTTTTCATACTTTATGAAGGTAATTATGTGGATTACTGGATTGTTTGTCAATTAAGCTTATTTAATAAGAACTTGCCCAAGAAGTCTATGGTTAGCCCTGTCCTTGGTTGGTTTTAAAACAGTTACTTAAGAGGCTTTTCTTGTTTGGACTGACTATAAATCCTCTGAGAAATTATTATCAGTTTCCACCCCTCCAACATTTTAATGTTTTCATTTCATCATTTTAATCTCAATAATCTTGTGGTATAGATGACTTGCCCCTTGGATCACACTTGATGTTGTTGTTCAATTAAAGCCCAGATATGACTCCATAGCCCAATGGACAATGGACTAAAAACCAGCGTTATATCTATCTATCTGCCAAAACTGTTCTATTTGCTTGCAAATTCTCACTTTTGAAACTTTTGCACTTAGGACTTTCCCCTCAAGTAACATTTCATGCTCAACCATCCAAAACAAAACCTTGGCCTTCATAACTAGCCTAATATCATTACCTTAAGCTTTTCAAAGACAATATCCATCTTTGTACATATTGGAGAGATCCCTCTCCGGATTCAGGAGGGCTAGATCCTAGAATCCCAAAGTTGGTTGAAATGATGTTAACTCTGTGATTGGACTCTCCCAATCTTGCTAATAAATTACAGAGACCTAACATAGCTGGCCTAAACATTGGGATGGTTGGGATATAAAGGATCTCCCCATATTTGCAACAGCTTTGGCTGCAAAATTGGGTTGGCACCTTATTTCTGGACACAGCCTGTGGAAGGAGGTTATTGTCGCCAATTATATTGCTCCCCGGACCACTTTAGATTGGATTCATGGCACTATACATTTCTGTCATGGATCCTCGATCATCTGGAAGGCTATCACCAAATCTTCGCACCTTATTCAACAGGGACTGACTTGGAAAATTGGATCAAGAATTTCAGTCAGAGTGGGTGTTGACTCTTGGTCGGGCAGTGGGATAAATTTCAAATTGCCGAATTATATCATTAATCACTTGACCAATGCTGGATATCATTATCTAGCACAGGTTGTTGATCCGGAGCAGATAAATTGGCATGCCCAGGGATGGCTATCAGCGCAGGCACTCGGGATACCCTTGGACAGCCACCTTGATTGGATTTGGTATATCATAGCTCTTCAAGCTTCTCATATCTGCCTTTCGGACCAAGATGATGAACTCATATGGGCCCTCTCACCCAAAGGACAATACTCCCGTAAAATTGGATATATCACTCTGTGCTCACCCAAAGAACCATAGGATAAACGTTGGTGGTGGCACACTATCTGGAAGTTGCAAGCACCCCACAAAACCAGATTACTGTTGTGTTGCATTCTTCACAATTGCATACCGACCATGGACAACCTTCACAGGCTTGCTATCTATGGCTCGTCCAGATTTTGCTTTTGTTTCTTCATGAGGAAGATGCCCAGCATATTTTCCTTGATTGCCCATCTATTGGTTTTCTCTGGCATTTGGTCACTCATGCGCTGGGGTGTGCACTGACTTGGCATGGAGCTTCCCTTTCCGAGGCTTGGTCCACATGGTGGAATGTGGCTACCAGCATCAAATTGCGAAATCTCCCACTTCTGATTGCATGGGGCATATGGACTGGGCAGAATTGATATACATTTGAAGGCTTGCCGGTGATCTGGGATCACATTGGCTCTTCCATCATTGCCACTTACAGTCTCATCCCAAATGCAGAACATCCCACCCATTTAAAGGACATCACACCTGAAAGCATTGATCATTCCCTGTTGTGGGCATATTTCGACTGGGCTTCTAATCAACATGGGTGTAGGGGTAGGGTGGTTCTTTACATCTCTGCCACTCATTACTCTCACCTCAAAATGGGGTTGGGCCCTGGTACAAATAATTTTGCTGAACTTCTTTGCCTCCGACTTCTCCTGGTTTTTGCCCGTGAAAAAGCATGCAACATAATTCAGATCTTTGGAGATTCTCTTATTGTTATAAACTGGTTCAATTCTATTGCACAGTGCCACACTCACACACTTACATCTTTATTGCGGGAGGTCCTACATCTGAAATATTATTTTGACACTATATCTATCACTCATATTTACAGGCAGAGGAACCAAGTGGAAGACAAACTTTCCAAAGAAGTCGCGGAGCTAGAATGGGGCAGATGGTTCATCACTGAACACGATGGAGAACAGGTTTATCGATATTTTCATAGACCGTTCATTGATGACTTCCAGGATAAGGGATTAGTCACTCCTTGACTGCATTTTGACAGACATGGTTTTTTGGGAGACTTTTTGGCTGATGATACCAATCAGCTTTACTTATTATCGGCAGTTATATTGTAGTTAGCTTTATATTTTGTACATAGTAAGGAACAGATTATAATACTTGCACTTGATACTCGCAGCATATTTGCACTTATACATGCACACTACATGCCTCCTAGGTGAGGATTCAGTTATTTTTCCATGCTCTATAAATGGATATTATATGTAAAATGTAACATGTAATTTTTCTATATCAATGAAAAGTTACGAATTTTTGCCCGGAAAAAATATATATTTTTTAAATTGGTGAAGTCATATAAATTAAATGGGTAGATGCTAATAAATATCAAAACACTTACCTCATGATACATCTATTATTGTCAAGATTAAATTATATATATATATGTTTGAAAATACATGTAACAATTTTCTTAACCATGAAGGTCCATAACTTTTAAATAAGTTTTGTTACAATGTCATGATGACTTCCATAACTTGTAAATAATTTTTGTTACAATGTCATGTTTTATTGATATCACATTCCAAAAAAACCATAACTCATGTTACTGTGATAAATAGTATTACTACTCTTTTTTTTGTAAGGTGGGTAGGACAACATCTTCATCATCATGTCTAATACATATCACCCCAATTTGGGTGGGGAATTGAATCGGTGACTTTACATCAAGGAGTGCCTTAACAGAGCACCTAATCACCGTCTATCCATGACCCCGTGGAAAAGAGTATTACTACTTTTGAAATAAATATAAATCTTTGATCTGTCACTAGAAACAATATTTTATAAAAATTGAATCCCATAACTAAAATTTTATTCCAAAATAAACACATTTAAGAAGAAATCACCCATAAAAAGGAAAACTTTTAATATAAAAAACAACTTTTGATGTCACATATGAAATGAAAAATCATTTTATTCTCACTAATATTTATCACTTTTAAAAAATATCATTGATATGTAAATTTAGTAGTTATTAAAAAGTATTCCTCATTGGGGGTGGCAAACCTTGGTAACGAAGTTCAAGACATAGGCATTGAAAGCCCTCCACGTGGCATGCATGAGACGAAAACATATTAAGCAAGCAGATCTTGGCGCTCTGAAAATGAAAATTCTAGAGGAGAAGGGGGTTATAACAAAGGTGGAAATGGAATTAGGTTGCATTTTCTGGCACTAGGAGATGGGGGTCTGGTCTATAGGGGGAACTGCACACTTATAAGTCACTGCAGGCCTCTCAGGAGGGCCAATATTGTACCTTACCCAATGGATGAGCTCGTTCGTGGATGGGGAGAGGTTGCTTGGTAAATTTTGGATTCTATTGGTGTTACAAAACGTGATTCGAGATCCATGCTTGGCACATCTCTTGGTTTTAGTATTCTTTGTGGGAATGGTTTGTAAACTGGCAGCACATAGCAAAGGGCTCCTCTTCAATGAGAGGACCTTCCCTAAAACAATAGTTGGAGCCTTGGTCTGTGTGTTTGGTTAGGTAACTCTTGTGATCATCTTGTTTGTGTTAGAATTGAGGAGTCTTATGTTTATTTGCTCTATTTATGTCTCAGTGAACTCAGAGATGAGGATTTGTGTCTTATTTTAGGGGTCCTAGAAGTCGGCACCTCTTTTCTCCTATTGCTTATGTGTGAGGGAAGGCCATAATCCATACGACCCAGTGGTGGGGAAAATATTGGTGGCTCATTAGTTGTTCAAGGGTAAGTTTGGACAAATTTGATCCCTTTCTGACAGTTTTTTCTGAAATGGAGCAGAAGCTTCGACCTCTAGAAGTTCCAGGGCGGCGAGTTGGTTGTTAAACGGTCGTGATAGAGTCAAGCTCTCTTATTTTAGAGCTTTGATATCATCCATGGGGGTTTATCCCTTAGAAATTTGACCTTCCTCCTCCTTTCATGGGCTCCCAACCTCTTCTCCCTTCCTATAAACTGGTCCCCATCCTTCCACTATGGGTTGGTCATTGTTGGGCTAGTCTGAACTCTCATTCCCTTTACATTTTTGCACTGTGATAACGCCTAAGTTGTTCGGGAGAAGGAATGCTTTAAAGCTTCGGTGAAGGACTTTAATTTTCACCAAATGGAGGCCTCCAACATCAAGGCCTGGGTTGTAAGCTCTTCCTTTCATATTTATCAATAAAACATCTAATTTTTTCTTTCTATATTTGTCTAATATTTTATGCAGATATTATGGTACTCATTGATCAGCTAGATAGTTAATGCTTATGATATTTATGTATTGGATTGCGTTTGTTGTCTCCTCTTGATCATCCGCAGGTATTCGTGTGCCACCAGTAGCAAGGAGCGAGCCTAAAAGTATCATGGATCAAGGTCATCATCAACGGGTTCAAACATAGCATTGGGGAAAAGGTACATCTATCTCTTTTCTTGTCACATTTTGAATATTAGCTAAGAAATTTTTGCATTAGAAAGTATCTCAAGTTGCTAGACCCACTCTAGGGCTAAAGAGATCGCCTTTTTCCACAAAGGGGATTTATCTTGACAACACCAACTTTCACTGAGGTGTTGGAAACCTCCACACCACTCCCCATTTCCACTTCATTTTTTGCTAAAAGTTCTTGATCTTTATGAGTATCGATCTTGAGCTCTGGAAATATTTTATCTTTTTACTAATGGACC
This sequence comes from Pinus albicaulis, assembly GCA_034641835.2. Classification (NCBI taxonomy): domain Eukaryota; kingdom Viridiplantae; phylum Streptophyta; class Pinopsida; order Pinales; family Pinaceae; genus Pinus; species Pinus albicaulis. The sequence continues at coordinate 1,300,730,154 of CM076582.1, read as the reverse complement.
TCATTACAAAGAACTAGAGGAGGAACCTCCTTATTGATTATATAATGATTTAAATTGGTTCCCTCCCACCATCTTGGTTTTTATTATTTTTCTTTGCATTGTTATTCCCTACTTTGGAGTAGTTTTTAAAAGAATGCCCAGTATCATAACAAGCTCTACATCAAAAAGAAATATTTTCGCAATCTAATTTTTGCACCCATAAATATTTGTGTCCTGTTAATTTAATTTTAGTAGGAAATCATTTGATAAAATCCATTTCCACACAAATGCGAGCATATGTGGGCTTCATATAGTATTTTGTGCCATTACATCGACAATAGAATATGCCTAAGGCATTGCCAATTGTAGTAAATAAAGCAAGTATCCACATATGTAAAGGGAGGTTAGGGAGCCTGGCGCAGTAGGGATTGAGGTCGTAAGAGGGTCAAAGGAGGGAAACCCTAGTTGTAAAAAGAGCCTTGCACTTCCCCAGAATTATGAACCAAATTCAAAATTCAGAGCGCGATCTTCGGATTTGTCAAAGACAACAATAAAAAAACCTCTTGCCATAGGGATTAGATATTCAAATCATTGAAGATTAAGAGCTTCCTTGCTCATAAATCCAAGAGTGAAGATCAACTAGACTAGGCCACGTGCCATTAAACCTGCAAATCAAACTAGCCCCCGAAAATAAATTTGACTCACTCAAAGCCTCAGCCACTAAAGGAACCTCTATCGACTGGGCTTTGTAAACAAACATCCCAGAGGAAGAGGAACTGGAGGCTGAATTCATTATATTAGGAAAGGAGGAAAGAAATGGCCCAGATGAATAACTATTAGCTGTGGATTTCACAATGTCACTGAAAGACTGAAGATGTGTTGCCAGACGAGAGTCATCCAGACTAGATAGAGGAGCGATACTCTTTTCAACAAATTTTGAAGTAGTGGGCTTAATTAATCCAACCGAAATAGACGTCGAGGGCAAAGCAGCGCCCTTATCAGAAATAACATCTGAACCAGAGGACAAAAATGTGCATGTCGCCATGGAGAAAGGAGAGCTCTTCCCCATTACAAAGAGTGAGGAGTTGATACTAGCCGACAAAGGAGGCAAGAATGAGGATTTGAGCGAAGCGAAGGATGGACTGTCAAAAATGGTCAAAAATCCAAGAACCATGGTAGCTAGGAGGTCCACCATCTACAAAACATTGTGTAGGGAAGGAAAAGTGATCGACCAATGTCGAACCCTAGCTAATGCAACAAAAGAAATCTACAACATTGTTATAATCTCTCCCATTAAGATGTTATTTGAATTTTAATAAAATTCTTAAAAAAATAAAATCTCCATAATTAATTACTATTTTTCATTCCTTACCTTCAAAAAAAAAAAAAAAAACAAATTACTTAACCAACAATATAATTGATTTTAATTAAAAAAGTTCAATTACTCACTAACAATATAATTAATTTTAATTTAATGTAAAATAATAATATTTGTGATTAAATTTAATTTTGAGATTATTGTTGCAATTTTCTTAAAAAAATAAATAAATAAATAAAATAAAATAAAATTCATTTCTAGCTCTGCAAGGATCAACTTTTAACCATAACATTGTAATGAAAAGTTGCTATGAAAAACAAACTTTTAAAAATCAACATTGTAAACAAATGCATAAAATGTATGAAGCCACAATAATGATGAAGTCTACATACAGTGAAGGCGAGCCTTATTTCAGCTGCTATCCGCCCATTAATGCGCCCAGGGATGGAATGGCCGCCATAAGATTAAAACCGTAGATCATCGTGCGGTGGCCATTCCACCCCTTGGCGCATTAATGGGCAGATAGCCGCTGAAATAAGGCTCACCTACAGTGAACAGCATTGTTTATGCGATGAATAGCATTTTAATATGTTACATGTCACTTTCACACTCTCCTCCGAATCATGTACGCGGCTTCGAAAGTCACTAGCGTTCTTGGTATCGTACATGTCGTTTTCTCATTTCCCCTATCTATCATGCCGGCGAATCGCGATATTTTGTCCGAATCTTTCGGTCAAAAATCTAAAAAAGCAGTTTGACTTTTTCTAATTTCTTCAATTGTTTGTATGAACAGGTCCAACATGGTTGTTAATTTTCCGCAGATATTTTTTTTTCCATTTCATTATAAAAGTATGGAATTTCTTGATTAAAAACTCGGGCAACATATTCTACTTACAAGTTATGACCCATTCAATGACTTTTTCGGACGCACTCGAGCTTTTCCAAACAAAATTCATTTATTTTAAAAATAGATGCTAAACACAATTCATTTATTTTAAAAATATATACTAATTCGTAATGTTTATAAGAATATGTATTTTTTTTTTTAAAGATCATAGATGCAAAAGTAGAGTATATATGTTTTCTTAGATTTAAAAGTCAAAACAAAAAAGTCTTATACACAGATTTGATATGTAGCTTTGTTGTAACTTTAAAATTGGATAATAATAATAATAATGTTTTATTATTATTATAATATTGAAAATATAAATTTAAAACAAAACACTCTATGTTATTAGACCAGTTATTAATTATAATTAAATTTAGAAAACAAAATAGTATATATTTTGAATATTTAGAAAACAAAATAGCATTAAATTTATAATTAAATTTAGAAAACAAAATAGCATGTTTTGGATATTTTTCAATGATTTCATGGTGAAATTTTTATTCTGTTATTAGACAAATATTTAATTATAATTACATAGGGGTTTTTTATTTTTTGGCACATTTTTTAGTCAAATTTGTTTGCAGCTTTAGTGTCATGGTATGATTGGGTGATTTTCTTGGCTATGCAATTGTATAGTTTTTTTTTTTTTTCACATTCTTTTTGGTCAAATTTGTTTGAAGCTTTAGTGTAATGGTATGTTTTGGTGATTTTTCCGGCTATGTAATTGTATGGTTTGGAGATTTTGCAACGCATATTTTTTTATCAAGTTTTGTTAAAGATTTAAATATAATTTGTAAATGGTATGTTTTAGAGATTTTATGGACACATTTTCTGATCATATTTGTTTGAAATTGGACATGATTTCAAATGAATTAAATGCTTAATTTTTAGTTTATGATTAAATATATGTTTTGGAGATTTTTTGGACATATTTTCTAATCAAATTTGTTTAAAACTTAAATGTAATTGTATTTTTGAAAGTTTTTTCAGACACATTTTCTGATAAATTTGTTTGAAATGGGACAAAATTTTAATTGAACCAGATGTTTGTATTTGTCATTTATGATTTTCAAAATATCAAATACACTTTAATCTGTAATTTATAATTTTCAAAATACCAAATATATTTTTATATGTAATTTATAATTTTGGAAATGCTAAACACATTTATGGATTCAATTAATAAATTTACAACAACAACAAAAAAATTTACATAATTAAATGAAATAATATTTTCAAAACATCAAATATAATTGTATAATAAAACTCAAAAAAAATGAATTTGACCTCAAAAATAACAAAACAAAAAACATTTTAACCCATAAACAAATTAAAAATTAAAATTAATAATGAAATCTTACTAGCACAGTCCATTAAGGATTGACGGCTTTAAAAAGGCAACTCAAAATCCAACTCCACTAAGGTTGTTGCGCCTTTGCTAGAGGAAGAGACATGTTTAAACACAATCAGTTAAAACCTGGTGTGACTTATATCTCCAACCTAGAAAACTACAGGATTTTTTCAAGGAGTTGTCGACCCAGGCAATGGAATAGCTCGGCAGTTTTTTGCTGGAATCTGGTCAACTAAAATTCAAAAAATTAGGTAGTTGGAGTGTTTGGAATCCATTTTTGATAGTGGAAATGGATTCAGCACTATCAAAAACCGTCAGGGCACTCAAAACACTCAAATTTAACAACTATAAACGAGATTCTGATAAAATCTTTGCAAATTTTTTTCAAAATATTTGCCAGATTCCAGGCCATTTCATTGCCGGGGTAGACTACCCGTTTTTTCTCGACAAAATCGTGCAAACCGACGTAAGCGTCCTTGTCCTCTGGACAAAGAACGGAAGCTTCCCTCTGTACCAACAAGGACAGCTTTATGATTTCTGTATCGATTCCCCTGCTGCTGCTGCTGCTTCATACAATTGGCTTTAATTACTGATCTACTTTGGCTTCACTTAATACTTTAATCGTATGAATTACGACCAACCAAATAAGTCTGCATTCAGCCGCTTCAGTAATATGTACAAATGTAAAATCTGCTACATCGCTAGGTCCAAGAAATTTTGAGATTTTACGAGACCAGGTTCTTCACTTAAAAAAATATTGAAGGAACCTTGCCACCGCAGAACAGCGCTCGAAGATCTTCCATGTGACCTCCGCGCCCTGGAAAACTAAGATAGTTTTAGCCCGGTATAGACTCCACAATACTCTTTTACTTAAATATCAAAGTTTTGTCATATTCTTGCTTAGCAAAGGGATATAACTGAATGAATCAGTGGCACGTGCTTTGGTACAAAGGTGAGGGCAAAAGATGCTATGGCTACTTGGTGTGTGATTCAGGGAGATAATATATTAATGTTATGAGGGGATGGGTTAATGGGCACAATTTGTATATTCTGTATTTATATTTGGTAGTGATGGCATTAAAAGTTATTGCTAAGATGGTATTTTTCCTCTCATTTGTGTAACAACTAAATCTGTATTTATATTTGGTAGTGATGGCATTAAAAGTTATTGTTAAGATGGCATTTTTCCTCTCATTTGTGTAACAACTAAATCTATTATCATTCACATAGGTCAGCTTAAAAAGCTATTCTAGTGTGTTAATATGTAGGAAAAATAATCATAGATCTCTATTAGAGTTGATTCCATGAAGACTCAAGGTCATGAGTGTTTAACATGATTTGATCTGATGGTGTTGTGAAATTATTATTTTTTGATACAAATGGAAATGTGCTCGTTCATGAAGGTTTTGGTAGGAGGTTTGGCACTAAGAATCCCCATGCCCTACAAACCCACTGGAGCAGGTATTCATTCTTCAAGATTTCCTTATTTTTATGAGATTAAATTCATAAATTCCCAATCCATATAGTGGTAATTCCTCTCATTTATGTCAATGCTCATGCCCCTAAGGTCTAGAACTTGGCGACAATAGCATTCCACACTAGTGAAGCTTTCCAAGAATTCTTGCCTCGTGGTTTCAAATTGGCAACTAGAGATCATTGTTTACACGCGTCACCAGGGTTCTAACTGCAGTATGAACTTGGGAAAGATGTTAGGTAAATTCTTGGTTCCTCTAGATCTAGAGGGAGCCCATAAGAGGTTGGTTGTGTTCCACAATGGTTAGGTGTTTTTTGGGAAAAACTCAGCGAAAGCCCCGAACATAGGTCATCGACATCACTTGAATGTCCAGGTGGAGCCCGACCCGAGGTTAATTTTCCAATTTGACGGTGAGTTTGAGGTTTATCCGTAGACCCTGTAGATTCAAGGAAATGTTCGTCAACCAATTTTTAGTTGCAAGTTTAGTTGCGGCAGGAATACCAAATCATGGTTGGTGCTTTAACTCTTAGCTCTCACCTCACTTATTCATTCATATATATTTCATTTTTTATTGTTAAAATAAACCCTAAGAAACTACAGCATGGCACTGGCACGCAGTCTCATCCCTTCAAAACACGTCATCCTAGAAGGACAGATAATGCCACTAATGGAACCCTGGTCGACGATTCACTCTATAAACTTCACTAATGAAATCAAAATCAGCGAATGACTTGCACCAACTATCTTTCCATTGAAACCTATTCCATGCAGTAGGGTAGACCACAGGGAGAATAGACCATTGTGGATTGCTTAACACAATAGACTTCAACCTCAACAATGGATCATTGTCCACCTCAAAGCAAATCAAAATATGCATGTTGTGATTTCCTTTTCAAATTCATGTCATCCAGGTGGGGCTTGCCACAAACAGATTGAAACCTTGGTGGACGACCTAACACTCCGTAAACGTAATGATGAACAAGTACCCTATAGCATTGGTTTGTATTTCACTTTCCATCTAGACTATAATATTGAGTGTGTTTTCCCCGGACACAGGTGTTAAAAGGGAAGACGGAGTGCATGCGAGGGGACAAAGGGCTCCCATAAGTGAGCCACTTGCCTCATATTCTCCCCCCTCCTTGTCTTAATGCAACAACGTGTGATGTATACAGTCTCGAGTTGCAAAATCATTGGCGTGCTAATGGGAATGTTGAGAACCATTGCGTTGCAGGAGGTGCGTCAAGCAAAGTACAGGGATGAGGTTCGCTGCCAAGGGAAGCACACGCAAGAACCAGATTGGGGCCAACAACGCAGGTTAACAGGGTCCAGACTAGTGGTAGAGATGCAGGCACCTCCACCTCCTTTGCGAGTAGGTCAGTCGCTGAATGTGAAGGTAATTTTGGAAAGGGCGCGGCCGATGAAAGGTTGGCAACAATGTTTGCGAGTGGTGGCGCTCCCTTGACAACAAAATGGATCGTATGTAAAGTCTTCACAGTATGCATGCCGAGCAGGAGGTTGGTTATGTGGTTGAACCTAATGGCTCCGAGTGTACTCCTTCCAACGCCTATGCCTATTGGATTATGGAAGAATTACCTTCCTAGTTTTTATACTTTCTAGTCTCTGTCAATTTCGCCGGATCTCAAGTTTATCTTTTTTTTTCTGTTAAACAGGACTCTATATATGTTTGTCTGGTCTTTAGTTATGCTTTTGAACACGCTGTGATGGGTATGTTGGTTTCCCTCTGTTGGGCAGCGCACCATTGCCAATCAAACTCTAATTTTGATTATGACAGTCGTCGGCTCCCCTAACTGCTCTTGTCACCTACTCTGTAATATATTTTTTGTACACTAATAAAATCGTTGGAACTTCACAAAAAAGCATTGGGAGTATTCTATTTATGGAATTTGGATATTAAATACATCGAGTTACGAATAATTTGAGTTGTTATACTTGTATATTTTGAATTATTAAATCTACATGATTTGAGATACATGAAACATGATAAGAAAAAACACTAAGTACAACTTTGTTTTGGGAATGGAATGTACTATTTCATTTTGAAAATAAATAATGCATTTTATAAAGTTTTTTATTATGTGAATGTCCATTTTCACATTTAACTATACTATATATTTGTCGTCATAATCTAATATTTTCTACCTCCAACTAGTTTTAAGAATTTATTTAATTTAATAAAGATAAAGAAGATATATTGTTGTCAATTTAAATGTATTTTTTCTCTATGTTTTTCATTATGGAATGGTTGCATGAATATGCGTCCTAATTGAAATTAAGACTAACCATTCAAATTTGAGTATGAGAAGCTTTCCCATATTTGTCTCTGTTGTTGCTTTGGATTCTTTTGACAAAAACATAATTCAATGTCAAGGTTAGATTCTTGGTAACAAAAATATATTTCAATTATTTTTTGAAACAAAATATATTAATATTTTTAGAAATAAAATCTTATGTATGTAATGGTTAAGGGCATGTTTTTCATCCTAACAAGTCTTTGGTTCAAAACCACAAGGGGTAGAGTATATATGTCTTGGAAGACTATAGATTTGTAATTCTTTTATTGCATAATATAAAGTTCACACTTACTAAAACTAGATGATGTATTCAATCTTGTGGTGGTTTTTAGGCTTATTTTCCACTCTTCAAGCTGCTAACTCTATATATGCATTGAAAACCCCAATGTAAACAACACAAATCAAGATTTGACCCCACAAAATTTAGCTTAATTCTAAACAAACAAAAAATTCCAAAACATCTAATACTTAGATAATGCCTTAAAAATATATTAATGATAAAAAAAGTCTTAATATCAATGATAAATAAAATATTTCTCTCCACCCTTAATAGTTTTATTGAAAGGGAAATATTGGACTTGACACATGATATTTGAAAGAATAATAACCAATAGAAAATAGTGTTGTGTTGATATAAATAAAAGATTTAATATAACTATCATTCATTTTTGTTTTTTCCTCAACATTTTTTTCCAATCAAATTTGCCCAAAATCCTGCCCTACATAATTTGGGTGCTCCATAGGATCTTTAGGCCACTAAACACATGTATGCATTCAAAAAATTATTTTAAACAACTAAAACTAGAAGTCATAATATTGTCAAAATTTGCATCATGAGATTTTAGGACAAGCAGCTAAAAAAATACTTAAAATACATCTAAATAAAATACAAACCAATGCTCATAGGTCACTGGTTCATTATGGAGTGTTACGCCTTCCACCAAGGTTTCAATCTGTTTGTAGCATACTCCACCTAGATGCAAAGTTAATATTGTATATCAATTCTCATCATGAAAAGAACTACACATCTCCTTTTATATGTTTAAGGAGCTTGTGCCAAAGAACAATCAAATCTCTAAAGCTGTAACCCTTCTATGAAATTTAGATAGACATATATACAAGTAATTAATAAATCCACAATTAAAATGTATCAATATACTTCATGTTAAGTACAAAATAAATAGATTACAACTTCTTCACAGTAAAAACACACACCATTCAAATATTTAAACCAAAAATAAAACATTCATGATTATATTTAATTTTGAAACTAATGTTAAATTAGTAAGTGCAGAACCCACCATTCAAATATTTACACCAAGAACCAAGTGATTATATTTAATTTTAGAACTAGTGTTCAATTAGTATAAAGAGCAAGAGCAAGATACGTAAACACTAAAAATAAACAAAGAAAATACATTTATAATAATAATTAGTTTAAAATTTTAATTTCAAAAAATTATTAAAAAACACAAAACAGAACCTTTACCAGCTCTTTAATAAAAACAAATTTTATCACTCGAAATTGTAAAAAAATGCATAAAATGTATTTAGACACAACAATGCATCATGTACAACATTCGAATAGAATTGTTTTGTTTTCTTTGTTTTTCGGAAGAGCATCGTTTATGGAGTTGGTAGCGCAAGTCATTTTCTCATTCTCCTACCCATCATGCCCGCTATATTTTCTCGGATTCTTTCGGGCAAATATTTGAAAAGCAGATTAACTTTTTAATCTTTTTAATTGGCAGTGGTCTAATTATAATGCTTTTTTGCTCTGAAAATTATTGAAATTCAGATAAGATTTTAAGAAAATTTTTGTAAATCCAATTTATAGCTATCAAACTTCAATATTTTGGGTGCTCTAAAGGTTTTCGATGATGCTAAATCCATTTCCACCATAAAAACATGATTCAAACACTCCTATTGCTAGATTTCTTGAAAAAAAATACCCGGATTCCAGTCAATTTTGACCATCAAGACAATTTCTATGGCTAAATAGAAATGTAAAAACAAGTCAAACAGGTTGCTTATTTTTTATTTTTCCATTTGGAATTTTTTTATTCAAAAAACGGGGAAGCATATATTCTACGTCCGACCCACTGAATGATCTTTTCTGACACACTAAAGCCTTTCAAAACACAGAATTCATTTTAGAAACAGATGATCACTCTGAATGTTTACAATGTTTATTTTTATTATTGTAATGTCCAAAATATAAATTTATTAACACATGGCTCTATGCTATTAGACCAGCCCTTATTTATAATTTAAAAATATAATTTTTATGTTTTGGGTATTTTACAAGAATATTTCCTGATCAGTTTTTTTGTTAAATTATTAGTCCTTAATTATAATTTAAAAAAGAAAAATATATATATATATTTGTTCCATCTGTTTTTAGAAATTTGCATGTTTTGGAGATTTTCCAGGATGTTGTGGAGATTTTGAAGGCATATTTTCTGATCAAGTTTATTTAAAGCATAAATATAATTGTATTTTTTTAGATTTTCCAGGCATATTTTTAAGTTAAATTTTATCGTATACTTCTAAAAAAATATTGAAAAATTGGGCAAAAAGTGAATTGAATTTAATGTTTGAGATGTGTAATATATATGATTAATTGTATGTTTTGGACATTTTCCAAACGTGACAAATTTGACAGAATTTCAATGGCATCAAATGTTTGATCTGTAATTTACGATTTCCAACATATTAGATATAATTGAACTATAATTTATGATTTTCAAAGACCGGAATATATTTATGCATTTGAAAATAGAATAAAAACAAACAATTGACTAAAAATTATCTAATCGAATATTAGGGAGAAACACTCTAAGACAGAAACAAACGCCGTCAAAAACTGAGCATAATTAAACGAAACATTGTATATAATTGTATAATAGAAATTCAAAATGAATTTCAAAAAAATTCCAGAATTTCAACTGAAAAAACAAATATTTCACTTACAAAAAACCACAACTTCAACCCAAAATCAATTGTTTTGGCTATATATAGTCATGATATATATTAAAAACGATTAATGTAATTTATAAAAGCAAAATTTAAAAAATACAGAGAAACACAACCTACAGTATCTGCAAAATGTGCGGAAAACTACAAGATCCATCATACAAAATGATCTGCACAAGGATTTCTAAATGAAATCGTGCAAACCGGGGCAACCGGCCTTGTCCTCTCGACGAACAATGGCAGCTTGCCTCTGTACCAACAACGACAGATTTATTTCTGTACTGTATCGATTCACCTGCTGCTGCTTCACACAGACAGCTTTACTTTACTTAATCACCTAATTTGGCTGACTTAATGCCTAAATCTTATGAATTACGACATGCCGAATGAGTCTGCATTCAGCTGCTTCATTCATATATACAAATGTAAAATCTGCTACATCGCTAGGTCCAAGAAATCTTGGGATTTTACGAGACCAGGTTCTTCACTTGAAAAAATATGGAAGGAACCTTTGCATGATAGAAGAGCGCTTGAAGATCTTTCTTCTGACCCTCAGAACGCAGGAAAACTAAAATACAATAGAACCAGCCTGCTTAATCCAAACCCAGCAGACGTCTCAGATCCCTTGTTGCAAATCTGTCGATTTCAGCCGATTCTTTGCTGAACTTCTTAGCGGAAAAGTTCGGTAAAGGCAAGCAACTCGGAGGAGGAGAATTAGTATAGGCAGGACCAGCCCATTTTTCCGAAATCAAGAGAGGAAATTTTAGGGTTTTGATGCCATTACCTCTCTCGGTGGTTTCAGGTTCGAATCCTGACAGCTTTGGCATGCTTGGGACAGCAGCTGCTTTAGATCCCTTTGACGAAACGGACCTCGAGGTCAGGGGTCGATTCTTGGTAACATGCGTCGGAGAACCCGGGGTTTCCAGCTGACTTGAATCATTATTATTAGGCTTGAATGCCTGTCCTCGCTTCAGAATCATAACTTGTCCCTTCAATACAAGATTTTTGGCCGGCTCTTTGCCTCTGTCAGGCAGGTGCTCTTTCTTTGAAGCATATTCATCACCATGTCCGAATTTGCAGTTACCGCCTTTAACAGTTCTGTTAACAGCGCCCAGGTTAAGAACCTCAAGCTGAGATTCTTCCTGGGGTTTCGGCTTACCGGACCGTTTCTTCTCAGGGTTTTCAGCCTTGACCTTAATCTTCTGAGAAGAGCCATGGCCGTGACCAGATTTCTTTTTAGACTGCGGATTTTGAGGGGACTTTTTCCCGTACTGGTGGACTTTCTCATGCGGATAAATCAAGCCCATAAAATGATCATTCTGATGGCCCCGATAATGAGCCAGGTAATCCCGCGGGAGCAGGACCTCGGTACCCATATCTATCCACCTTCTCCAACCTTAACTGAGACCTCTGAAAGAAAAAAATACAGAGGAACCAAGCTTTAAAGCTACACAGACAACGGTGGCGAAAAGCCCGTGATCGAAAATTCTTCTTATGCGCACCCGTTCCGTCGATTTTCCGTGAAAACCCTCTGAACTATCTTTGTGCCTCCCCCTCCGTTTTATAGAAATAAAATTTATTTTTCGCAAATGTAGGTGACCGACATCAACGCACCTTCCGGCCGGCGGCTTTTTCACCATTCGAATTAAAACCTCTTTGCTCTCTTTATCTTTTAATGTGAATAATGAACTTTTACTTTAAATATTGATATGTATTATTTTATATTATGGCAATTAACATTGCCTCCCCTGTAATGAGCGACACTTTTAATTTTATCTGGACGTTTATTTGTCAAAAATATTCAAACTCTTCGTTGTTTTTTAATGGTATCAAAAATAGTGCGGACTCCTAAAATATTGAAATTTGATTTTCAAAAAATATATGCAAGATTTTATCAAAATAATGCTGAAATTCCATTAGATTAGGTGTTTTGGGTTAGGTAATGTTATTTTTAAAATCACTGATAAGCATATCCAAAATCTAGCTGGATTTCTAAAAAAATTTGCATGGTTTTATCAAAATAGTGTTGGAAATTTCATTTCATTTGATTAGGTCTTTTAGGTTAGGTAATGTGACTCTTAAAATGACTAGTATTTAAGTCATCAAAATCACCAATAAATCTCATCTAGCTTAGGTCATATTAACCTTTCTTAACATGATTTAAACTTTTGTCCATATCTCATCTAACCTGGGTCATATCAACCCTTCTTAATATGATTTTATTTTCGTCTATTCTTTTCACCACAAATCAAATGACCCATATAATTCCCAATGGATGATCTTTTCATCACAAAGGTGATTTTTTCACCATAGAGTTAGTTAAACGTAAACTTTGTCATCTTCTATTTTACGAAATTGTCTACAAATAAAATAAATTATTTTTTTCCTTCATAATTTTAATAATAAAAATGTTTGAATCTTATTTTTAATAGTGGAAATAAATTCAACACTTTCAAATACGTCAAAGTCCCCCAAAAACTTGATAACTATATTTAACTTTCCAAATAAAATTACCAAATTTTACCCAAATCTCCCAAAAAAAATAAATTAAAATTAAAATAAAAATTAAATTATTTTCTACGCCAATTTACTTGATTTTTACTCTACGCGTTACTTTACGCCCTGATTTTAATTTAAATAAAAACAGTGACTTATTTAGGACGGAGCATTATTGAGAAGCGACGTGTCACGGATGTTGAGTGGAAAAGAAGGCGGAAGGACGGAACGTCGGCGCCACGTGTCCCTTCATTGAAGTGGTGTGATGGTTAGTACGTGAAAGGTTTGCCATTCTGTCCCTGTGATGATAGGTAAAGTGGAAATTGATGGCCAGTGGTTTTGTTCCCAAACGCCAAACCGCCCATCTTTATGTCAAATCAACTCTGAAAACAACTTTTTTATTATTCTCCATTCGCAGTAAAGCACACCTTTTGCTTTCTTCTTTATGGTAATTTCCTGTCACAAAGCGCGTGATTTTTTTAAGGGGAGAAACAGTCATATATATAATATATATATATATATATATATATTTGATTTTTTTTAATAGGAATGTCGTTTTCGCACCGAAAACATGCAAGTTTGTGGTTGTGATTGGATTGCTTTATACTTTTAAAATGGCTGGAGCAGGATTCACAGTTTGTTCCCATCATTTGTTGCATTGCCTTAAAGGCCTGTTGTACAGGTGGGATTTTGTTCCTAAAAGTTTGATATCAAAGAGTACTTAAATTTAAATGCATTTTATATTATTCCCATGTGTTTCCAGGTATTTTACAATGTTTTCTGAAAGATTTTTTAGATTTTCAAATAATTAATAAATATTTAATTATTAATTATTTGATTTTGATAATGAATCATGTTTTTTTATTTCAAATGTGTTGAGAAAATATATTTATATGTGATTATCTCTGAAAGATTTTATATACATTTTATTGATCACAAATCAAATTCTTAATATTGAAAATTGTGTTTTAATATTATAAATTTATAAAATATAATAAATATTATAAAAATATATAATTTAAAAAAAAAATCAAATAAACAAACTAGTAAAATTAATTTCACAAAATATATTAAAAATAGTAGTCATTTCTTTTATATATATATATATATATATATATATATAACCCTTAATAACATAAAATATAATTTTAATTACACTAGATAGTGTGTTATTGTAGACAAGAGAGGGTCTACAACTTTGAGCCCGTCACCACCCTCTAGCTCTTAACACTTAATTTAATGTGGTTGGTATGTGGCAAGTATTTCGCATGCATCAGCGTGCAAAGATACGTTTGGCGGGGTTCTTTTGTTATAGCATGGAAAGTTGGCAAGTCTTATTGTGAGGGAAAAGTGGGCGTCGAGGGGGAGACCTTGGCCTCCTGGAGTTTCTTGTCTGACGGAATGAGGTGAGTTACAGCCTTGGTGTGGAAAGGTTCAATATTTGTATAAGGCGTGGAAAAATCTCAAGAGCTCTTGCACTCTAGTGTGTGGTGGCATTCGTAGTTGGGTCACGTTGAGGGGCAGAACTTGAACCATTTCAATTAGGGCTAGAGCGCTTAGCATGTAAATTAATTTCTTGTGTTTTGGTCTCTTATCTAGTCTTGGTGAATGTCATGTTTTGTCTTTGTGGTAAATTGGGTCTCAAGAGGCATGTGTCTTAGTCGCGACACGTTAAATGCCTTTTGAAGTCTCGTTTTTTTCTTCAGTATTCTAGGGTTAGTTGGTGTCTGGGTTTAGTTTAGTTTTCCACTATTGGTGGTGGTTCTAGCTCGTTTATGTGGCGAGGATTTGCTTGGGTTGTTTTATTTACATATCAAGTCTTGTGTTGTGGGTGGCGTTTGAAGTTGGACCTCTATTCGTTAGGTTGTTGTTCTGCAATCTTGGGTTGGTGTTTGTTTTGTCCAATGGTTGAGGGAGTTAAATTTGTGGAAGTAGTGTCGCCTTTTGCCTTCTCTAGTGGATTTTCGCCAAACCTTCAATCCTCCGTCTAATGTTATTGTGACAAGTTTATGTGCTATTGTCTGGTCTTGGTTGAAGGGGTTTTGGGTAGGTCTATGTGTTCATTTGCAGGTAGGGGAATCCCCACAAGGAACCGGAGTTGTCTCTTTGTGACTCGAAGATGCCGCCAAGACAAAGGCATGGGAGTAGAAGGGGTGGTGGCGGAAAAACCCAACTTAGACAGAGGGGGGCGAGGCTATTTTCCCATGACTCTTTGGCAACATATTTCAACGCATTTTCGTTAGAAATGTGCCAGGAGATAAGCGATTTAGAGATTAAAGTTGGGGAAGAGAGGCAGTCGATGTCCAACTCTGAATTGTTTGAGGGCCTGGCAGGATGGGTGCCAAACCCTAGACACACTAGGGGTAAAAAGAAACAATACCTTAACTTAGTTGTGCTTCATTAGAAAATGAAGACGTTGTTGGGTTTGGTATTGAGGGATAACCAGGTAAAGAAATACAACATCTTTGCCTCTTTAGAGGATGTCAACAGAATGTTGAGAAAGTTGAGGTTATGCATGGACATGATGGATGCTCGACTCATGCATGTGGAGAGTCATGTTCCTTGTGAGTTTAATGGCGAAGATGTCAAAGACCCTCCTGGCTCAAGTGCTCAAGTTTCGACAAATGTGTCATCTTCATACAATGAGTAGTGATATAAGGTGGTGGGATACGATATATGGCTCTCTCCTGAAGCTCTTGTTTTTTGGTTATGGTAGGCCCTTGGTTGGCCTTTCGTTCCTTAGATTACAACGACATATCAGAGTTGTGACCATGTATTTTTTGGGTTGGGTGTGTATTTCTTTCCAAACTCTGTATCATGTCTTATCCGGGGCTCGTAATGTCAATTTTCACTTGGCATGGGTGTTTTTCAATGGTGGTCTGCTAGTTCGTGGTTTGTTGGTTCATGGGTTCACGATGTTGTCTCCTTTTCACTGGATTGGTGGCTTTAGTGATGCCCTCAAGGGCTCTTTCTTGTAGCGTTTGGGTTGGCTGTTATGGAGGTCCATGGTGTAGTTATGGTGTTGTGTGCCTCAAATTCTTGGGCGAGGCTTCTATGTGGGTCTTAATGCTTTATTGTATGAAGGGGTTCCAAGCCTAGAGATGCCCAAATGTTATGATTTGTGTATATATGTAATTAGTAGTAGATCATATCAGCAACAAAGGATGAGAACTGGTTTTTAGTGCTCCCTCTGTACGCATATTGTTATCTATGTAATCAAGTTTTCTTGATTAATAAAAAGTATATATATATATATATATATATATTATTTATTTTTTCTAGGTAATGTGAGTCCTGAGATCAGTGGCACACCTAACTTGTGGCTTGAGTAATCGCAACCTAGGGGCATCTAACGTGTGGCTTGAGTAACCGCAACCTAGGGGCATCTAAGTCGTCAAAATCACTCAAGGATCCCACTTGGCTTGGGCCACATTAACCTTTAGCATGGTTGGATTTTTTCCCACAAAGTTTCCAACTAATAACCTTTTCACCATAGAATGCCTTAACAAAACCCTGTCACTTTCTACTCTACACCTCATAGACATAATTTAATTATTTTTAATAACCTTTAAAATCTAATATCCTCTTTCCTACCATATTTAAATAAAAATATAATAATTTAAAAAATACATAATTTCATAATTTAATTATTTTATGGAAACCTTTAATTTTAAGAATCCCATACTCACTTTTCTACAATATTTTAATATAAATATGATAATTTGAAAAATATATAATTCATTTCCATATATTTGTCAAGTAAATTTCAAATTTTATTTGTTATGATGGTTATCATACTTATAATTTTGTTTTCCTCCCATTTCCTTTTTTATTTTATTTTTTTTAATATAATTATCACTCCATAATTTCTACTAAAAAAAATTGGAACATTTTTCTAAGTGACACTCAACTTTATATAATCCTTAGTTAGAAGTCAATTAGCTAAATTCACACTCTCCATAATAAATATTATAAGTATTTATAATTTCTATAAAGTATTTTTTAAATATATTTTTTATGTGTGATTCAAGTACACCAAACATTTTAAGCTTATTTAGTCTAACTCTAAAAGTGTTAAGAAAAATTGACCCATAACTTTCCATTAATAAAATATCTCATAACCTCTCATTAACAAAGTATTTTAATAAAAATTTAACCAATTAAACTAATCCTCAAAACTGATGTATAAATTATCTTAATAAACCAATTAATAAATTTCATTTTACAAAATAAACTAAAAATAAAAATTATTATTAAAATATCCTTAATAATATTAAATATTATTTTCATTAATTCATAATTTTACGGTTTTTAATAACCTTAAAACTTCCAACTCTTTTTCCTACCACATTTAAATATAAATATGATCATTTAAAAAATACATATTTATCATTAATTTCATAATTTAATTATTTTCTGAAAACCATGGCCTGAATTTGATACTCTTTTCTACTGTATTTTAATATAAATATAATTATCTAAAGTATATAATTTATTTCCATATATTTGTCTCATCGATAATCTCAAAAAACTAAATATCATTATCATACTTGTCTTAATTTTGTTTCCGTATCATTTTCTTTGTGACTTCCTATTATCTCACCAACTCTTTTTACTTCTTTTCCTAAAATATCTCTCGAGAATCTCTGCGCACAGGTTCTAACATTTTCATGAGTGACCATTAACTATTTATAATCCTTGACGGGAAGTCAATTCGCTAAATTCACACTTATCATAATATTTTTTTAAAATTGAGAATTGTGCTTATCCGCCTAGAAATGTGACAAAGATGATATACCCAACGTTTTATGGGCGAACAACGCCAACTATTTTGAAAGTATGAATATGAATAGGTTTATTTTGATGATTTGACTAGTGGTTGTATGCATTAATTTACAAGATTCATTATTTAAATGTATTTTGTTATTGTTTTTCATGTATAACTTTATATATTAAATATTTATATATTTCAATTTATGATTATGCACTTTTAAAATCACTAAAAACTAAATATAAACTAATAACAAAGACCATATACCATATGGTTTTAATGTAGATTTTGGTAGTTGTTTATAATATAGAATACATATTTGGAATTGAATTATGTAAATAAGCTAAATCAATGTGTCTAATAGATATTGTGTTTACCAAAAATAATCACATATTTTAATTTATTTACACATTTCAACTCCAAAAACCTATATACAAAATTATAATTACACAGTTCAATTTCAAAAGCTTATATGCAAAACTATATTATAAAATAATTTGTTAATCCAGCAATATTTCCATTTCAGAATGGTGATCTCAACTAGCAAGAGCACCAAAAGAAATTGATATAAGATTATTATTTCAATCAAGAAAATCTTACAGAGAAAAATAAAAATTAAGGGCTCTTCCCTCAACAATGGTAAATTATATTTAATGTTTAGTCTGCATTAAGTTCTCTTTCAAGTTTCCATGTTGGTTTCTTATTTGTTACTTTGTTTACATTGTAACTTTTTCCCTTAATAATGGTAAACTATATTTAATGTTGCATGAACATTAAATTCTCTTTTAAGTTTTTATGTTGGTTTCTTAATTGTCACTTTGTTTACTTTGTAACTTTGGAAAATTATCTTGAAGTTTAAAAATATTGGGATTCTCACTAGTTCTTAATATGGGAACTATATAATGTAAAATGTTTGTTGACGTATTTGTAAAATTATTTAAATTTATAATGATTTTATATATACTCCCTATATAATGTTGACTATTTTTAAGGTAAAATTGTTTTATATTGTAAAATTTGGGGCAATCATTTTTATAAAAAATGGAAATTCAATATTAGCTCTTAAATTTTCCATGCTTATTATTTGAGTATTGTTGGGTTTATAAAAGATTGAGGAAAACCTAGTGCAACTTGATATTTAAAAGTTGTATTAAATTGTGTAATTTGAAAAATGTAAGTGTTCTGAAATTTTGTTGGCACTGAATTTATTTATATATTAGAAAATACATTTTAAATAAAAAGAAATCACATGTCATCTAAAATTTATAATATGTATAAATATATTTTAAATTAGTGAAGTCATATAATTTAAATGTGTAGATGCTAATAGATATCAAAACACTTTCCTCATGATACATTTATCATTGCCAAGATTAAATAATATGTGTGTGTATGTGTGTGTGTTTGAAAAAACATGTAACAAATTTCTTAACCATGGAGGTCCATAACTTGTAAATAAATTTTGTTACAAAAACATGTAACAAATTTCTTAACCATGGAGGTCCATAACTTGTAAATATTTTGTTACAATGTCATGGTTTATTGATACCACATGCCAAAAAACCCTTAACTCATGTCACTGTGATAAAGAGTATTACTACTTCTTCTTTTTTGTAAGACGGGTAGGACTACATCTTCATCATCATGTCTAATACATATCACCCCGATCGGGATGGGGAATTGAACCAATGACTTCACATCAAGGAGTGCCTTAACAGAGCACCCGATCACCGTCTGTCCAAGACCTCGTGGACAAGAGTATTACTACTTTTGAAATAAATCTAAATCTTTGATTTGTCACTAGAAAGAATATCTTATAAAAATCGAATCCCATAACTAAAACGTAATTCCAAAATAAACACATGTAAGAAGAAATCAACCATAAAAAGGAAAACTTTTAATATAAAAAACAACTTCTGATCTCATACACGAAATGAAAAATCATTTTATTCTCACTAATATTTATCACTTTTAAAACATATCATTGATATGTAAATTTAGTAGTTATTAAAATGTATTCCTCATCGGGGGTGGCAAACCTTGGTAACGAAGTTCATGACATAGGAATTGAAAGCCCTCCACGTGGCATGCATGAGGCAAGAACATATTAAGCAAGCAAATCTTGGCGCTCTGAAAATGAAAATTCTAGAGGAGAAGAGGGTTATAAAAAAGGTGAAAATGGCGTTAGGTTGCATTTTCTGGCACTGGGAGATGGGGATCTTGTATATAGGGGGAATTTCACATTTATAAGTCACTAAAGGCCTCTTAGGAGGACCAATATTGTACCTTGCCCAGTGGATGAGCTCATTCATGGATGGGAAGAGGTTGCTTGGTAAAGTTTGGACTCTATTGGTGCTGGAAAACGTGATTTGGGATCTAGGATTGGCACGTATCTTGGTTTCAGTATTCTTTGTGGTAGTGGTTTGTAGACTGGCAGCACATAACGAAGGGCACCTCTTCGATGAGAGCACCTTCGCTGAAACAGTAGATGGAGCCTTAGTCTATGCGTTGGGTTAGGTAACTCTTGTGATCATCTTGTCTATGTTAGAATTGAGGAGTCTTATGTTTCTTTGCTCTATTTATGTCTCGGTGAACTCAAAGAAGAGGATTTGTGTCTTCTGTTAGGGGTCCTGGAAGTCACCACCTCTTTTCTCCTATTTCTTATGTGTAAGGGAAGGCCATAATCCATACGACCCAATGGTGGGGAAAATATTGGTGGCTCATTAGTTGTTCAAGGGTAAGTGTAGACAAATTTGATGGGTTGAGGGCCTTAATGTTCAGACTAGGGTTGTGGGGGAGCGTCCCCCCCCCCGAACTCGCTTCCAATTCGCACTACCTTAAGGAGCGAATTTTGAGAGAGCGATCCCGAGGGAAAAAAAACACTCCCTGGTTTTCAAGGAGCGTTTCAAGGAGCGATTTCTCCTGATCACTCCTCCCTTAGAAAAAACGCTCCCATTTTGGCCTCCAGTCATACTGTCCCTCATCCCCTCCGGAGTCGAGTCAGATGCTGCCAGGTCATCCATGCTTTTTATGCTCTTACAAGGGAAGTCGTTCGGCTGCAACTCAGTATCCCCTATTCCATCATCATCCCATGTTTCAGTCCGTCAGTCACTTCACTATGATCCCTCGTGCCTTAGTTGAGGATTTATTATTGCCTCACCTATGGCAAATCTCCTTCTATCGACATCAACACATTCATTCCAAAAGATAGGTCTAGAGGGCGGTGTACCTTGGTTCCAGCTTCCATTCTTGTTCGGTGCCTCATATCAAGCAAAGGGAATCATCATTTCCCTTTGACTTGGTTGTTTCTCATCCACTCGGCCTCAGCTCATTATTGCATGATTGAGATTCATATACTTGATGGTCCGGTGATCTAGCAGATTGTACCAGTGATTCCCACATGTGAGTGAGATGTTTCAGACCTCATGAGGGGGTGGCCCTTCAGGTAGCCCCCTACATGCCCAAATGACCTCAGATTATGCCACTGCCTTAGATGTAACTCCACAAATTTGATGGGTTCGGTTTCAGCCGCTTGCAGTGCCCATAGCATGCATGTATCAATAAGATGATCCACTCATATTTTCAAAGCCCTTTACTATTTAGCAGTGCTTCCTTGTTTGTTATTATATCTCGTGTACTCATATATTATTGTATTTAGTCCGGGCTCATGTTTCTCCAGGTGCAGTATGTAGGCGAGATCTATTATTTTTTTGTCTGACTCATTTTATGCCAGCATGTCATGTACCATTTATCATGTACTTTATTGCTCAGTCTCATATTGTTGAGCCCATTATCATACTTTGTACTTTGTCATCTCGATTGGCATAGGTATGCCTCCCCCGCCCCATTGAGAATAGGTACCCCAACATCAAAGGAGACTTATATCATTTGTAGTTCTTGCCCCCTCAGTCATTGTTCTCTCTCGCTTCGCTTCGTCTATGTATCTCTCTCTCTATGACTCCCCTTCGGTGTCTAATGATTGTGTTCTTACAACGAGGCTTTGATCATACGATTAGCTCCTAATGCTCGCACGTTGGGGGGAAATACGTTATCACCAAAATTTGGTCATCTAACCATTTACAATTAGATGGATCAAAATACATCATGTAAGACCAATTTTACCATGGTAAAATTGCTTTCACTACAAAAAATAATTAAATAAACCATATTTTATTAAGTTATTTATGGTTTAAACAAGAAACCTCATGAGGAATAATTAAATAAATCCTTATTTATTTGATTGTTCTCTAGGAATAATTAATTAAACCATTGTTTAAATAATATTCCTGGTCATATTTAACCCAATTATGAGAAATAATTAGATAAATCATTGTTTATCTTATTTTTCTCTAGGAATAATTAATTAAATCATTATTTAGTTATTATTCCTTGTTAAATTTGACTAAATCGCCTAGGAATAATTAAACAAATCTTTATTTGTTTATTATTTCTAAATAAAGGTATTTAACCAATTTAAATACCTTTTCCCTACAACAAAATACAATAAAATATTCCAAACTGTTAGATCTAGATCTTGGTTAATAGTATTTTATTATTCGCTATTATTAAGGATAACTCAATATTTTGTTATAAATAGAAGGGTTTTTCCATTAATTCTTCGCTTTTAAAATGTCTGGAGCAAGGTTCAGAGTTTGTTCCCATCATTTGTTGTGTTGCGCTAAAGGCTTGTTGTACATGTTGGATTTTGTTCCTTAAAGTTTGATTTCAAAGAGTATTTAAATTTAAATTCATTTTATATTATTCCTATGTGTTTCAGGGTATGTATTTTACAATGTTTTTCGAGACATTTTTCGATTCTTAAATAATTAATAAATATTTAATTATTAAAAATTGTGTTTTAATATTATAAATTTATAAAATATAATAATTATTATAAAATATATATATTCTTTATAGCAAAATTAAATAAACAAACTAGTAAAATTATTTTCACAAAATAGATTAAAAATAAGTGTAATTTCTTTTTAATATATATTACCCTTAATAATATAAAATATAATTTTCATTACAGTGGATAGTGTGTTCTGGTCGACAAGATAGGGTCTAGGCTTTGAGCCTATCACCACCCTCGAGCTCTTAATACCTCATTTAATGTGGTTGGTATGTGGTAAGTATTTCACATGCATGAGCATGCAAAGATACGTATGGCGGGGTTCTTTTGTTATAGCATGGAAAGTCGGCAAGTCTCACTGTGAAGAGAAAGTGGGTGTTGAGGGGGAGACCTCGGCCTCCTAGAGTTTCTCGTCTGAGAGGATGACATGAGTTATAGTCTTGGTGTGGAAAGTTTCGATATTTTGTATAAGGCGTGGAAAAATCTCGAGAGCTCTTGCACTCTAGTGTGTGGCGGCAGTGGTGGCATTCATAGCTGGGTCACGTTGAGCGGCGAAACTAGAACCATTTCAATTAGGGCTAGAGCGCTCAGCCTGTAAGTTAATTTCTTGTGTTTTGGTCTCTTGTCTAGTCTTGGTGAATGTCATGTTTTGCCTTTGTGGTAAATTGGGTCTCAAGAGGCATATGTCTTAGTTGCAGCATGTTAAATTCCTTTTGAAGTTTCGATTTTTTCTTGAGTATTCTAGGGTTAGTTGATGTCTGGGTTTGGGTTAGTTTTCCACTGTTGGTGGTGGTTCTAGCTAGTTTATGTGGTGAGGATTTTCTTGGGTTGTTTTATTTACATATCAAGCCTGGTGTTCTGGGTGGGGTTTGAAGTTGGGCCTCTATTCGGTAGGTTGTTGTTTTGCAGTCTTGGGCTAGTGTTTGTTTTTTCCAATCATTGAGGGAGTTAAATTTGTGGAAGTACTATCGCCTTATGCCTTCTCTACTGGATTTTTTCCAAATCTTCAATCCTTCGTCTAGTGTTATTGTGATGATTTTATGTGCTAGTATCTGGTCTTGGTTGAAGGGGTTTTGGGTTATTCAATGTGTTCATTTGCAGGTACGGGGAATCCGCACAAGGAATCAGAGTTGTCTCTTCATGACTCAAAGATGCCGCCAAGACAAAGGCATAGGAGCAGAAGGGATGGTTGCGGAAAAACCCAGCTTAGACAGAGGGGGGCGAGGCTACTTTCCCATGACTCTGCGACGACATATTTCAACGCATTTTCGTCAAAAATGCACCAGGAGATAAGGGATTCAGATATTAATGTTGGGGAGAAGAGGCAATCGATGTCTAACTCTGAATTGTTTGAGGATTTGGTAGAGTGGGTGCCAAACCCTAGGTACACTAGGGGTAGAAAGAAACAATACCTGAACTTAGTTGTGCTTCATTTGAAACTGAAGACGTTGTTGGGTTTGGTATTAAGGGATAAGCAAGTAGAGAAGTATAACATCTTCGCCTCTTTAGAGGATTTCAAAAGAATGTTGAGAAAGTTGAGGTTCTGCATGGACAGAATGGATGCTCGACTCATGCATGTGGAGAGCCATGTTCCTTGTGAGTCTAATGACGAAGATGTCAAAGACCCTCCTGACTCAAGTGCTCAATTTTCGACAAATGTGTCATCTTCATACAATGAGTAGTGATATAAGGTGGTGGGTGACGATATATGGCTCTCTCCTGAAGCTCTTGTTTTTTGGTTCTGGTAGACCCTTGGTTGGCCTTTTGTTCCCTGGATTACAACGATATATGAGAGTTGCGACCATGTGTTTTTTGGGTTGGGTGTCTATTTCTTTCCAAAATCTGGTGTATCTTGTCTTATCCTGGGCTTGTAATGTTAGTGTTCACTTGGCATGGGTGTTTTGCAATGGTGGTCTGCTAGTTCGTGGTCTGTTGGTTTGTGGGTTAACAATGGTGTCTCCTTTTCATTGGTTTGGTGGCTTTAGTGATGCCCTCAGGGGCTCTTTCCTGTAGCGTCTGGGTTGGTTCTTGTGGAGGTCCATGGTGTAGCTATGGTGTTGTGTGCCTCAGATCCTTGGGTGAGGCTTCTATGCGGGTCTTAATTCTTTATTGTATGAAGGGGTTGCAAGCCTAGAGATGCCCAGATGTTATGACTTTTGTATATATGTAATTAGTAGTAGATCATATCAGTGACAGAAGATGAGAGCTGGTTTTTGGTGCTCCCTCTATATGCATATTGTTATCTATGTAATCAATTTTTCTTTATATATATATATATATATATATATATATATATAATTTATTTATTTTTTATAGGTAATGTGAGTCCTAAGATCACTGACACATTTAACTTGTGGCTTGAGTAACCGCAGCCTAGGGGTATCTAAGTCGTCAAAATCACCCAGGGATCGCACATGGCCTGGCCCACACTAACCTTTAGCATGGTTGAAAATTTTCCCCCAAATTTTCCAACTAATGACCTTTTCACCATGGATTGCCTTAAAAGAACCCCTGTCACTTTCTACTCTACACCTCATAAACATAATTTAATTATTTTAAATAACCTTTCAAAATCCAATATCCTCTTTCCAACCATATTTAAATAAAAATATAATAATTTAAAAAATACATCATTTTCATTAATTTCATAATTTTATGGAAACCTTTAATTTTAAGAATCCCATATTCACTTTTCTACACCATTTTAACATAAATATAATAATTTGAAAAATATATAATTCAATTACATATATTTGTCTAATAAAATTTATTTGTTAAAATTGTTATCATACTTATAATTATGTTTTCCTCCCATTTGGTTATATTATTATTATTATTATTATTATAAATTATCACTTTATAATCTCTACACAAAAATTGGAACATTTTTCTTCTAAATGACATTCAACTTTTTATAATCCTTAAGTAGAAGTCAATTAGCTAAATTCACAGTACACGTAATAAATATTATAAGTATTTATAATTTCTATAAAGTTTTTAGACTCATTTTAGGTTTATTTATTAGCACAACTTAACTCCAAAATCGTTAAGAAGAATTGGCCTATAACTTTCCATTAATAAAGTATTCCATAACCTCTCATTAACAAGTGTTTTAACAAAAACTTGAACACTATTTTTAAAATTTAATTTTAAAAATAAACACTATTATTAAAATATCCTAATAATATAAAATATTATTTTCATTTAATAACCTTAAAACTTCCAACTCTTTTTTCTACCATATTTAAATATAAATTTAGTCATTTAAAAAATACAACATTATTATTAATTTCATAATTTAATTATTTGGAAACCTTTACCTCTAAGAATTTGAAACTCTTTTCTACGTATTTTAATATAAATATATAATTTATTTCCATATATTTGTCTCATAGATAATCTCAAAAAAACTAAATATCATTATCATACATGTCATAATTTTGTTTCCGTATCATTTTCTTTGGAACTTCCTGTTATCACTCAATAATCTCACCAACTCTTTTTACTTCTTTTCCTAAAATATCTCTCGAGAATCTCTACGCACAGGTTCTAACATTTTCATGGGTGACCATTAACTCTTTATAATCCTTGAGGGGAAGCCAATTCGCTAATACACACTTATCATAATATTTTTTTTATTGACAATTGTGCTTATCCGCCAAGAAATGTGACAAAGGTGATATCCAGAAAATATGATTTAATTAGTATGAATATGAATAGGTTTATTTTGATGATTTGAGTAGTGCTGGAATGTATTTATTTCCAAGATTCATAATTGATTTTGATTTTGATTTATTTATTTATTTATTTTTATAAATGTATAACTATATATATTAGTAATTGTGTCAACAGGTGTAAAGAAGAAATGTTGGAAAGAGGAGTTGGGAATGTAGAAGCTAATACATAAGTGAAATATATTGACTATAAAATATGAGCAAAATTTGGATCTCTATATTTATTAAAAATTATAGCAAGGAGTTAAATTTAAGAAGAAAGTCAGACTAACATAAATATCTCACAACAATGAGAACCAAGATACATGTCAAATAAGTTTAATTTATTTAAGTATTTTAAAAATAACATTAAATAAATTCTGGGAAAAAAAACAAATATCTAGACAACCACACCTTGATATTGTTATTCTTCTACTCTTAGAAGAAAATAATTAGACACAACACAGATGGAATCAAGGAGACGAGCTAAAATAAATATGTTTGATGTGAAAGAGATGTAAAATTATTTCACTATCACTCTTAACCATAAGTAAAATATTTTAATATTCATATAAGTAAAGTAATTTATATTAATTTTACGGGAAAATAAAGTAACTAAAATTAAGAAAAATCTTATAATTCCATTTTTTAACAAAATAATTCATATATTTTTTAAAATGATTGAAACTTAAATAAATGGTCCAAATATTTATCTGAACTAATTTCATTCAAGATCAGTTTTATAGAAAGAGTAAATATATTGTTTGAATAGTTACAGTGAGAGTGTGAAGTATAATTCATTTCATTATTATATCACTACTCAATGTATTAGTTTATGTTATACATGGGATATTTTTTTCAACACAGTTAAAACTAGGATCGAACATTGGGTTCGGGGTTTGTAAAAATTAGGATTGAACATTGGGTTAGGGGTTCCCATAAAAGTGTAGATAAATGTAGAGCAATGTAAACATAAACTATATGAAACCAAATTTATTTGTTATTTTAATATATTAAAATAATTAAAAAAAATGTAGGATTTTAATATAAATTTAATGGATTTTTTTTTATAAATAAAAACACTAATATAATATAATGGAATGAAGGATTGAGTCAACTAATTTACTGAAACCGAGTCTTTGCTAACTAGTTAAGCTCTGTACAATAGTTGTTCTTATGTGAGTTTTCTTAGCTTGGAAAGGTGATGATGATTTCTTTCCCAGTCATTTATATTCAAAGATTGTGCATATTTTTTCCATTTATTAAATTAGTAGATTAAAAAAAATAACCCGTTTGGTGAAACTCTTAGTTGGAAAGGTGATGATGATTTCTTTCCCAGTCATTTATATTCAAAGATTGTGCATATTTTTTCCATTTTTTAAATAAGTAGATTAAAAAAAATAACCCGTTTGGTGAAACTTTTAGTTGGTCAATTAGCAAAGCTCAATAATAAATCCAATCACTATTATGAACATGAACATGGCAATCAGTCAAAATATTTTATGCTGCAGGTCACTCTTAGAAAAGCTAAGACAAATCCAAAAACAAACCCAAACTATTATTCATTTTACCTTGTACAATATGAAGAAAACCAGGTAAAAGCCACTTCTGTGATTGTAATACTAATTTACACTGTTTACATTCATTCACTCAGTACAAATCTCTCTAATTGTTGTACTCATTTCATGCTCAAAACATTACATTACATTCAAAGCTAAAACCATGCTAAACACAATTAGTGCAACCTTAAGAGTTGTGGATCACTTTGTGGCATGCACCTATATTGTAGGGATCCTTTCAATGAGTTGACAACAGAGTGAAGAGACTTTCTGAAGTAGTGCAATGTGAGAATGACATCTTAAAAGCGTATTTCAAAGATGAAGGCCTCAAACACCACTCAGTGCATGCGACTTCACAATTTCAAATGGACATTAGAGACATGAAGCTTATATATACCCCAAGTGGAAGAGAAAATTTAATTGCATGTTGAACATTAAAAGGATGGATGTGTTCTCGTTGTAATATTAGTGATGGATCAAGCCTAAAGAGTACACATAGTGTGCATTACGGTTATGTAAATCTATTATCAAACACCCCTCTCTAACATTGTGTTGTGGCAGGGTGGGTTGTGACTTATTACAATAATAAAATGCAAACAACGATTTACAATACGAATACAAAGCAACGTGAAGATTGTTTAAAAGGGTGATGAACACATTGTCAAATGTATTGATGGAATCGATGCATATGTATCATTTTAAATCATGCAAGGTATATGTTTAAATAATATTCAAACAAATATTAAAATTTGTTGAAAGAATGCATTGAGCATTGAAAGAGGTATGTTATATTGTGTCTATTGCAATACGTCAAAAATATTTATGTTCCATAGTAGTTGCCAAGGGACCGTGATGCAATGCGAACACTTCAGGCACATTCAGTTTGAATATAAGTTTGGTGTTAGCATTCATTATTGACAGAATCGTATTCCATTTTTATTTGTGAATGCGAATTGGTTGAGGTCGCACCTTCTAAATGCGATTGGATTGAGAGCGCACCTCCCAAGTCGCACTTATAAAATGTGACTTGAATAGTCCCATGCCAATCACCCATGGTTTTATAGACGAGGCCTGAAAATAATTGGATGAGAGGAACCACACAACTTTTTTTAGTTGTGTGCCTGCATTTCCCAGATATTCATAGAAAACAGGTGTGATTTTGTTGAAGATTTCGCTAGGGCCGTTGAATGACAGGACCATTATTGTCAGTTCTAATCACGGGCTAAAGTTTATACAATCCGGTCAATCCAGTTTGGAGCATGGTGATGGCGTGACTAAACGTTCACTGTTCAATGTTGCAAAAACATGCGTCTTCAGTTTGGGGCATGGTGATGGCGTGACCCTTCAATGCTGCAGAAACAAGTACAGGGGTATGGCGGAGGATGGTGTGTAAGAATTCAAACAAGTATCTTAGGATGGCGTGGGAGTACAAAACCGTGAATTCTCCTTTCCCTAGGCACTGCAGTCCAAATATTGTAGCACATAAAGTTTCTGTCAAGTTAAAAAGGTTAAAAAAAATTCAACACATGTCAGAATATAATTCGTCAGAAGGGCGATAAGAAAGCTTTCTGATATGGTGAGGTGAATAGTGTTTGCTCACCCAATCTCATAAAGAAAACGCCTCAATATGAATGATATGTGTAATTCTTTCCATTGATAGATTTTTTTAATGAATTCACATGTAACTTTTTTGTTTGCTAGTTTATGTGAATATGTTTTGTTGTTGTTGGTTTGACCCATAGGGATTTGAACCTTTGATTTCATGGTTTACATAGTACTTCATAACATGGCAATTGCCAATTGTGCTACCCCCATGTTGTGACAAGTAACATTAAAAAATATAATATTAATAACACAATTTTTTTCATGCAACTATCTATTTATTGATAAAGAGAGATTATATCTTAGTGTTTTGCTCAAGATTAACATTATGTGTAATTCCTTTCATGTTTAGCATGAAGTTCATTCATGGCATATATATAAATAACCAATATATATCCATGTTAATGGGATGTATCAAGTATGAAAGGGATCAAATCTCTTAAGGTACAAACTTTTCTTAAGTTTTACATTATAAAAAATTGCATTCATAAAACTAAAATAAAACTAATTACATCTCTCGTAGCTTGTAAACATATAAAAATTCATGCTAGAGTTAATTAAATATGATATCTTTAAGAAGGACATCATGTGTTTATCATCCTGTACATATTTCATAACTGGATTGTTTGATCAAAGATCCCACAAAGATCAGGCTTCCATGACGTTCATATATTGCAAACAAATCATAAAATATAGCATTTAGAATGTGTTGTGGAAATCAGAAAAATTACAAAAATATGTCACAACACTTCAAGTAGGACATAGTTTTCCTGCAACAAATGAATCATACGAAAATAATTGAACCTATTCTGATTGTACTAGTATGATGATATGCTCGAGCTATGCACGAATAGTATCCACTAACTTTAGCATATTTATCCAGTAGTCTCTTCCATCTTCAATATTCAAGTCCAACCAAATATGGGTGTTTCTTGCTGACAATCCAAAGGTAGCATTTGGCCTGACCGTATTTGAAATTTGTTTAAAGTCTAGCAAGAGCTTAGGTGGAAACAATGATCCTCCATAGTTACCATTATTGTTGTTCATCATTGAAGAACTACTTTCATCAGAACCTAGGTCACTAGGGCCACTGAAAAGATTTGATCTGGGAGAGCCACAAGCTGTTATCAAAGTTGGAAGTGAAATGGACTTGTGGTATGGCCATAGGAAATTAATGTTATGATCATACATTTCTTCTTTTATAATGTTATGGCAGCAAATTATGGACATATTCGTCTTGCTATGGCTTCATTTTCTCGGTCTCATTCAATTTCAGATTGTTTTCACCATTGAAAACATTACGTGTTTCCTTCCAAGCATCATTAGTTATGCATGAATCACTTGAAGGTGAAATGGCACCTTGAACCAACTGAAAATTAGGGGCAGAGTACGCACAACCAAGGGCTAAGGAGCACGTGTTATCTAAAAATTGAGTAACAAACCCCTAGTGATCTTGGTGCAGTGATCGTCCATCCACATTTCCAGATTGATCTAGAGCGATATAGCTCTGAGAGTATTTGTTTGTCCCTTGAACCAAATTTTGATCCATGTTCTGAGAACTAAGTGCTAGTATTGATACAGGTTGTTGTTGAGCCCAAACATGAGAACCCAGAGAAACAACTGGATCATCAAATCTGCATGGAGTGGTAGACCTTAGCAGATTTAGGTCTAGTTGGTTCATGTTTCCATTTTCAGCATTCATCATATTGGATGAATACCTATATGCAACAAGCTTCAAATAATCTCTAAGCAACCTTGCTTCAGCCTCCATAATTGCATTCTCTCAATGTGCCAAGGAAGCAAAGTACTGAGATATCTGGGAAGCAGCAAAGAGGTTTGTTCGTGGTTTCTTAAAATGCATGTTCCAATAGTTCTTAATTTCGTTGTTTGTTCTCCCTGACAGATGAGCAACTATCGCAAACCACCTAAACATTGAATATAATATCAAAAATCAACCAGGATAATCGACCTCAAACATCATAACTTATAAAATTACAAGAGAGACATCAAGGTTTGTTTAAATATTACTTGTTTCCAAGGATTGCATGGGGTTGGAGAATTATTTGTTCCTCGTCAAAAGAAAATTTTCCCCGCATTATATCAAGCCTCAAATAGTTGGTCCATTGAAGTCTACAACTTTTGCCATACCTAAGAAACCCTGCAACATAGGAACATCACAATTT
Source organism: Pinus albicaulis (assembly GCA_034641835.2). Classification (NCBI taxonomy): domain Eukaryota; kingdom Viridiplantae; phylum Streptophyta; class Pinopsida; order Pinales; family Pinaceae; genus Pinus; species Pinus albicaulis. The sequence goes on along the minus strand of CM076582.1, from coordinate 1,300,698,679 downwards.
TTTACACTGTATATGATGATAGAACTTCAAAAAAATCAACCATATCAACCATTTTCAGGAAACCTTAAATTTGAAACCTAAGGGCCATTCACTTTCCCTAATTTTACAATGAAAATTATCATAATGGAATGAATATCCCCTAAATTTCATGCCATAATTTTTTTTTAATGTGCAATGAAACTACACTCCGAAAAAAAAGAATCAAAATCTTAACACCAATAATGGAATCATGCCATATCAACCATTTTCAGTTTGTCGAATTCCATAGCCATCACCATAAATGGGGGTGATGAGTGTCCGTATACAACGCCTCCTCTCTTGTGTTGTGTGTGGAATGTGTAGAGAGATCAAACTATTGCAAGAGATCAACATAAACTGAGTTGGTACATAATAAACTAATATTTTAAATTTGTGGGGACTTGTTAAACGTACTTAATATTGAAATAAAATTTGGAATTTCAAAGGACATCGACATTTTAGACTCTGTTAAAATCCTTTGTCAAGAACATCGACATTTTAAATGTGTATGCATGGGTTTTTTGTTACACTAATGATTCCATTTTCCTTTAGTGATTTTAGATTCATTTTGGTCCGGTTCAAACTTATGTATTCCTGCACAAACATATCAATTCCAATTTGCAGCCTAGTCAATGCATTGAGAAAAAACAATAACAAAACGATAATGATAACAAAGAACTAAAGCTGAAATTGGGGCGAATTCATCGGATTTTCTACCATGATGGAAGAATGGAAAGTCGTAGGTTATTTGCTCTGTTGTCATGTCAAAATAAAGGTTGGTGGATGCGATTCACCTGGGGAGGAGAGGCGGTCACGATTGCGCCACGATATCATGGGCTTCGTGGAAAACAACGGATTGTGAAGTAATTTAAAATAAAAAAATATCAGCACATGCTAGAATATAATTTTTCAGAAGGGCGATAAGAAAGCTTTCTGATTGGGCGACGTGAACAATGTTTGCTCACCCAATCTCATAAAGAAAATGCCTCCAGCATAATTAAATGTTTATATATTCCAATCTCTGATTATGGACATTCAAAATCTCCAAAAACTAAGCGTAGAATAATAACAAAGACCATATACCATATTGTTTTAATGTATATTTTGGTAGTTGTTCATACTATAGAATAAATTTTTGGAATTGAATTATGTAAATAAGCTAAATCAATATGTCTAATAGATATTGTGTCTACAAAAAAAAATCACATATTTTAACTTAGTTACAAAGTTCAACTCCAAAAACCTATATGCAAACTATATTATAAAATAATTTGTTAATCAAGCAATATTTCCATTTCATAATAATGGTGATCTCAACTAGCGAGAACACCATAAGAAGTTGATGTAAGATTATTCTTTCAATCAAGAAAATATTACAGAAAAAATTTAAGGGCTCCTCCCTCAACAATGGTAAATTATATTTTAGGTTGCGTCTACATTAAATTATGTTTTAAGTTTCCATGTTGGTTTCTTATTTGTCACTTTGTTTACTTTGTAACTTCTTCCCTCAACAATGGTAAATTATATCTAATGTTGCGTGAGCATTAAATTCTCTTTTAAGTTTCCATGTTGGTTTCTTATTTGTCACTTTGTTTACTTTGTAACTTCTTCTATGCAAGGAAAATTTTAAGAATGGAAAATTATCTTGAAGTTTAAAAACATTGGGGAATCTCACTACTCCCTAATATGCAAACTATAAAATGTTTGTTGATGTATTTGTAAAATTATTCAAATTTATAATGATTTTATATATACTCCCTATATAATGTTGACGGTTTTTAAGGTAAAATAATTTTGTATTTTAAAATTTGGGCCAATCATTTTTATAAAAAATGGAAATCGATGAATCTTTTTTTTGGAATAATCATGGAAAATTAGCCTGTGAATATTAGCCCTAAAATTTTCCATGCTTCTATGTGCAACCTCTAACATTATTGGGAACCTACAATTGGTATGGCCACTTTTCCTATACAGGTAAGGAGAATTCATTTGTCCTGTTGTACCTCCTAGAGACAGCCTTGAGTTGCAAAAGACCAGTGCCTAGGACATCTTAAAATAAGAGGTTAAATGTAGACAATTATAAGGATGCCTCTAAAAGAATACGGATCAAGAGAAATAATGGTTTTGGTGGTTCAGGAATGGAGAAGACCTTGGAGTCTGATTCATGTGAATTACCCTATACTGCGAGAGGGATCAGGAGGCTGTATGGCTGGATGGCTTTCAAATGGGCTAAGTATGAAACAATGAGCAGAGGCTTTCAAAATATGTAGATGTGTTGAGAAGGAACAGAGGGGGAGGAACCCATGAGAGACAAGCTTAAAAGTCTTAAGAATATGTCTCCCGTGAACTCAGAGGAAGTGAATGCAAGTGAAATATGACCAGCAACAGAGATTCATGGAGCGAAAATTAAGGGAGCACAACAAATTTAACACATGAGCGTTATACATGCATGAATTCATGGATAAAAATGCATATCACCGGTAGCTACATTACACGAATCATCAAAGCAGCAGAACATTGAAAGATGATTATACTTAAACAATAGATTACTGATAAACAAAAGAAAACGGATACATACTATTCATTGCTCCATTTGGAATCCAAATAAACGACATTGTATATTAGATTATATTCAAAACAACTCTCCCAAATATATATCTTAGAGCATAAAGAGCACAGTCACATAGAACTACAAAAAAACTTCTCCAAAATTTAGAACCTTTGTTTCATCTCTAAACTCTCTACATATAGAGTTCCTTTGAGGGTTTACAATCAAATCAAATTCCAATGATCGACCCACACATGTGAAATCAAAATATCCTAACTAACTTACGTAGCGTGCATCAAGCAATCACTCCTGTAATCAGAAAATCAAAACAGAATCGGGTGAAATCGAGATTTCACTGGCAGAACATCACAATCAAACTGTAAAAAGAAACTGCATAGTTGGCCACGGAGGTGAAATTTCATAATCTTAAAAATGGGGCGGCAAGGAGTGGCCATGAACAGGTGGGCAGTCTGGATTCCACCTGTTGTTGGAAACCTCCACTCCCTGGTTCTCATGATTTCCACTAACCGTAATGAAACGACCAGTCGTATTCACGTGTTTGTGCTCAACCTAGTGTTCCTAAATTGAGTTCATTAATTGTCAACCAGGGTTGGTAAACTGCTGAAGTGAAGTGCACCATATGTGCCTAAGTAACCTCTTCCTACTTCGTTGTGTCTAGTGTTTTATGATGTTTTTGGGTTTTTATGGTTTTATGTTCACAAGGGAAAGAACTAAATGCTGGTGGAAAGAAGCTACTGGTTAAAAACAGAGTGAAGCCTAATTTGTTGATGACAAATGACAAATGAAAATACTGAGACAGAACCAAACCTAAACTATGACTTAGCAAAATACAAAGATTGATAATGACTTCAAGAAAATAAATCACAACATGAACTTAACTTGTCCAATTCTTTCATTAAAGATATTTTGGAAGAGCTTGAGAAATGGGCAGCTAAGTGTAAAAATTCTCCTAACTAAACAATTAAACAATCAAATTATAATGATACAACATCTCATCCATGATTAAAGGTCTATTGAAACATATTTGGAAAAGAAAATTTGTAACATCATAAGATCTCTACTCTAAAACTAGCTCCTAATTCTGTTCTGCAACTTAGTTTAACACCACTAAACCTCACTCAAAAGTTATAGATTTCCTTTTAGAATAGTCTTTTGAGGAAAGGCTTGTTTGTGAAATGGTAAAAAGGTTGCAAAAGTACTCCAGGCCTTAGACTGATACTATCTTCTGTCCAGATGATTATGAGTTAATATAGGTTTGGAACAAAAGAAATTTTGTAAATAATGAAGACCGTGGTATGTAAGTTTAACAACTAATGCAATTTAAAATGCAATGGATGGCAACTAAACTTGGAATGTAAATACAGTGAGCTAAGCTAGAACTGAACTAGGGTGCTACTAGTCTACAGTGAACAGTGCTAAACTAAAAAGACATTATCAAACTTGAAATGAAATAACAGAGCATGAAATAAATGCAATTTGCCTCCAGAGTGCTCTAACTAAGTTGTCATGCAATTAATCTATGGGATTCTACAACCTTTTTCGTTCATCATGAATGGTATTTTGGAAGAGCTTGTTAGAACAATCTTGGCTGTACAACTCAATGCAATTGAATACAAACATAAAAACTGAAAGCAAATACAATTAAAAACTAAGACATCACAGCTATTTCCTACTCATTGTTATGATGTTTTGGAAGAGCTTTTTAAGAGTAAGATTAGCTATGCTACTTAGTGTAAACAAGCAACTGAAACCTACAGTATCACAGTCATGCCTTAGTCATCATAATGATTTCTTGGAAGAGTTTACTAGAGTAAGTTCAACTGTGATAATGAACAAAAGGAATTGCAATTAAAATCTATAACACTACAGCCATTCCTTATCCATCGTAATGATCTTTTGGAAGAGTTTATTAGAACAAGTGTAGCTGTAATGATTAACGAAATTAACTATGAACATAAACTTCAAAAAAACTTAAAAACGAAACTAAGATACTTATATAAATTATAAAAACAGAGCTGCTCAAGAGGCAGGGGCACTCCACCACCAGAGTAGCACATGAAATCTAGTTCAAGATTGACTCAACACGTTCAAGGAAATGCTGCTTCTTTCATTAAAGGAGAAAATTTTCAAAAACAGCGTATTACAGTCTTGGACAGCTTAACAACCAAACAGCCACTAGCCAGCGTCTATCGGTCTCCCGAGTCATACTGATAATGAAATTACATAACTACTCTTTGAGAAAAATAGGGATAAGTGTCTTTCCCACTTATAATCAAATAAAAACTCTTATTAACAGTCTTGTGCTTTAATGCGGACATCTGTAGAGTCTGTGTTTTGATAGGAAATTGCTTCTCTTCTACGTGCATAACCGCTTTGATACTTTAACTCAGACTTCGTGGGGAGCAAGAGATGATGGGGAAGTGTTGTGGATTTCACCCATATGCGCCTTTCTTTGAGACGAAACTCGTAACCCACTTAAACTCTAAAACAACTGCGTACTGCGTGATCGCCTACTAACGCCTCCGTATTCCGTAGCTATTTTGCGTAAAAAATTGTTAAACAACAAAATCATGAAAACACAATATGTTAATCGATTTCATAACCTTTACAATCCTAATCATTCTTCATTGATTTTAGGTTTATGAAGTGATAAAATAACAGATGAAAGGTAGTTTAAAGGTTTGTAAAAGAGAAGGCACTTGTGGCTCAACATACCCCTGTATCTGTGAAGAGTCCACTGCTGTCTCACAATTTTCATCTGCAAACTTTATTCCATGTGCTCTGAAACCTCTGTTAAAACATCCAACTTTATCTTTCTGCTTCTTTTGGCCCTAATCTATTTTCTAATCTCTGTTAACTTTTCAGAAATTAGTTCTTCATCTTCCTCTTGTAGTGGAGTGTCAAGTTTATTTTCAATAACCATGTCAGTTTTTCTTCTTCTGCTCCATCAAAAGATTTGGCAAAAGACTTTGTAATATCCTTATGGAAGCCATCAAATTTCTCTATAAAATTTAACCTCCCCGCTTGTTGTAGTAGCTCCTTGACTTGTGGATATCCTTCCAAATACTTGACTCCAACTGGTTCTGTCCTGACAATTAGCCACATTCCTCCTTTGTGCAGATTATCTTCCTTTCAGAATTACTTTTCTATGCTTGAAGCTAGATTGAATACAGAGTCTAATGCTTTATTTTGAAACTGTATCTCTGTGTCTGAAGATGGATTAGTTGAAGAATGATGCTTCACCCTTAGAATTACCTTTCTGCACTTAGAGATGGATTGGCTGCAAAGTGTAATGGAAGTGAATGGATGGAGGTAATTAAGCTATAAGGGGAAATGAAGTGGCTATGGATCTGATGGAGAATTTATGATGACCTTTTGGTGAAATATGGAATTTTGGATAAGGGATATGGCTAATCAATTCGAATGATAGGTTGTTTTAGGAAACATATGATTATACACATTGTATCTATTTCATGTTTTAACTTTTTGCTATTAAAATAATTTTCACAATTTACCTCGGAATTTTGACCTTGTTAATTGTTGTGCTTGATGTTGTTCCTTTGGTCCTCTTTTAGCATGTTGATCTTCAAAATAGAATCCTTCAATTTCCTGTAATCATCATCTCTTTGTAGGTTGTACAACTGTGTCAGAACTGCTGAATAAGATGTGGCTGCAACATGCAATCTTTAAAAAGAAATGATGTATGGCTATGGAATATGGATGTGAAATGTAATGGAGTGAAAGTGAAATATGACTTGTGAAATGGAATGAAAATGACGTGAGATGGAGTGAAAGTGGAGTGAGATGGAGTGGAATTGTAGAATGAAATGAATTTTGCAATTTCTCTCAAATGGTACATCAGACTTCCCTGAAATTTTCTGAGGTTGTTACCAATATTATTATGCATCTTCTGACGAAAAATCTCTGCCATTGGTTACACGGATCTCCCGGAAAATGAGAAATGGCTGTAGGTGAAAGTGGCCAATTTCTTGAAAAATACACACTGAAATTTTCTGAAATTTTCTGTGTTTATTCACCCTTCCTCAGTGCATCTACCATAAAAATTTCAGGACCAACGGATGCACGGTTTGAAAGTTATGACAAAATCAATTTCTGCCCTGTTTCACCCTTCATTTTGCCCAATGTTGCAACAAAAAAGTACGCCACGAACTCATTTTAAGGCCAAATTGAGTGATTCCAAAGGGAAACTATGTATTTTTACCTTCTCTACTGCCACATGCTTCCAGAATTTCATTTTGATGAAGAAAAGGTGCTGCTGTGCAAAAACACTCAAATCTGTCCTATTCTGTCCATAATGCTGAAAATTGAAAATCTGCCTGAAAAACCCTTCTGAAATGCCCTTAAAAATTGTTTTTTTTCAAATTTTGTCCGCATTTTACTCAATTTATCATATTCTGAGAAAACCCAGAAGCTCAGAATTTTTTATTTCTGCTCCAGTCTCTTGCAAAAGTTGCGCCAAAACTGCCTTCTGGAAAAAGTTGCAAAAAGACGAAAACAGACTGCTATAGCAATGGCTGCAGAAACTGCCACTTTCTGCAGCTGTTATTGAATTGACAAAAAGATGAACATGCTGCTACAAGAAATTAATAAAATTCACTGCTGCAAGTTGTTGTTGATTCCATAAAACCATTAGTCTTCATCAAAGCCAACATTCATGGTACAATTCTTACCATGCGAATAAATGTGTCGAAGTCGAGCATGGGAAGAAATCATTGGATTACCGATCAATAATGAAAATCGTTAACCAATGCAAGACAACTCACCGATAATCTAAATGAGTGTCAAGGTACCTCAGTGCATCTTGACAGGGACGAATGAATGTGTCGAAGTCGAGTCGCCTGCAAGATTTGACAATCAAGAGACATTGTTGTATTCCCATTGCTATCAACGAGGAGGCTTGCCATTGATGAATGCAAGCTCCAAGGCACTTCAAATAATCTCTAATCTTGATCCCAGATAAAGTGTTGAGGTCGATGGGACAAGATCTGTTGGAAGGTGGACCTTAAGGAATTCCACATCATCCAACTCGAGCATAGAACCAAAAATGATTTGAAGAACGTCCATGAAAGATTGAAACCATCATGAAATTGCAGAACTTATTGTGAACTTTTCTCGCCAGTTGCCTGGTTTTCAAGCAAAGCTCATGTCCAATTGCACCAGCAAGCTGGTTTTCACAATAGGACTTATTTTTTTCTCTATTTTTTTTCTTTTTTTCTTTTATTATGTCCTACTCAACTTGAAAAAGAAAATCTTGTTCAAGTATATGAATACTTCCAATGGAACCATGTCTGTAACAAGATGATAGATAAACTCATATGCAGGTTTGAAAGATACTCTTTGATATGTACCTGTATATGAGATGCCAACTGTCTTGATTTAGATGATGTCAGAAGATATTGAATACTTGAGCATTGGGATCCGATGATTGACTTGAACCAAGATTCAATGTAATCTTGTCTTCCTTGTCTTTCCTCTATCATGAAATGCAAGTCTTCGGAGATGTAATATTCATTCATAGAATCTGGTGATAGGCATGCATGAGACTTTTCAATCTCTGGTTCCAATATCTCCTCTTTATCAATAGACATCCATGATTATTGGACCTTATCTGAGTCCTCTTATTTTGGTTGTTGTTCTTCAATGATAGCTGGTGAATCATTTTGCAATACCTTAGAATTGTAAGTTGATTGAGGTGTTTTATTGTTGGGATATGAAATGGTTGTGGAGGTATTGGAGTGGGAATGAATTTTTGGGGTGCTTGTGTGGATGGTAATGGGAAAGGTTGAATTGAGGTCAAATGAGGGTGATTTTGATGTTGTGGTGGAGGCGAATGGTATGAATAACATTGATGATGGTATTGAGGATAGAGAGGGAAAGATTGAGGATATGGTGGATTTCCTTTATAAGGCCTTTGCCAACTTTGTTGCCAAGATTGGTTTTGAGGTTGGGATTGAGATGGCCAAGGTTTCCAAGGTTGGTTTTGAGGTTGGGATTGAGATGACCAAGGTTGCCAAGGCAAGGGTGTTCTCCAATTACCTTGAGGTTGTTGTGCATAACCTTGAAACTGTGCATAAGGATATTGCATCATATTGGGTTGATGAGGCTCCCATAGCCCTCTTGGAGCTACATAACAAAGTTGCTCTTGTGCTTGATTTGCTCCATTATCCTTCTGGTAAATTGCCTTCAACCCTGGTAATGATGGGCAATCTTCAGTAGTATGTGATCCTGCACAAATTTTACACATTTTAATGTTATCAAGTGGACACTCATGCAAGGTATGTTTCTTTCTACATTTAGGGCAAAATATAAATGAAGCAACTTTTTGCTTGTTTTGCACTCTTAGCATGTTAGTTTGTTCATTTAAATTACCAAGAATGTTTAGCAAATTGTTAGGTTCATTTTGACTTACCAATCTTGATGTTGACTTACTTACTTTTGCCACAAATGGATCTTGAGGGGACCTTACACACTTTGCTTTTCCTCTTGATATGTTCTTGCATAGTTCACAAATTTCTTGAAATGACAATCGATAAACATCTCCTTTTCCCACAAGATTAAGAATATCAATCCATTCATCCTTTATAGCATTTAGTAGGAGATTTTTTAATGCATCTGATCCTAAATTATGCAATTTAGATATTTTGATATTATAAGTAAATCTCTCCACTAAATCTTCTAGGCTTTCATCCTCTTTTTGGTTCATCTTAAAGACTTCATTTCTAAGGTCATGGTGCATGCAATAACCTTTATATTTTTCCAAAAATATTCTTTTCATATCATCCCATGTCCTTATAGAATTTGTTCCTAAAGTCATGAACCATCTAAGAGCTCTATCCTTCAATGTTGCCGGAAACAAATTCAATTTTTTCATGTGCAATGAGTAGCCATAAGATCTACAAATTATTTCAAATTCAAAAAAGGTTTCCGTTTTACTGACCTTTATGCCTTTGTCAGAAGTACAGATGGATGGATGTTCTTCATTCGTAATGTTGATATCGCTCGAATGGAAAATCCAAGAGATTCTTTCCATTGTCGTCTATTCATCCATTTCGTCAACTCTGTCTCTACCTCTTTTTCTGCCTGTTATTAGACCCATGATGGATGTGTGGTTTCACTTCACCATGATACAATGGGTGTGTGTGTTCAAGTTTTTTTTTTTTTTTTTTTTTTTAGACAAAGAAATACAAGGTCTCAAGTCACTGCACTGTCGCTTTAAAATGTTTGTGCTCAACCTAGTCTCCTAAATTGAGTTCATTAATTGTCAACCAGGGTTGGTAAACTGCTGAAGTGTGGTGCACTATATGTGCCTAGGTAATTGTTTCTCACTACGTTGTGTCTAGTGTTTTATGATGTTTTTGGATTTTTATGGTTTTATGTTCACAAGGGAAAGAACTAAATTCTGGTGGAAAGAAACTATTGGTTGAAAGACAGAGTGAAGCCTAAATTATGGATGACAAATGACAAATGAAAATACTGAAACAAAACAAAGCCTAAACTATGGCTAGCAAATTACAAAGCTTGATAATGACTTCAAGAAAATAAATCACAACATGAGCTTAACTTGTCCAATTCATTCATTAAAGATATTTTGGAAGAGCTTGAGAAATGGGCAGCTAAGTGTAAATGAAATTCTCCTAACTAAACAATCAAACAATCAACTTACAATGTTACAACATCTCATCCATGATTAAAGGTCTATTAAAATATATTTGGAAAAGAACATTTGTATCACCATAAGATTTCTATTCTAAACTAACTTCTAACTTTGTTCTGAAACTCAATCTAGCACCACTAGGCCTCACACAAAAGTTATAGATTTCCTTTTAGAATGGTCTTTGAGAAAAGGCTTGTTTGTGAAATGGTAAAAAGGTTGCAAAAGTACTCCAGGCCTTAGACTGATACTACCTTCTGTCCAGATAATTATGTGTTAGTATGAGTTTGGAACAAAAGAAGTTTTGTAAATAATGAAGACCGTGGTGTTTAAATTACCAACCAAATGCAATGATGACAATGTAACCAGATTTTTAATGTAGTGAGCTAAAACGGATTTAAACTAGAGTGCTACTAGCCTATTTGAAATACAAAGGAACAATGTTAGACTGGGGCAGCCATTATCAACCGAAATAAAATGCATTTAGGCCGAATCACATGCATTCTACTCTCCCGAGTGCCGTAACTAAATTAATCATGCAACTATCCTAGCATGTCCCAAAATTCTACGTACCTATTTTTGCCATCATGAATGGTATTTTGGAAGAGTTTGTTAGAACAACTCGGGCCTTACAATTCACTGCATTGAATGCAAGACAGAAATCCTAAAGCACTAAGGTACTATAAACTAAGACATCACAACCATTTCCTACTCATTGTTATGATGTTTTGGAAGAGCTTTTTAAGAGTAATATCAGCTATGCTACTTAGTGTAAACAAGCTACTGAAACCTACAGTATCACAGTTAAGCCTTAGTCCTCATAATGATATCTTGGAAGAGTTTACTAGGAGTAAGTTCGACCGTGATAATGAAGAAAAGAAATGGTAAATAAAATCTATAATAATTGCTGTTTCATTCCTTATCGCTTATCCATCGTAATGATCTTTTGGAAGAGTTTATTAGAAAAAGTGTAGCTGTAATGATTAAAAAAATTAACTATGAACATAAACTTCAAAAACTTAAAAACGAAACTAAGATACTTATCTAAATTATAAAAATAGAGCTGCTCAGGAGGAAGGGGCCCTCCACCACCAGAGTAGCACACGAAATCTAGCTCAAGATCGACTCAATGCGTTCAAAGAAATGTTGTTTCTTTCATTAAAGGAGAAAAAGACTGAAAAATAGAGTATTCACGGTTCTGAAATCTAGCAGCAAAAGCCAAAAAACTAACTAGCGTTGCTTGGTCTCCCAAGTCATATTTATAATGAAATTACATAACAGAACTTGAGATAATACAAGGATTACTGTCTTTCCCATTCCTATTCAAATTAAAACTCTTATTGAAGATCTCGTACTTTGCTGTAGACAGCTATAGAGTCTGTGTCCCGGTAGAACTCTACCTCTTGGTTTTGGTTTCCCACGTGCATAACCACATGTAGAATTGTGCTCAGACTTTGTAGGGAGCAAGGAATGATGTGGATGAAGTCTGGAATTTTCCCATATGCACCTTTCTTTGAGACGACACCTGTAACCCACTCAAACTGTAAAACAGCTCCGGAATGCGGGATCAGCTACGGAATGCGCGGTCAGCTACGGAATGCCTGTATTCTGTAGCTATTTTGCAGAAAATTGTTAAAATAGCAAAAATCATGAAAATACAATATGTTAATCGATTTCATGTAACCTTTAAGCAATCCTAATCATTCTTCATTGATTTTAGGCTTATGAAGTGATAAAATGATGATGAAAGGAAGTGAAGGTTTGTAAAATAGAAGGCAATTCTAGGGCTCAACACTATTAGCTATTATGCCAAGCCTTAGTGAGCAAAAAAATTGAGGATGACATAATCGCGTTTCCGCCAAAACCCATGTTGTGTTTGAATTACGCGTCCTATCTGATTTAGTAAATGCTTTGCTCAGGAATGGCGGGGTGGGGGCTCAAATCGCCAGCTCATATTTTAGCAGTCCAGGTGCCTACTCTATCATTTCTACCCTCTGTACCCTCACCTTTCCTGGTGAGGGGTGTACAGATCACAGAGCTGCCCAAGGTGATAGGGAGCGAAGATGAGGGAATAATGGCGAAGGTTTAGTGGTGAGTGGAGGATGATGTGGCGTGGAAGAAGTGGGGCTTGCCCGCAGATCGCAATTGGGATGGGTTTGATATGAGCAATGGAAGGTAAGAGTTATACCTTGCGGGGAGCGATGCGCGGTTGGCAATGGATGATGTGGCATGACGGAAGTGGGGCCCACCCGCAAATCGCAATCAGAATGGGTTTGATATGAGCAGCGGAAGGTAAGAGTTAAACCTCGCGGGGGGCGATGTGCGGTGGGTGATGGATGACATGGCGTGGCGGAAGTGGGGCCTGCCCGCGAATCGCAATCGGAATGTGTTTGATATGAGCAGCGGAAGGTAAGAGTTATACCTCGCAGGGAGCATTGTTTGGTGAGCAGGGAAGGGAGGATGACGTGGGATGACAGAGGCGGATCCCATTTACATCGCAATTGGGGAAATGGTGTAGGTGAGTTAACAAAAGTGTAAGTATAAAGCATTTACCGATACGAAAAGGTGAGTGGGTGCAAATAAAGGCTTTAGAGCGGAGAGGACAAAAGGGGCTAAGGTTTTATCGCAAAGAGGGGTTTTGCGAAGGAGTGCAATGGTAACAACATCTCTTTCCTCTTATGACTGTGAGGTGTCCGCCTATTCTGCGCTTGGATTTTCTTGGCCATCCCTTTAGCCGTTCCTGCCCTTCCTTCGCTTAACTCTCCATGCTGCCCTATTCGATCATACAAAACACAAGCCAACATGTCCAAATAATTATTATTTGAGTATTGTTGTGTTTATAAAAGATTGAGGAAAACCTAGTGCAACTTGATATTTAAAAGTTGTATTGAATTGTGTAATTTGAAAAATGTAAGTGTTCTGAAATTTTGGTGCCATTGAATTTATTTATATATTAGAAAATACATTTTAAATAAAAATAAATCACATGTGATATAAAATTTCTAATATGTATAAATATATTTTTAGTGAAGTCATATAAATTAAATAGGTAGATGCTAATAGATATCAAAACACTTACCTCATGATATACCTATCATTGCCAAGATTAAATAATATATGTGTGTGTGTGTGTGTGTGAACATGTAACGAATTTCTTAACCATGGAGTTCCATAACTTGTAAATAAATTTTGTTACAATTTCATGGTTTATTGATACCACATGCCAAAAAAACCATAACTCATGTTACTGTGATAAATAGTATTACTACTTTGTTTTTGTAAGCTGGGTAGGACTACATATTCATCATCATGTCTAATACATATCACCCTGATCGGGGTGGGGAATTGAACCGGTGACTTCACATCAAGGAGTGCCTTAATAGATCACCCGATCATCGTCTATCCAAGACCTTGTGGACAAGAGTATTACTACTTTTGAAATAAATCTAAATCTTTGATTTGTCACTAGAAAGAATATTTTATAAAAATTGAATCCCATAACTAAAACGTTATTCCAAAATAAACACATGTAAGAAGAAATCACCCATAAAAAGGAAAACTTTTAATTTAAAAAACAACTTCTGATGTCATATATGAAATGAAAAATCATTTTATTCTCATTAATATTTATCACTTTTAAAAAATATCATTGATATGTAAATTTAGTAGTTATTAAAAAGTATTCCTCATCAGGGGTGGCAAACCTTGGTAATGAAGTTCAAGAAATAGGCATTGAAAGCCCTCCAGGTGGCATGCATGAGGCAAAAACATATTAAGCAAGTAGAGCTTAGCGCTATGAAAACTAAAATTCTAGAGGAGAAGGGGGTTATAAAAAAGGTGGCAATGGCGTTAGGTTGCATTTTCTAGCACTAGGAGATGGGGATCTTGTCTATAGGGGGAATTTCACGTTTATAAGTCACTGGAGGCCTCTTAGGAGGACCAATATTGTACCTTTCCTAGTGGATGAGCTCGTTCGTGGATGGGGAGAGGTTGCCTGGTGAAGTTTGGACTTTATTGGTGCTACAAAACATGATTTGGGATCCAGGCTTGGCACATCTCTTGGTTTCATTATTCTTTGTGGGAGTGCAGATTTGTAGACTAGCAGCAAATAGCGAAGGGCTCCTCTTCGACGAGAGGACCTTCCATGAAACAATAGTTGGAGCCTTGGTCTATGCGTTGGGTTGGGTAACTCTTGTGATCATCTTTTCTGTGTTAGAATTGAGGAGTCTTATGTTTCTTTTCTCTATTTATGTCTCGGTGAACTCAAAGAAGACGATATGTGCCTTCTGTTAGGGGTCCTGGAAGTCGCCACCTCTTTTCTCCTATTGCTTATGTGTGAGGGAAGGCCATAATCCATACGACCCAATGGTGGGGAAAATATTGGTGGCTCATTAGTTGTTCAAGGGTAAGTGTAGACAAATTTTATGGGTTGAGGGCCTTAATGTTCAGACCAGGGTTGTGGGGGAGCATTCCCCCGAACCCACTTCCAATTCACACTCCCCTCGGGAGCGATGCTATGTAAAATTGTGATCTACGGATAAACCAAATTCCCTAAGTGTGGTGCTAGTCACTTAGAACAACAGAGGAAATAATTACTATCACTTTCTCTAAAATAAACAAATATTCAGAATGGTGGAAGATCCTACTTGTGATTCAATCACTTCTCCTTCTCCTTATGTTGTTGTTGTCGTCGCTTTCAATCCAACTCAAAACGCCAAATCGATTCCTGTAAACAAAAACAAAGCACAACAAACAACATGCAATATATAGATATTTACTTATCTTACTCAATCAAAATGATTAGATATGAAATACATATATCATTAAAGAATCCAATGCACAAGAAATAGAGACATATGTTTGGGAAAATGAACAACAATCTTTATTAAAGAGTAGAAGGGGGAGGTTACAACCAATTGATCGATTTTTTGCCAACCATCTCCAACTTCATTCCAGCCTCATCACATCCAGCATCATACCAACAACATATCAGTACTTTCACTCTCTTATCAAATGAGAATACAACAACATAACTTTGCACAAGTTCGTCCTTACAAGCACTTAGATGGAGTGCTAAATTTATAGGGCAACTGAAGGTAGTTTCTTAATTAATGACTTTATAATAATAGGAAAGACATGTTTCCAAGTTCAGAGGTGTTAGATGGACACTTGGATTCGAATTTTGACACATATGGACTCTTCTAGAAGGCACTGGCCATGTGGAGATTCCGAAACAACGAGAATTTCGCTCCCAAATGACCAACACACCCTTGAGTGTCGAGAAGTGCACTGCAGTGCACCCTTGAATGGAGTATTTGTCACTACAACACAATTAGTCCCTTTAGAGGCTGTGTCGGTGAGTCAATAAGAGAAATAACATATACTTAAAACCTTGGAAATCTCACAATAGAAGCCATAAATGAAATGTTCTTCTCTTAGGGCATGTAGTAACTAAAATATGAGGGAATGATAGACCCTATTTCATTGGTCTTGGGGACGATGTCCAGTTTGACCAGGTCATGGGGGATGATGCCCAAATTGACCTATAACAAGAGACCTCGGGAGCGCGCTCCCGAAATCTCTCCCTCCCGTAGGGAGCGAATTTCGGGAGTGCGGGTCTCTTGAAATCGCTCCCTTCAGGAGCGAATTTTGAGAGTGTGCTCTCGAGGGAAAAAAAATTCTCCCTAGCTTTCAAGGAGCGATCGCTCCCAATCACTCCTCCCTTAGAAATAACACTCCCATTTTGGTCTCTGGTCATATTGTCTCTCATCCCCTCTTGAGTCGAGTAAGTCATTTCCAGGTCATCCATGCTTTTTATGCTCTAACAAGGGAAGTCATCCATCCACAACTCAATATCCCCTATTCCATCATCATCCCTAATGTCAATCCATCAGTCACTTCACTATGATCCCTCATGCCTTTATTGAGGATTCATCATTGCCTCACCTATGACAGACCTCCTTCTGTCGACCTCAACACATTCATTCCAGAAGACATGTCTAGACGGCGGTGTACCTTGGTTCCAGCTTCCATTCTTGTTCGGTGCCTCGGATCAATCAAAGGGAATCATCATTTACCTTTGACTTGGTTGTTTCTCATCCGCTCAGCCTTAACTCATTATTGCATGATTTATATTCGTATACTTGATGGTCTGGTGATCCAACAGATTATATCAGTGATTCCCGGGTGTGTGTGAGATGTTTCAGACCTCATGAGGGGGTGGCCCTTCATGTAGCCCCCTACATGCCCAGATGACCTCAAATTATGCTACAGCCTTAGAAGCAGCTCCACATATTTGATGGGTTCGGTTTCATCCGCCTCTAATGCCCATAACATGTATGTATCATTCAGATGATCCATTCATATTTTCATAGCCCTTTATTGTTTAGTAGGGCTTCTTTAGTTGTTATTATGTCTCGTGTACTCATATATTATTATATTCAGTCTTGGTTCGTGTTTCTCCAGGCGCAATATGTAGGAGATATCCATTATATTTTTGTCTAGCTCATTTTATGCCAGCGTGTCATGTACCATTTATCATGTACTTTCTTTCTCATTCTCATATTGTTGAGCCCATTATCATTCTTTGTACTTTGTCATCTTGGTGAGCGTAGGTATGCCTCCCCCACCCCATTGAGAATAGGTACCCCAACATCAAAGGTGACTTATTTAATTTGTAGGTCTCGCCCCCTCAGTCATTGTCCTCTCTCGCTTTGCTTCGTCTATGTATCTCTCTCTCTATGAATCCCCTTCGGTGTCTAGTGATTGTGTTCTTAGAACAAGGCTTCGATCACACGATTAGATCCTAACGCTCGCACGTTGGGGTGAAATATATTATCACCAAAATTTTTCCATCTAACCATTTTCAATTGGATCAAAGTACACCATGTATGCTTTCACTATAAAAAATAATGTAATAAACCATATTTTATTAAGTTATTTATGGTTTAAACAAGAAACCCCATGAAGAATAATTAAATAAATTTGTATTTGTTTTATTGTCCTCTAGGAATAATCAATTAAACCATTGTTTAAATAATATTCTTGGTCATATTTAACCCTAGGAATAATTTTTTTTTTTTGGTAAATGAGGCTAATCTATATTAATTCGAAAAGAGAAATAGTACATATGCTACAGGCTGAGTTGGTAAGCTACGCTTTAACCAATCCCAGCCTTTGATGCATAGATTAGGGGCTGCCTCTGAGGAGGAAACCAGCTTGGAAAGCACATGAAACAGAAAATTACAAAATGTGTTGTTGCACTAGTGAAAGTAAATATTCTGTGGTAATAGCAAGCATGACAAAAAAAAAGGAAGAGTTGAGCTGCTGTGCAGTTACTAATCTTCGATTTTATCTTCATTGTCTGGATCTTCCTCCATTATGCGATAGGTGTATGCATGTGCGGCAACTTCCTCTTCAGCGGTGGGTAGACGCGGAGGCTTAGAGACCGGTGCACAGAGGATGAGAGCAACTGGGTAATCTGCATCCAAGACACATGTCTAGGTACCTTTTGAATCCATAACCCAAACTTCAGTGTCATCCCCCTCATCTTCCTGAGCTGGAAGAGGCTAAATCTTGCGAGGTAAGGGGTGCTCCTGGTTCGTAATGGTGGACTTCTTTGATCCACTTCTGCCTCTCTACAAAACCTGCGAGGGGGTCTCCTCCTCCAGATCAAGTTCGGGGCTCCAGGAGCCTCTCTAGTGTGACTGCCCGAGGAGGAGCCTTCAACATATTTTAGGCGATGATCCGACCCTCGGTGGTATCTGCCAGGGAGCGCACCTCTCTGGCCTCCTCAGATGGTTCTTTGTCGCAGCCTGGGTGCCATGGTTAGCTGAAGCGGAGGAGGTGTGCAGCAAGGGGAATGCACGACAAAGAGGGAGGAGCGAAGCAAGGTGCAGGTAGATGGGGAGATGCTATGAGGGGGAATGCACAACAGGGGGCTTGGGATAATGGGTGAACCTAGGCTTATGAAACTGGTTGGACAAATGAAGCTGGGGTGAGAAGCGCAGTTAGGGTGAAGCGTAGCCTAGGGAATTTTGTGCAGCGTAGCACTAGGGAAGAGGCTGCACGGTAGACTGGGCACGCAGAAGGGCGAGAACTGTAACCACAAGTAAGACTGAAGGAGAATATCGTATGTCTCTTTGCGCTGAAGGGACTTCCTTTTAATAGTCGTGTAACACATGCGAAAAGACTGATCATAATTGTGCCTCGCATGCTTTTCTCTAGGAATAATTAATTAAATCATTATTTAGTTATTATTCCTTGTTAAATTTGACTAAATCACCTAGGAATGATTAAACAAATCATTATTTGTTTATTATTCTTTAACCACATTCTTGAAATGATAAATAAATCATTTACTTGTTTATTATTTCTAATTAAAGGTATTTAACCAATTTGAATACCTTTTCCCTACAACAAAATATAATAAAATATTCCAAGTGGTTAGATCTAGATCTTGGTTAATAATATTTTATTATTCGCCATTATCGAGGATAACTCAATATTTTGTTATAAATAAAAATGTTTTTCCATTCATTCTTCACTTTTATCACTTTCATTGTCGCGCTTTGATCATTCTCATTGTCGTTACTGTTTTCGTTTGCTTCTTGAGCTCCCATAGAGTTCAATACATTTTGAGTTTTCTGCACCATTGAGAGAGAGAAACTTCTGGAACTGAAGTGTTGATGACAACCAAGAACCCATCCCATTGAGGGGGTCTGGTAACACTTTGTTCCCTTCACTAGGTGTAATAATATATGAAACATTCTTTAAATCTTGTCTTGTATGTTGGATGCATGGAGTAATTACTATTTTTTTTTACTGTTTAACTGCTTTTACTGCATAGATATGGTTTTTTGCAGCATTTGTTTTAACTATCGATTGCAGATCTAAAGAGTTAAGCAACCATTTCTATTGTTAGGGTTTTTTGTCACACACAGCTAAAGTAGGCTCTTTTCACGCACTTGCATTAATAATTTATGCTAACAATAATATTCTTGAGCTCATTGTTGTCTGGAACATAGATCTTGTCCCTAAATCTGACCAACCCATCCATCGTGAGATGATATTCCACATCGTGATAACATGTACCTTGACGTAACTTGTGCATAAGCTCCCTATACCTATCATTTCATTGACCTACCTGTAAGACCTGATCCTGTGTATTTTTCCCATAAGAACTCATAAATGTTATATGATTTACATGTATCTGCCTGCTACGAGCATATGTAACCTTGTTCTATTTACGTTTAATGTACCTGATCTCAAAGTCAAACTTACTGATCGTGGCCAACCATCTATCTTGCCTTCCATTTAGATTTATTTGGTCAAATAGATACCTCAGTCCACTCTGATCACTCATCAATTTGAACCTCCTTCCAAGAATATAGTGCCTCCACATCTTCAATGCATGGATGATTGCTTCTAACTCAAGATCACATGTCACATAGTTCTTCTTGTGCTCATTCAATTTCATTGATTCATAACACAGTACCTGCCCCTCCTGCATCAAGACTCCACTAAGTCCTCTCTTGCAAGCATTTGTACATACCAAAAAATGTTTTTCCAGATCTACAATCTTTAGAACTGGATCATTTGTCAACATCTGCTTCAATTGTTCAAAGCTTGCTGCACATTCCTCTATCCATTCAAATTTCTTACCTTTCCTTTGCAACGATGTAATAGGATAAGAAATCTGTGAAAAGTTCCTAATAAACCTCCTGTAATAACCTTCTAACCCCATAAAATACCTAACCTCATCCACATTCCTAGGAGCTTCCCATTCCATGATAGCTTTTATCTTTTTCGAGTCCACTGATATGCCTTCCTTGGAAACCACATATCCCAATTAATGTACCTATGTCTGAAATAAACTGCATTTACTAAGCTTGGCATACAACTGATTCTCTATAAGAAATATCAACATTGTTGCTAAATGTTTGACATGCTCTTACTCATTCTTAGAATGTATCAATATATCATCAATGAATAAAATAACAAACTTATCTAGATAAGTACGCAATACACTATTCATCAAGCACATAAAAGCATTTGGAGCATTAGTCAAGCCGAAAGGAACTACAACAAACTCATAATGCCAATACCTGGTCCTGAAAGTTGTCTTGTAAATGTACTCTTCTTTGATGCGTACTTGATGGTATCCTGATCTCAAATCAATATTTAAGATCACTGCTGCTCCCTTCAATTGATTAAGCTAGTCATCAATCCTCGACAATCGATACATGTTCTTTATTTTCACCTTCTTCAACTGCTTGTAATCAATGCATAACCTAAGAGTATCATCCTTTTTCTTCACACACAATATCGGTGCACCCCATGGTGACACACTTGGCCTAATGTACCCCTATCAAGAATTTCCTTCAACTGCAACTTAAGTTCCACTAACTCTGGAGTAATCATCTTGTCTGGTGCCTTAGATGTTGGTGTTTCCCCTGGTACCAACTCAATAGAAAATTCCACTTCCCTTTGAGGCGGAAACTCGGAAATATCTATGGAAAACACATCTTGAAACTCTATAGAATCAGGTACCTGTTCAATACCTCAACATTCTTACCTTCATCACTGGAAATATGTACTAGAAATAACACACACCCTTTCCTACGACTACGCTTTTCCCACATAGTTGTAACCATTATGGCTGACATAAATTTATTCTTACCCTGCAAGGTTATTTGTTCCCCATTGTCATCTAAACACTCAATATCCTTATCATAACAATCTACCTTAGTCCTGTGAAGATATAGCTAGTCCATACCCAAAATCATATTATATGATCCCAATGGTGGTATATTCAAATGTGTTGATGCAGGCATACCACTCAGTTAAAATGCACAAGCACTTACCCAATGATGGACTCTCTTCTTAGTACCTGTAGCCAACTACACTAACTAAGATTCTGCATGCACTTATTTATTCAAACCATACTTATCCACCAGGTTAGGATTAACATAACTATGATTAGATCCACAGTAAATCAAAATAGAAACAACTTGATCACAAAGCTTACCACCCATTTCAGTAATAGCTGTATGATTATCTTCCTGTCTGTTATCCAATGCTGCAAAAATCTGAGGAATACTCTGTCCAACATCCCCCACTATTTGTGATACTATCACAGGTCGAGTACTACTCTAACCATCATGTACGGTATGAAGGTCTTTTAATTGACTATTGCTTATACAAGCTTAAATGAGCATATTAGTCCACATAAACATAAATAAATGAATTGAACATATCAAGAAGCACAAAACACATAAGAGAGAGACAACCAATTGGTAACGGAGTTCACCCCTCCATCTCTCTGGGGCTACATCTCCGGATCTGCTTCAATTGGAATGAAGATCCTCTATATTCCTTTGTCAAAGTAAGCTTTCTTACATTCAAGCTCTCTGGCCGAGCATTAGCCAAGCACTATGGCTCTCAATGGCTAAGTATTATCTCTTGTCTTCTCCCTTTCTCGTGGCTTACATAAGGAATATATATAGTTTTCCTCACCCACTCTCCAACAAAGAGCATTAATTACAAGACCCACAATTGTAGGGCCTAACTACAAGGAAGAAAAAAACAAGATACATGAAAGTAGGATCTCCAACAATCTTAGCCTCATAAATCAGAAAAGTCTCAAAACCACCTAAAGACTTTCCAACCATGCCCTTGATTCTCTCAACCTATAATTGAGCAAAAATAGAGAATTGGTGTGAGGTGGTTTCTCACATAAAACCAATTTCCCTAATTACATTAAATTAATAATATGTGAGACAAATTTCTCTCACAAATATTAATCATTCATATCAATAATGCATGGGTTTAATAATATGCATAATTAAATGCATAAGCATAATTTCACCCACTTAAATACTTGTCACCAACTTCAAATAAACATGGTGCCAAGATCTTTTCATGTGTGAAGGTCCTTCCGGATCAATTTGTGCCTCCTAAGCACTGTAGATATGCGGTCTACCACCCTGATTATGTGGACAATCACGCTTGTGATGATCCTTGCCACAAATCCAACATTGTAAACGCTTCCAACATTAGGGGAATTTTGAGGTCTAATATGGGCCTCCTAAGGAAATTGTAAAATAATAGTGGAAACAATCAAATAATATTTGATTACATCATCAAATTTTGGAGGGAAAAAAAGAAAAAAACTACTTTTTCAACTCGTAATTTCAACTTATCTCCCATAGATTTTACTCAAATTTCGAGTGGGAGTACTTGTTGGATGCAAATTTAATTCCTCATCCAAGGAGTACCCATGTTGAATACTTTCGATGCATCCTACTACAAGTAAAATGAGAAATACATGAAAAACGTGATTGCAATCATGTTTTTTCATGTATTTCCCATTTTTCGTGTAGCGGGGTCCATCAAAAGTATGCAACATGGGTACTCCTTGGATGAGGAATTAAATTTTACATCTAACGAGTACTCCCGCTCGAAATTTGAGTAAAAACTTTGGGAGATAAGTTGAAAATACAAGTTGAAAAAGTAGTTTTATTATTTTATTATTTTTTTAATATTTTTACCCTTTTACTTAAAAAATGGTGAATCATCCCCCATGGTTAACATCATCATATTCAATCCTATTGGTCCTTATAAAGTTTATTTTGGTTGTACATTTGTCTTAGGAGGCCCATTTTAGACCTCAAAATTCCCCTAATGCCTGCACCCTTGCTCGTCTCCTCAGACTAAAATCCATGTCCTCTATCAAATGCATTGAACTTATTAGGCAGTGTTGCATTCTCTTTGTTACTTGTGCCTTGAGGTCTTATTCGCTTCTTATCACATTTTCCTTTATTATTTGCATTACCTCTCCAATCCTGCTTAATATCATATTTGTGCTTTAATTGTTCATAACAATGCTTTAACTTCCTCATTGCTTCCTCCATTGATCTAGGATCCTAAAAATAAATCCTCTCTTTGAATTCTATCAGTAACCCACTGATAAATACCTGAATCTTCACTTTCTCCTCCTTCAAATAAGGCACATACCTCAATATCTCCAAGAATCTGCTAGCGTACTCCTCATCGGTTATATATACCATCTTCAACTCATAGAATTATTTTCCCTGTTGTCATATTATCTCTCTGATAGATACTTCTTCTTGAATAGTCTCTCAAACTCACTCCAAGTCAACTCCTCTTCGTGAATATATTTGACATTCTTTACATCTTCCCACGAGATGTCCACTTTACATTTAAGACTAAACATAACCATTTTTGCCTTCATGTTCTTTGAGTAATCATTCAATCTTAAGAACTTATTCATTCCAAGCAACCAAGCTTCTGCATCCCGTGACTTCTTCATTTCTCCATAAAATTTAGGTGCCTTAGCTTTCTTGAAATCATCCTGTAAATATCCCCTAGAATTCCTTCTGTAAGGATGATAGCAATGACGACCATGATACATGTCTGAACTAGAACTAAAATAAATCCCATGTCCACTGCCTCGTTTATCAGGTATATCCAAGAATATTCCATCCCTGGCCGTATCATCTCTATCCAACCTGTTCCCACCATGTGACCTGATACCATATGTTCCATTAGTCCTATCCTCCTATCCATGACTGATTCTAAGTGGTCCATATCTCTGCAAGTATGACAAGCTCTGAAGGATAATTGCATTAACTTTTGCTTGTTTCTAGTGTGCCCTATCAAGTCTCTCTTGTGATTGAATGATTATGTCATTATCTACTTTGAAATTCCTTTTTTTTGCCTTTAAAATTCTCAAAGTGTCTGTTAGGTGAGGGGAGTACTCATCACCATGATGCTCATCTGATATATAAGGAAAATCTCATGAATTGTAGTCTACCATTATGCTAGTCATCTTTGTCCTTAGCTTCCTGTAAATTATATTATGTATGTTAAACCAAATCATAAACAAACCAACGTACCTCAATATAGTTCGGGGAGGATATCTCATATGAAAGATCAAACATATTAGCACAATACATGTATAATCATAATCATAATAGTATATACATCATCTCAATCACCATGCAGTTACATGTGTGATGCCACAACTACAACACCAAATAGAAATAATGCATGCATAACAACATATGGACGACACACATGCATACAGAATACATACAAACATTGACATGCATTCATGACAAACACATTTCGATAACAACACCATCAAATTCTGCATGACATCACAACGACAACCATGAACACCACCATGCATACACAACAAACACATAGACCACAATAATAAGGAAAAAAATGAAACCGACATGTACATATGACAACACATTCAAGGAGAATGGAAACCATACATCACCTAAGGAGAACAAAACATGCTCTGATACCACCCAGTAAAACCCTCCTCCCATATTTACCCAAGCTAACCGGTCCACTGGGGTAAACATGTGATGAAGAGTTACTATGATATGATTCAACTCCCCAATTACAGTTATGGAAGTGGAACCAACATGACAAGACCAATCTTACCTTCCATAGATGTTATAGAACCTTTAGGAGCTGACCAACCCTTCCAGGTGACCAACCCCTGAGACAACTTTTAATTTTACTAATTTGGAACCTCATCCGCTCTCATAACAAGAAATGCATGTGACTGAGGCCTTCCAGTCACTCCCATAGCAAGGAATTACAACAAATGTGGACTTTTTTCAGGAAATTCTGAGCTAATGACACCAGATTCTGAGCAACATTTTCAGGGCTAGGTCTTAGGCCACTAACTAGAAGTTCATGAAACTTTCAGAAATTATAAATAACAATGGGATAAGGCTACTAATGCAATCAATGGTACAAGTACTTTATTTGACCCCTATTATCCATGACAAGAATTTTATCAAACATGTCATAAATATATAATCTATAGGTCATAACAATGGATTTGAGCATAAGGGTCTCATACTTATTCGAGATTCTTAAAGAAGCATTAACACCTTATCACAATAGATGCATTATCATATATTAGGTCATAGATTCATTATTCAATCATTTTCTAATCAAAACATGATAAGATACATACAGCAAGTTTGTCGTAAAACATACTCATAACCAACATATAATCAACATAAATATTAACGACATAATAGCCATAAAATCCACATAATAACAAGTACATCTACCCATAAAATACAAGAGGAAAAAATATCTTATTGATATATGCAAAATAAAACCAGGTCTGGGACTTCCACGTACCACCCGACCATAGATTGGGCTGAACAAAATCTTTATTTTAGTCATTCACCCTCACGCCATATTCCAAGCTTGAATGTGGGATCTCATGAAACAAATCAAACAAAACCAAACCATGGCTTCCAGAGGACAAACCACCTCAACCCTCAACCATTGATTCAACCTCACGGTCAGACATCACTAACCATCACCAGATTTGTCTCTACCCAAGCTGTCCGGGGCTCTAGAGTGTTTGTTCCAACCAACGCTTCCAGGACTAGTAACTCAACCCACAGTTGTTGTCTGGATTCTAGAGTGTTTGTAGAACCAGGGCTTCCAGAGCATTTGTACAACCAAGGCTTCTAGGACTAGTAACTCAACCCATATCCATAAGGAACATGATAACCAAATAGAAAACAAAAGGAAATAAACCCACAACACCATGACTATCCAGGAAATGACAAGGCTAGGCAAAACCACTGTCAATCTAGGAAATCCTCCATACTAATGATAGATCACAATGAAGAAACCATATGCATGTTACATTCATGCCAAAACTAGTAAGGAAATCATACATGCGACTTGGTACCTACAAGAAAAACCCATTGTAGTTGTTGATCCCGATGTCCTCTTGCGTTTTCCTGCTCTTCCTTTGCCTTCTTGATCCAAATACCAAGTATGCCACACTCTTCCAAGAGTGCTCCAAGAAAACTCTAAGTGTCCAAGAGTATGAGAGAGAGAGAATAGAATGAGAGCTCCAAAATTGAATTGACAAAAAGCCATGAATTGACCCTCATAAGCATTTTTATCGATGAGGCCTCTATTTTCTTTCATCTTCCATTATTTTTCCTTCATTTTCCTCCTCACATGTAACTTGTGACCTTTCACCTTCATTTTCTCCTATTTTCCATTATTTTCATAAATAAATGCCACTTTACCTTTCCAAATCCTTTGTCATTGCCTTGCCAATTTCCATATCCATTAATTAATCACAAGTGATATCGTCACTATGCTTTTGCCAAAATTCAGCTTGGAATACATGTCCCGTGATCATGGTTATTATTTTTCCTTTATTAACTTTATTACATGAGGTTTTAACCAGGGGCTATAACAGGGTTGTAGTTAATAGATAAGGAAAGTGGGAGACATGGAATAATCCCATGAGCCAGGAAGGTCCTAACAGTATGTCGAACTGCAAGAAAACACCACAATGAGCGAGTGGAAGAAAGGGGACATTGGGCACAAAAGGAGTAGGCAGGAATTAGGAGAGAGAGAGGGTGGAAAAAGAACACAGACAATGTAAGAAAGTAAGGGAAACTAGTAGAACGAGGTGGTTTTGGAGAGGAAACCATTTTTGAAACGCAACATGCAATAGAGGGAGCATACTAGTGTGTTTTCAGCCCTCAGAAGAAGCTAAATATATTTCGATTGAGAAACATGAGCACAAAAGGACCTTCTCTAGGGGGATGAATCTCAAGATATCCTAGGGATTTGGAGGGTGGAGATGGGTTTTCTATAGAGTCCGTTGACAACCCGGGGTAGAGGTTTAACTCTCATAATCTTGGTAATAATATCTAGAGTCTCCTTTTCTTTTTTCACTTTGGTTGAGAAGTGGATTCTTGAGTCCCCTTGAGGGTGGAATCACTTACTTGTTTCACTTTAGTTGAGCAGTGGATTCTCGAGTCCCCTTTGAGGGTGGAATCACTTGCTTGTTCCATCTCGGTCCCACAGTATATTGTCGAGTCTGCTTAGAGGTTGGAGTCTATGTTTTTTCATCTATGATACAATGGATTCTCGAGTCCCCTTTGAGGGTGGAATCACTATGTGATAAGTTCAGGGTGGAGGTGGAACCTCTTGATTCCCTAGAGCTTATTAGTTGATGAACTACAAAATAATGAAATCATAATATGATGAGTCCTCTTGATTCCCCTGGAGTTTATTGGTTTTTGAAAAATGGAGGGTGGAGGTGATAGTCCTCTTGAGTCCCTGAAGAATGATTGATTGCTACTTGGTTGGTGGGTGGAGGTAGGAGCAACTATAGAGTCCTTGTTTCAGCCTGTAGTGTGGTATAGTGCCTTGAGCAAGTCATCTTAGTCCATGGAATCTGGATCGTGGATGATATATGCAAGTGATAACTGGCTGCATCTATCTATGGTTGGGTGGAGAGTCATAGTCCTTGACTCGGCTACCCTAAAAACTTGCAATATAAGTGTTCTTGTGTAATTGTTTACATAGTAATGAAAGTGCGTTGCATTTCTGGTTTGAAATGGTATACTGTGGAAATACTTAGTTGTGTTGTTAATAATACACAAACGAATATCACATGGTGCAATGTTAAAGACATTGGAATATAAGAACCCGGACCAAACCATAATAATAATTAACATAGGAACTATTTTAATTACAAGTATAATGGTTACATGGAAGACAACCTGTGTTGACATGGTATATGTGTAATATGTTGAAGTGTTGGTTGCAAGTCCTTCATTGTTATTGTAATGAATTTGGATAATTTTGAGGATTTCATCCTTAGTTATCCTTAATAACCTGTGATAAATTCCATAGTGTTGGGTTCACTTGACCGGGATTTGGTCCAAAGGACCTATGTGCATTCTTGAATAGAGCAAGACCTCATACTAGGGAATGGATAGATTTACATACTTGTAATCACTATAGGATGAGTTTTGCTTTATTGTATCCATGTTGAACATTCCTAGTCCAGAAGCCTTATATGGTGTATTATCTCGACATAGAGATGATGTGTTAGTTTCTTGCTTGAATGGCTAGTAGTAGCCATGATGTCGAGGGGAGGCATCTCATCCCTAAGGTATGGGAAACACTTCACTGCTAATAGCCAAACACCCTTGTAAACCTTAATAAGTGTCACAATATTGCTTGTAAGGTTGTTTTAAACCTCATGGTGCACCCTAGTGCGGGGAAGGAGAGCTAGATTCTTTTTAGGAGTCACCAAGTCCTTAGCAGGGTGCGACCGAAAGGTCATTAGTGTAGTCATGTCTATAATTTCATGTCTATTTAAGAGGAACACATGAAGGTTGGGAAAATAACCATAATGCGACAAACCATAAGGCTTATTCCTATGTTCAAACCAAAAAGAGGGACTCCCAGTCCTTCGAGGAGTGTTTATCTCCTTATGGCATCCACAAAATCTTGCAAACCTCGTGGACTCGGGATGATCAACTCTAGTGTAAGCTTAGGAGGATAGCACCAGACGATTCCTTAGTAACCTATGATGGCCATGGCGAGATTCGGGTGCAAGTCTTGACATTTAAAGAACCAACGTGACCAAGCCATAATTGAATCCATGCATGGATATAAATTTGCATCGAAAGGGAGAAAACCCATGTAGAAATCACTGAGTTCAAGATCGAGCATATAACTCATGGTCTAGAAGGATTTCCCCAATCAAACCATGGCAAAAAAAATTTGTGTGCAGTGTTGCGGTGAAATCATTCTTGGACCCAAACTTATACCTTCAAGTGAATAAACCTTATCCAATGTTTTGATGAAAACCTCATCGTGGAATCCATGGATTGGTTTCCTAGATTGCGCCATATAAAAATTGGGCGAATGGAGAAGTTATGTGGCCCAAAGGCCACATCCTGTAAGTTAAAAATGGGAGTATGTTTTAAAAGAATGGGATGATGTGTGGCTTCCAGGAAATCTCGGAAACAACCACATTGGTTCTCGAGACAAGACAACCTAGAAGAGTCCTCCCAGAGTTAAATAAGAAGTGTCGAAGGGAAAATACGGAAGGGGAAGGCCAAGATGACTTTTCACGACAGCCGAGGCGAAAGGAAGGTTGTGTACCAACCATGCATGATAAATTTATGGAGTGGGCCACTTGTACACACGAGCCTGGAGCTATATCCCATAATTTCACAATTAACAATGTAATAGAATATTGGGGATAACTGGGCACTGGTCCAACTAGGATTACACCGCAAAGGCGGAGAGTGCTCCCATTGGTCAGAGTGGAGCCCACACCGCAGCTTATCCCGAAGCAAATTTTTCCCATAATTCCAGTAAGGAAGCTCGCTTGAGGGAGTGGGATGACGAGGGTTGGGACAAGGTGGTCTCCACGTAACTCCGGCTGCACGGGGATTGGAACAGGGAGGGCCATGAAACATCTTAGCCCATCAGGCTCTTCCTAAAAGTCAATTGTGAAACTTCGTGTTGAAGCATTGGGATGATTTAGCACATGATTTCACGACACTGTAAACTTGTGGACTCACCAAAAGAAAGGGTTGTGTGGAGGTATGACCCATCGATCCATGTAAACCCAGAGGCAAGACCCCAACGAATAAAAGGGAAGGTGTGTTATAGTGCACAGGGTAATGAAAGGATGGGACACAATGGTAAACACGTTATCTCGACTCATTTCCCATTGGTGCAGTGTGGTTTAGTTGACAGATTAGTCTGGAAGGAGGACTTAAGTGTATTTAGTGGAGGCACAAGTTGTAAGGGCTCTGGAAGTTGGCGGCAAGTAACGGGTTGAGGCAACAAGAAATTCTGGCAGCAGTTGATGGTACTTTAACTTAGAGGAGTATGTGTTGATGTTTAATACTGTAGGGTAATCACCTATTGCGGGAATTGTAGATATAAAACTATGAACTAAGACGACAACTAACAACTACACACCAAGTTACATTGGAATATTCGTCAAGGGGGCATAACTACGTGGTTCCCATGTAGCATAAATGATTACATTGCACTATCTAACTCACCAGACCTTCTAGTAGTCACAAATTTTGAACCAAAGGTCGGATTGGGGTGACTTTTTATCACTGGAATCGTTTCATCGATACAAACACAATGACAATGTTCATATCAAATGTTGGATACAAAAAATCATTATCCCATCTCTCTAACTGCACAAGGAAGTTTGGATCAATAAGAGAACATTGCACAGAGGTAAGTGGGGTGTTTACATCATGCTAAATTGTTATGCTCCTAGAGGCCTATAAACCAAGTAAAGTGGCTTCATTTCTTTTATGGTATTTTGATAAAATTATCACATGTTAATAAAGACCTCAATATCCACATTTGCTTATTAATCCCCACCTAGGCAGGACTTTAGTAACCGATTTTTCTATTGACCACTACTAGTTTAGCATTGAATGTGAAAACTTGTCACATGTTTAACTTTATAAATCATTAAAGCATTTTTAATTTTAATTCAAAAAAATAATTTGTTAGTGTTTGATTGACTTAAAAAATTTGTCCTATTTCAGGGTTCTTGACATGTGTCCCATATCACGGACGAATTTTGGTCACCCTGAGAATTCACCAATTTTCATGGAGCATGCTTTGAATCTTGTAATCAAAATAAAACTAAATCTAAAACTATATTTAAGTAAATTATAATCATATTAACTAAAACTGAATGAAATTAATAATACAACCAAACAAAAGAATAAAGTAAAAAAATCAATAATTCAAACTAAAAAGTAATAATATAAAAGTATATTAACTAAGAATCAAAATAAAGTTATGAAGTTAAACTAAACTAAATTATTATAAAATTGAAGAAATAAAACTAAAATAAAAATTAAAAGTAATTAAAATAAAACTAAAGTAATAACTAAAGAGAATTTTCACGGGATCTTGTAATCTAATTAAACAAATTGATAAAAATTAATACATATATGAACACATATTATTTACTTGATAGTTATAGTATTATGGAGTTTTGAAACTAATCGTACCAGAGTTTGTTATTTCACCAATGTAACTAAAATCCTATTTCTTTCATGTCAATCATGAGATTGTAAATATTTAGTCTCCTTATTAACATATTTTACATGCAGTGTAACATGAAAGTGTATTGATATCGTCATTCAGATTCCTTGTATTGATATGTATATTGTTGGGTTCTATTGACGGTGTTGGAAACAACCAACATATAAGGGGTCTCCTCGATTTGAAGTCCCAACTAGACCTCAGACTGTTTGGGATAAGAGCCCCATCCAGAATAAAGACCCAACCACCAATTACACTTAGATATTTTCCTTGGTTGTAATTAACGCATAAGAGAGCATACATATACTTTGAGATAAAAAAATAAGTAGACCTCGTGAAACATATACTTGCAATGTATATAAGGTTTTTCCACGAACAAGGTAGAAAGAGTGAGCCTTTAAGAGAAAGGTAATAGTATCGTTCTAGTAAAGACACACGAGAGCATAGAAAGAATCGTTAGTTAACTTGCAAAATAGTTTACAAAGTGACAACAGTGATGAAGGTAGGTAACAAAGCACATTCAACAAGATATATACCAAAGCCAACAAAATAGTTCATTTTCTTTAGTCATTAGAGGAAATTTCAGCCTAAAAGTGGTCTCCTAAGGAAAAATAATAAAATAATAGTTACAAATTTAGGAGGGAAAAGAAAAAAAACTATTTTTTCCTATTTGTATTTTTGACTTATCTCCTTATAGGTTTACTCAAATTTCAAGTATAGACACACGTTGGATGCAGAATTATATTCCACGTCCAACGAGTACCCATTATGCATACTTTTGAGAAGACCTACATTGATAAAAATTGAAGATACATTAAAAAAAACATCTTGAACACGCTTTTTTAATGTATCTTCTATTTTTATCAATGTGAGTATTCTCAAAAGTGTGCATAATGGGTACTCGTTGGATGTGAAATTTAATTTTGCATCCAACGAGTGTCTACACTTGAAATTTGAGTAAACCTATAAGGAGATAAGCAAAAAATACAATTAAAAAAAAAAAGTTTTTCTTATTTTCCCTCCAAAATATTTACATGTACCTCTTTTTAAATTTAAAGGAATTTGATTGGCTTACATATTATGACATGGAAATTACATGGAAATTTCATGGGCACTTTTAGGCTAAAATTTCCTCTATTGATATATGAACACAAACATATATCGTAAACATGAAAAGAAAGTCTTACAACATCCACAATACATGCATGAAAGTGTGTCGGTTCTGAGAGCTTCAAATATTAAGTGAAAGTTCCAAGATACACAATTACAATGATGAATCACTAGCCCTAATACTAGAACATTGAGCCACCATTTGCTCATCCAAAGAATGGTAAGACTCTCCTATGATAAACTTGAGAAGCCAAGGTGAAAATTCCTTTGCTTGAGTTATGAGGACTTATTTATAAAAAATGAGGTGACCATTCACCTTCCATGTGACTCTTGACCTCCCTCATGACTCTTGAGCTCCCATGTGAATTTTGAGATTCTATAGTTAAGCGCGCTTGAGCCAAAGGAGTTCTAGGATGGGTGACCTCCCAGGAAGTCCTAGTTACCGGGTGCAAGTCCCAGAAGTGATGATTGATGCTATGTGCTTCA
This sequence comes from Pinus albicaulis, assembly GCA_034641835.2. Lineage (NCBI taxonomy): Eukaryota > Viridiplantae > Streptophyta > Pinopsida > Pinales > Pinaceae > Pinus > Pinus albicaulis. The sequence goes on along the minus strand of CM076582.1, from coordinate 1,300,665,890 downwards.
TTTCACTAGTTTCAATTCCACTTCTTCACCCCTGTGAGCATCACTCAATGCAATGAGTGCTAAGTGGACTATTCAAAAATCATGAGAAATTTGTTAGCTATGACTACCTCTCATGGAAATGGTCATAGATGAATGACTTACTTAACATAGTTGAAACCCAAAAATGATATCTAATTCTACACGACTCTTGGACTTCCTAGTGACTCTTCATGTTCCATGTGTGACCCTTGGGCTTCCACACATTTTCACATTTTCTGATTTTGGAAAATACAAAAATTACATTCCACCAATGTGGAAAAATACAATGGATCAAGATAAACTCTTGCATTCACATTTGAGAAGTTACAATTTGACGACTGTGATGTGAGACTTCATTGTAATGTATCAATGCCAAGTTCTTCTCTTTGCTACCATGTCTTCAATCCTTCATGGTAGATCTGACTTGCACTTCCTCTTCGCCCTCCAAAGGACCTGGATGTAGTGTTAGAGCCTTATCATTCAACATGAGTTTCTATCTCTCTGTCATGGTCCAAGATTACTTTACTCATGCATGATAGCACCTTTGTGTCTTATCACCACAAGTGTCTTTTTGAAACCTCTCCTCAATGAACTCCTTGAGCATCATCTTGCCATGATAGGATGATAGCACCTACAAATGAATTTCACTCATGAAACGAAAATGTCAATCCTAGAATCACCTCTTCTATCTTGTTTTCTCATGTAATATGTTGATTATGATTGGACAATGCGCAAGGACCGAGAGAGGGGCCTTCTTAAGCGCAAAGGCAAGAGGTAGGGAGCGGAGGTATGGGCACTGGAAGTGTGCATTGCGTGTTGAAATTTGCAGCAAGAAACAATGAAATTGGCATCCAGAAACAACATGACAACACACACACACTAGTGTGGGATCATAGGTCACATAGTGATGGGTCCTAGTGATACATTAGTGTGCATAAATTGGAAATGTGTCTAATTTAATTTTCCCTTAATTAAATTGGACAATAAATTGTAATCTTATCTCATAATCACTTGTAATAGTTAACTAAGTGTGATAGACTCAATTAGCTAATGAATTTCGAGTTGAGGGTGGTTGGTGAGGCATGTAGAGTGATTTTATTTGTTTTAGAGTCCAAGTTAAAGTTAGTGTATTAGTTTAATGCATGAGAAATCAGTTAACTCAATTGAGTTAAAATCAGTCTAACTGGTTGTAACTAATTGTTGAACTAGTGAGAGGTCAAGTGAATTAAATCAGATTTAATTCACATGCAGTGATATGTCAAGTGACTGATGATTTACTATTAAGAGCTGCATGCATGTCAGTTCTGATGAAGACCCAGTTGAGACAGAGGTTAAAGGGATGTTAACTATTAGTTGTATTTTTAGCAAACTGCCCAGATGCAGTTATATAACCATAGGATTGTCCATGATGTATTACGTATTCAAGGAAGGCTAATTATCCTATTTAATAGGGATTAATTGCCTAGGGATTGCGTGAGAAAGGCAGGTTGAGCAGAGGCAAGAAATTGGCTAAGTGTTGGTCCAATTTTGCCTAGATCAGTAAGACAGTTGATAGAGTGCAACAGACTCTTGTGAGAAGAGTGCATTGTATTGTTTCATGATTCCTTTGTTCATTATACAATGGAGATAGAGGGGTTTTGAGCAACAAGCTTTCCCCAGGAAAATATATGTGTTGTGCGATTGTGTTTTCTTCTTTCTCTTACTTGGTGTGATTGTGCGATCGTGTTTATTTTCCGCAAATATTATAGAAGGATTCAATATCTTGTTTTAGTGTATTGCATGATCGGATTGAATCCATTGGTATACATATAATTGTTTGTATAATTTCTACATGGTATCAAAGTGCCAGGAATCACAATAGTGGAGAGGAAATTGAGTTTGTCTTGAACAATATTCAAACTTGCAGATACTTTCTTTGGAGCGACAAGTGGATCAAGATGGATTTTAATGGATTAAGATTGGAATATGCACTTGAGGGGAGTTCTAATTATATTTCATGGAAAAATGGAATGGAGGCAGTTCTCGAGGACAACGGGTTGAAATAATTCATTGATAATAATATTCCCAAGCCCGCAACAGCAGACACCGCTCTTCTTGATGCTTGGAAAAATAAGGTAGCAAGGGAGAGGAGGATCTTATTAGAGGGAGTTCGAGATCACATTGTCTCAAGTCTCCATGGTAAAGCGACTCCATATGCTATGTGGAAGGCCTTGAAAGATCTGTTTCAGAACAAAAGCGACCAAAGGAAGTTGGTGCTGAAGGACAAGCTCAGGGAAATCAAGGAGGAGGGCGAAACGGTACCAACATACTTGGTAAAGTTCACTCAATGTCAAGGTGAGCTTGGAAGTGTTGGTGTAATTGTAGAAGATGATGACTTGGTGAGCCTAGCACTTATAGGCCTTCCCAAGAGTTGGCATAGTTACCAAGACTCGGTGAATGGGAGGGAGAAGGAACCACATTGGGAGCGACTTTGGTCGGATTTAGTACAAGCAAAATTCAGGCGGAATACCAGGGATGGATCCTCATCCAAGACTAATGACAAAGACGATTGTGTCTTGGTCGGTAAGGTAAAAAAGGCCAAGGGAAAGAAATCTCAAGGCAAAGCAGGCAAGAAATATTTGTCCAAGATCAGATGTTTTCACTATCACGAGCATGGGAACTATGCTACAAATTTCCCACAGAAGAAGGCAAGCAAGAAGGAGCCTGCAGCTGCAGTAGGTGAAGCATTGGCTTCACAGTTTTAGCTTGATTTTACTCTCATTGCATGCATGGCCAGCACTGTAATTAGATGCATGTGGTATCTAGACAACGGTGCCTCGTTCCATATGACGGGGAATATATATCTCTTCAGTGACTTGGAGTAGAAGGACCTTCATAAAAACATAGAGTTTGGAGATGACGGGAGGTATATCAGCATAGGTACAATTACCTTTTAGAGGGAGTATGGCTTCCCTCTCAGACTAGCATATGTTTTGTATGTTCCAGGCCTAAGGAAGAATCTTGTCTCGCTAGCGGTATTGGAAGACTGTGGTTATGAGGTGATGTTTAGAAAAGGAAAAGTTGTCCTTAAACATATAGCCACGGGACAAGTGAAGCAAATTGGTTCTAGAGTCAAGAACTTGTATGCTCTGGAGGTTGAGGATGAATGCAAGGCTTTAAGGAGCAAAGCAGTGGTAACAGAATTGGTGGTTGAGAGGGAGCAATTATATTTCAACATGCAGCCTCAGAAGCAGTCTCAGAAGGTTGTGGAGCAGCCACAATTGGAGAAGCAGAGAGGAGACCGAGTGGAAGAGTCAACTCAAGCAGAGACCTCCAGGAGGGGGGAATTTTGAGCTAGATAGGCAGAGGGAGTACATGCAGCTATACCTCTAGGTAAGAGGTGGGGCAATGTGCAGAATTAATTCCAAGAATAAATTTGATTAGGGTTCATTGAGATAGTGTGTCTCATGGATCGAACCTGGCTACGAGGAGCCCACAGTATAGTAGTAGTAGGAAGGATCAATTAGATTGATGTATCCAGATGTTGGGAGGAAAAAAAATCAGAGTGACAGGTGTCAGATATCAGAGCGCAGATCAAAGTTGGAAGCAGTGCAGATTGCATGGATGAAAATGTCAGCAACGCAGAGAGTCCAGTAGACATGTGCAGTAGCTAGCAGTAGTCAGAATACTTTGATGATAGATGCATTATACAGATTCAGTTGTTGGAGGCTATTCAGTTTCAGGAGAGTTGCATGTGCAAAGAACACTTGGAAGCGTTGGATGCAAGAACATTCCAAAGGTACCAAATCGAGACAGATTGATTCCTTTCTTGTTGAGAGGGAGTTTTGAAATTTGCAACAAGAAACAGTGAAATTGGCATCCAGAAACAACATGACAACACACATACTAGTGTGGGATCACATGTCACACAGTGATGGGTCCTAGCGAAACATTAGTGTGTAAGCCAATTTATTAAATAAATTGGAAATGTGTCTAATTTAATTTTCCTTTAATTAAATTGGACAATAAATTGTAATATTATCTCATAATCACTTGTAATAGTTAACTGAGTGTGGTAGACTCTATTAGCTCATGAATTTCGAGTTGAGGGTGGTTGGTGAGGCATGTAGAGTGATTCTATTTGTTTTAGATTCCAAATTGCAGTTAGTGTATTAGTTTAATGCATGAGAAATCAGTTAACTCAATTAAGTGAGTTAAAGTCAGTGTAACTAGTTGTAACTTATTGTTGAACTAGTGAGAGGTTAAGCGAATTAAATCAGATTTAATTCACATGCAGTGATCTGTCAAGTGGCTGATGATTTACTATTAATAGTTGCATGCATGTCAGTTCTAATGAAGACCCAGTTGAGAGAGAGGTTAAAGGGATGTTAACTATCAGTTGTATTTTTAGCAAACTTCCCAGATGCAGTTATATAACCATAGGATTGCTCATGATGTATTATGCAGTCAAGGAAGGCTAATTATCATATTTAATAGGGATTAATTGCCTAGGGATTGCATGAGCAAGACATGATGAGTAGAGGCAGGAAATTGGCTAAGTGTTGGTCCAATTTTGCCTAGATCAGTGTGAGACAGTTGGTAGAGTGCAACAAACTCTTGTGAGAAGAGTGCATTGTATTGTTTCATGATTCCTTTGTTCATTATATAATAGAGATAAAGGGGTTTTGAGAAGCAAGCTTTCCCTAGGAAAATATCCGTGTTGTGCGATTGATTTGCTTCTTTCTCTTACTTGGTGTGATTGTGTGATCGTGTTTATTTTTCGAAAATATTGTAGAATGATTCAGTATCTTGTTTTAGTATATTGCATGATCGGATTGAATCCATTGGTATACATATCATTGTTTGTATAATTTCTACATTGCGCAATGGCAAGAGAAAGAGGCAAGGCTCTGCGTAGTGGGAAAGTTCATGAGACAAGGGTGACATCCTTAGGAACTGTGACTGCGCAATGCACAGTTGATTGAGAATAAGGCTATATGGATTGTGCAGGTTGCTAGTGAAAGGGTCCAAAAATGGCCCTACTATCCACTGGGACAATACAATGCACAATGGAGGCAAAGCTAATTAGGGCGTTGCATAGAGGGCAAGTGTAAGTAGCAATAAGTTGGATCACTTTTCCATAAGATAGCTTAATGTGCAATGAAGGGATGGATTCCTTGATATTGTGCAGGGTTCCATTACAAGGAACCAAAGTAGGCCTCAATGTCAACTAGGAGTGTTCAATGCGCAACACAAGGCAGGGTTGATTAAGGCTTTGTGTAGTGAACAAGTGGAAGCAACAAGGGTTGAGTGAGATCTAGAGATCCACAATGCACAATGTGAAGGGAGTTATCCTCAATATGGGCATAGAGGGAAAGTGTAAGTGGCAAGAGGCTCATGTATGAGGCTTGGAAGTGCACAATGCACTCATCACTTAGCTGAAGGTCAAAGGTATCCATAACTTGCACATGATGTGAGGACAATGAAGAATCCAAAAATTGTCTAAGTGTGAGATTAGTGGAACAAAGAGGAGAGCAAGAGAATGCATAACAAGTAATAAACATGATCTCATACACAGACACAATCACACATATGACAAGAAGGCGCACAATACCCAAAACCAACATGTATTCATTGAAGTGACAATTAAACGACACTTACTTCCAAGTGCGACAGTTAGGATCCTTTATGACACATGTGTCGATTGCAATCAAAAGACGTGTTATGCCATGGGAGAGTGTCCAAAACATGTTCTGATGATAGATAACATCAACTAGTGAAAAAGAGTATACTGGTGTTGCCTCTAAAAGGTGCTCTTAGGATATGCGAAAGAAACACATGTAAGAGTGAAAGAAACACATGTGAAAACAAAATAAAACACATGCGACACATGCAAGAATGAAAAAAATAAAAAGAAAAACTTGCAAAAGAAAAAGAAAACAAAAACGACACACGCAAGAGAAAAATAAAGCAAAAGTGACATTTGAGAAACTCACCTGAAATATGGCACATTTGCAACCGAGAATAATCCTTATGCTCTAAGAATGTGCAGAGCTCCAACGAAAATAATGATTGTGAAAATGAGCTATGGACTAGAGTCTTTATATTGGGAGGGAAGACATGCAATTTGGATTAAGGTTTGTGAGTGCGCTCATTGCATGTCGGGAAACTAGGAGCCAAGAGTGAATTCACTGCCACTAAGAGGTGTGACAATACTATCTTGAAGAAGTATATTATCACTGTCAATAAGGAGTGTGCAATCACTATCTGCAGTGGATTCCCTTACACTTTCTCTAGGAACTGCGCAATCATTGTCAGTGGGAACTACGTAATCACTATTGGCAAGGACTGGGCAGTCACTATAAGGATTGTGTAGTGACTGTGAGTAAGGATTGTGCAGTGACTGTGGGAAAGGATTCAACATTCGCTGTGAGCAAGGATTGCGCAATCACTGCAGGTAAGGATTGCACGTCACTATCACTATGAAGGGCTTATCCCAGCTTGAAAGTGTGCTTATGAAGACATTTAAAGTTGGGCATGTGAAAGAAAGTAGTTACGACACATAGAATTCCTAAAGGAAGAGTTGAACACTTAGAAAACATGACCGAGCATGACATGAATGAATTGAGATGAAAGATGACACGATCATAAAGAGGCTCTAGTATTTAAAGGTAGGCAAAATTTTGAAGGGGTTGTAGCAACTACAACAAATTCTTGCTAGTAGGTAGCATGTTTTACTTGCAAATTATTAAAGTGGGTTGTTTCCATTTTACTTTTATTTGGTTTTAAAATATTTTTTTTGTTTAGTAGGTGCATAGTAACCATATATTCCTCGTGCCATTTCCAGGAACTTTCTTTGTGATGTCAAAATGCCTCGGAGAATGGGAAGATTATAACGTTTGGATATGTTTGTTTTGTAGTTTGCTCTTCATGGATTGAAGAACTGCTTTTTGATATTATGACTATGTGGTTAGATGTTATGGATTACCTAAAAAACAATGGTTTTGATAAGTTGTGTATCGTTGTTTTGCTTTGATCTAGAAGAAATTTTAATTTTTCGACCTATCCGTCTTCCAAACTACCTTATTGACGAAGCCATCAAAATGAAGATGCGATCGAAGGCAAAGAAAGAAGATTTCATGAAAATTTACTAAGCAAACCTTAACTTCAAAATTAGTGACTGATATTTTTTCGTTAAGTTAAATAGAATAATGCCTAGGTTAACTTTGTGTTTATTTGAAAAATGAATTAATATAAATTAATAAAGCTACTTATTGAACACATCTCAAACTTTGGCTACCATTGTTTTAACAAATTGTTACTTATATATTTATCTATTAATTTTAATATTCTTCTTAATCGGAAATCTAATATATAATATTTAAGATATCTTTAAATTAATAAATATATTAATTATATTTCTTTTTATTATAATAAGTTATATTTTCTCTTACAAAATAATATTAAAATTTAATATGTGTTTTTGTTATTGGATACATTTGATGGTTTGCTATAATTATCTAGGAATTTTTAATTAGATAATTATGGTAGTCAAGAAAAGTTTTGTTTTTTTTAATAATCATATAATTTTATTTTTAATAAATTTTATAACCGTTATTAAAGTTTATTTATTTTTTAAATTAAAATAATAATAATAAATTTGTAAATAAAAATAAGTGAATATTAATTTAAATATTTTATTATACTAAAAATTATGATTTTAATTTTTTCATTTAAATTTGGTATATAAAAATTTAAGAGTTGTTTTTAATGTGATTTTTTGGAGTTTCTTGTACCGGAATCGACCAAAAAAATTAAGTTGAAATCTTGATTTCTGTTATTTAAATAGTTTGTTTTTACTGTATATATGGATTCAGCATCCTAAAAAAACTTTAGGGCAATTCGATTGTGCAAGGTTACCCATCAAACTTCTGTTTTCAATGAATTCATGCTAGATTTAGAGAAATTAGACCAGAAAAATCCAACCCTAAAACCTTCAAAAAGTCACACTAAAGACAACTCAAAAAATTTATCCAAATTTATAGTGTTCGTAGTAATTATCTAGTATGAACATGGCTCCCATAGTTAGGTAGAATTATAGTATGCTCAAAATATGAATACATAAATAGAAGAGCAATACAAAGATTACAAGAATATTTAATTTTTTTTTGTTGTATTTAAAATTTTGTGTTGTTGTTTTTAAAACTTCAAAAAAATTTATATTTCAAGAAAATGTGGTTATAAATGTATATATTACATATCAAAAGTTTATCTGATCATTTTAAATAATTGGAAAGATAATATTTTTTTAGATAGAAGTTTTTCGGATTAATCATATTCTTATGATTTGGTGGACATTTCGAACCAACTAATATGGTTCATCCTTAGGACAAGGTGAAAAAGTTAAATCGATCATCATGAATAAATAGTAAAGATGCAACATTGCTCGGATATAGCCATTAAAAACTAGCTGTTATTGAGTTAGTTTATTAATTAGTTGTTAAGGAGATTATTTAAATCTGATTCGCTCCTTGATCCTCTCTTTAGAAAGCTCATTGAGAGCAGCCCCTTCACCCCTAGGATTTATGGCCTTCCTAAGATTCATAAACCTGGGGCCTCTTTAAAATCTATTATTAACACAATAGGTGGTCCCACTTATCTTCTTGCTAAATTCTTGGCCAAGAAGCTTAAGCCCCTTGTGGGTCTCACTGATTCCTATGTTAAGGACTTGACTTCCTTGATTAAGGAATGGAAGGATATAAGGCTCGAGTCCGATGAGCTATTAGTTAGTTTTGATGTTGTTTCTTTATTCACCAAAATTCCCATCCAAGAGGCTATTGTTGTCATCCATAGAATTTCAAACCAAAACACTGCTAAATGGGTTTGTCTCTGCCTCACCTCGATTTTCTTCAGTTTCCAAGGTGAGTTCTATGAGCAAACTTGCAATGTTGCGATGGGTTCCCCTCTCTCCCCTATTGTTGCTAACTTATTTATGAAAGATTTTGGATCCAAAGCCTTATCCTCGGCTCAATTTCGCCCTAGAAATTGGAACATGTTTTATGGATGATACTTGCGTCATCTCACCCCATGGTCGAGAGAAATTAGAGTTGTTTCTGTGCCACCTGAACTCCTAGTCTGATTCCATTAAATTCACGATGGAGGTAGAATTGGATGGATGCCTTCCCTTCTTAGACATCCTTCTCTCTAGAATGGATGATGGATCTATTTCTCACCGAGTCTTCCGCAAGAAAACTCTCACCAAACAATATCTTCATGTTAGTTCCCATCACTTCCCTTCCCAGAAATTTGGTGTTCTTTGCACTCTTGCTACCTGTGCTCTAAGAATCTCTGATCACAACCACCTAGAATCAGAGAAATCCCATCTCCTTGATGTCTTTGAAAATAATGGGTACAGTGGATCGCAAGGCCTTAAGGCTTTTCATAAAGCATATAAAGGGTTGGGAGGCAAATCTAATCGGGATGATCCTATTTCCAAGGTTCATCTCCCCTTTATCCAAGGGACTACGGACAAAATTTCCCATGTCCTTAGGAGGAATAATGTCTCCTCAACATTCAAACCCATTCATACTATTAGGAATTCTCTCGGATCTGTCAAGGACCCTGTTGACCCTAAAGACATGAAAGATGTCTACATAATTCCTTGCTCCTGTGGTATTCCCTATATTGGGGAAACAGGGAGATCCATTAAACAGAGAATCCAAGAGCATGCTGCAGACATTAGACACTGTCGCGCCCACACATCATCTCTCGCTAAACATGCGAAGAAATCATGTCACCATGTCTGCATTGAGGACTCCAAGGTCATTGCTAAGGTCGACCACTTCCACCATAGGAAGCTTTGGAAGGCTATTGAAATTGAAAGGCACGCGAAGAATCTCAATAAGGATGATAGCTGAAAATTGAGTAAGAGCTCGACTTCAGCTCTCTCTATTTGACTCTTTTTCCCCGTTGTGTTCTGTTTTCTTAGGTCTTTTTAGGTTCTTTCTAAATTTTTCCCTATCAGAATTGATTTTATTTTTTTTCATGGTGATCTCTGTAGTTTTCGCTTTTTATTTTTCTTAACTCTATTCCTTTTTATATAATTTCTAGTTTCCTCTTCTTTCTTTATATTTTTTTTATCTAATTTAAGATATTTATTTCTCTTTTTAAATAAGAATTTGTAATACTTTTTAATTAATCTAAATAATTATTAAAATAATTATAATCTTTATTAAAATATTGAATTATTTTAATAATTAAATTGTTTTTAATTAAATATTTTTAATAAGTAATTTAATATTATCTTTAACCTTTTTTAATACTTAAATAATCCCTTAACAACTAATTAACTTATAATTATTTAAATAATTTTTTTAACAACTAATTAAATAACTAACTTAATAAGTAGCTAGTTTTTAAGGACTATATCTAAGCAATCTTGCATCCTTACTATTTATTCATGATGATCCTTTAAACCACATTAATTGAGGATGAATGTGATTAATCAAAAAAACTTCTATCTCACAAAATTTTTAGATCTAGCAATATTTTATTATTATTATTATTATTTTAAATATATATTTAATTCACTAATTAATTATGATATTTTACACACTCCACAATTCTTTCCAAATTTAATTCTTCACAAGTTTAATAAATATAACTATTTTTCAGCCTTTCATCATGAAATATATATATATATTCTTTAACTTGAAATTAAAAATAACCTCCAAATTTAATCAGTGGTCAATTTACTAAATAAATTATGGATTTTGGATTCTTATATTAAATAATTTAAGTTGAACACATTTACCTACTTTTATATTGGTGGACAATATAATATGTAGGTTATTGGATTTAAATTGTTTTTCAAATCTGAAAACCAATTCACTACCTACCATACCATTCAATATATTAACCACCATTCAATTATATAAAGAAGAAAATGACAAGAAGCAGAGAGACATTGTAAATATATGGAAGTGTGGCCATACAAAAGTTTCTCAACCCTACACAATAATACATTTTACTGACCATGGTTACATAAGCCCATATTGAATACCATGGCAAACCTAGAACTTATACGATCCTAAATAAAGTACAGAGGACTTTAATATATTATGTATCCTAAATTCCTGTGGACATCAATAATTCATCACATGCATCCCCTGAAGAAATGGTTTCTGGTGGTAATTGCTCAAATAATGCAACCAACCAACCCAATCTACCATCCAAGGTATCCTTTCTCTATCAATTCCCTTCTGCTTCTGCAGTTGCTGGTTCAAACACAAGTATTGATTAAGGGACTGGTACGATTGATATCATTCATTTCAATCTTACTAATTATGACAGAGCGGATTAGTTTTCTGCTGGTTATTTTGTTCATTATCTATGGTGTTAGAATGTGCTCCACATCTTGGCACAAGAAATCTTGGGAGCTTACGAGACCAAATTCTTCACTTGAAAAATAGGGGAAGAACCTTAGTATCGCAGAGAGCGCTTATAGACCTACCATGTGACCTCAACATCCTGGAAAATTAGACGCAACCTGCTTAATCCAGACCCAACAGGCGCCTCAGATCCCTTGTTGCAAATCTATCGATTTCAGCCAATTCTTGACCGGATTTCTTGATCGAGAAACTCGGTAAAGGCAAAGAGCTCGGACTCGGAGAATTCGCAAAAGCCGGACCGGCCCATTTTTCCGAAATAAAAACAGGAAAATTGGGGGTTTTCATGCCGTTACCTCCCTCTGCGATCTCACCTTCGAATCCGGGCCGAGTCGCCGCTTCGGATTCCATTGAGGAAACGGTTCTTGATTTCATGGTTCGATACTGGCAAAGAAGTGTCGGATCTTGAGTGGGGGTTACAAATAACGGGCCCGTTGTCTTGTCTGCAATTTCCAGCGGACTTGAATCATTATTATTAGGCTTTAATGCCTGTCCTCGCTTCAGAATCGTTACTTGCCCCATTGATAGGGGAATTTTCGCTGGGTTTTTCTTCAATGTCTGGTCATCAACATGGCCAAATTTTCTGTCACCGACTTTATGAATTCTGTTGACGGTTCTCTTGCCGACATCTGGAAATGATTCTTCCTGGGGTTTGGGGTTCCAGGGCCGTTTCTTTTCAGAGTTTTCACCCTTAACCTTAGTCTTCTGAGCAGAAGAGCCATGACCATGGCCAGATTTCCTCTTTGATTGCGGATATTGGTGGGATTTCTTGGGATAAATGAAGCCCATGAAATCAGCACTCGTATGGCTCTGATAATGAGCCAGAAAATCCTGGGCGGGAAGGACAGCAGTCGCCATATGTAGCCACCTTCTCTAAACCAAACCAAACAAAATGAAGGGAAGATCTTACAAGGAGTCGAAAGCAAAATGAAGGCAAGATCTTACAAGGAGTCGAAAGCTTGAAGAATGGTGAGTAGAGAGGTCAAAGAAGCAAAGAAATAGACTTCATGTCGCTGCGCGTCCCCTCGACCTTCCAAGAAACCCCTTGAAGAATGATGTGTAGAGAGGGCAAAGAAGCAAAGAAATAGACTTCCTGTTGCTGCGCGTCCCCTCGACCTTCCATGAAACCTCTTGGAAGTCTCAAGGTGTCTCTCCCCTTCTTTAACAAATAAAAAAGCGTAGGTAATTTTAAAACCTAAAAATAATAAAAATCTAACTAATTATAAGTTTTTAAATTAGGTAGGAAAATAATAGAAATTTAGATAAGATTATTACAAAAATCTGTAGAAATTTTTTGTAATTTTGTATTAAAATTTTTAAATTTTTGGAATTTAGGTGTTTTAGAGTTTTTTTGATAATATTGAATTTATTTTCACCATCACAAAAACACTTTAAACACTTCAGCATATTTTTCAATTTTTTTTTTTTTTTTTTTTTAAGTGAGAAATCTAATTTGTGGTGAGAAATCTACTTTCAGAGCCAAATCTCCAAATTTATGGTGAAAAATCTACCTTCAAAACCAAATCTCCGAATTTGTAACATCCGTAAACAATCCTCTAAAAAGTGCCATAGTCTACTAACTTATAAATTTGGCCAGAAAATTATGGCAAGTTAAATCCATATCTCAAGTATCCTACGATTTTTTTATGATACTTAATACATTTTCCCTATTTTCACTATTAAAAACTCCATTCAAGCATTCTTACTACTCATTTTTTTAAATTATTATTATTATTTATTTATTTTTCCCGAATTCTAACCATTTGGGGTGCAGACAAATTTGAAAACTGGATAAACTAGGACTAATATTTTTGTTTAATCGTTGGATAAATATATTTTGATTACTAGTATTCCGCTGTATATTATGATTAATTAATTAATGAAGACAACATAATATCGGGTAGGGCAGTGTAAAGTAGATGCGAAGGGTTATTGACAGCTGTGTATTGCCGCGTATCCACACAGGCGTGTTGATAGAGATAATGTGACTTTTGACCGAGTGTTTGGGCGTCCGCCTACCAGCGTGTGAGAGGTTTCGTCTAGAATATCGCGAACACGCAAGGCCGTCCTTGTCCTCATCTTGAAAGCTTATTTATATTTCAATATTTAATTAACGTTAGTTTATATAAATTTAATTAGTAGATAAAAATGTTTTCGGATTAATCATATTATTAAGATTTGGTTTAGTTTATATAAATGTAATTAGTAGATAAAAATGTTTTTCGAATTAATCATATTATTAAGATTTGGTTGACGTTTAGAATCAGTTAATGTGGTTGATCTTAGGTGAACCACATTAGCTGATTCAAAATGTACACCAAATCTCAATAATCGTTGATTCGAAATGTCGACCAAATCTCAATAATAGTTGATTCGAAATGTCGACCAAATCCCAATAATGTGATTAATCCAAAAGACATTTTTATCTATATTATGGATCACACAAGTCTTAAATCTAATAATGTGATTAATCCAAAAAAACATTTTTATCTACAATATGAATCACAAAAGTCTTAAATCGAAAATTTAATTAATATTTTTTAAGATTATGATTTAATTATTTATTTTTTAAAAATATTTTTTAATACATAAACAAATTTAACTTCCTAAAAATTTATAAAGCACTTGAATTTTATAAATTAAATTACTTAAATTCAAGTTTCATTTAAAAGTAATTTTGCCAATTAATTAAACTATCTAATTTATATATCAATAAAAAAATATTATAATTTATAATTTCATTGTAACTACCCTCTTAGCTGACAAATGGTTAAGCTTTTATTAATTAAGAATTAATTATGACTGCTGTTTATTTTGAATTGGAATATCTGAACAAAATTAATTTTGGTATTGAATAAAAGATTTACTGTGAAATTAGTTTTCGTGAGTAAAATTGATGGTAAAAAGTAAATCAAGATCTGGAGTTAGTTGAACAGAAAAACAGTTTCCACAGTTACCCAAAGAAACTCTGGAATAAATAAGGAATTCGAAGGAGAGTTTGGGGTTTTGTCTGTGTGAAGAAAAAGAACTCTGCTATTCTGGAGAAAGAGTTTCCAGAACAGAGTGTTCTCTGGGTTGGAGAATTGGACCGGATTGTCCCGTGTTCTCCCCAGAATTGTTGTTTTTCACTGGAGTTGGAGAATTGGACCGGATTGTCTCGAGTTTCTCCTCCAGAATTATGTGCTAACAACGATCCAGTCTTGAGCTCGGGGGAGAGCTACAGGACATAATAGCCCAGCTCGTGGAAGGGAGGCATTAACCATCATCACTCAGATTTGAGTCAGATGAGTAAATTACAGGCGATGTTATTATCATGAAAAGAAGAATTATTTTGTTATAGTTAAATTAGATTTGGTAATAAGTAGATTTCCTCTTTTCTTTCCTTCTGTAAAATTTAAAGTGTGAATTGTGAAGCGATTATTCTCTTTTTCTGAGACTGGTATCTTATAAGAAAAGCTGGCTAGATAGTTTTATGCCTGTAAGAGTTAACTGTGAAGTATAAAAATTAAATTCCTTGTATGAAACCAGTAGGAGGCAGCCTAGGTAAGAAGTGTAGATATAGCAGCAGGGAGATGTAATTTTCTAGTCAAAGAAAACAAACTGCAAAAGTAAATTCGTTACCCATACTGTTAATGGAAGGTGAGGAAGATTGTTAACCCATAGTCCCTGTGAAAACAGAGCTTCTGGGCAGGTCGTCATTCCATCCATAATAACACGGACAGTTAGGTGGTCCGGACACCTCCAGAATTCTTTAACGAATTTGTGCAGGAACAGACAAGAAAACTAGAAAATTTACTACTTCAAGATAAGATAACCGAAATAGTATTAGCATTTAACCAGCCTAAAACATTAAATATTGAAGAGAAAATTTACAGCTATGAACAAGTATTCTGTTGAAGAATTCCAAAGGGGCGAAGCCCTCTTAAATATAGAATTTCACAGAGAAGATATCGTAATAACCCTGAACGGGTTGCCACTAAGAAAAACCTATAGAATGCATCGAATATACAACAGTAAACATCTACAATAAGAATCTTTGTATTCGCGCCCTATTCATTCATACATAATAGAAGTCTCAAAATAGAACAGGCTATTGTAAAACCATTTGGAAATATATATTCTTTTTACTTAACCGCACAATAAACTCTTATCACAGATAAACCAGTTGAGAAACCCCAACTGTCAAAAGAGTATTTACGACAGAACTAGATTGGAAAGAGTCTAACTAGCACCCAACTGCCACAACTGGGTATTATACACAGAAAATCGCAGAATTTAGAACTCTTAGAAAATGAATTCGAACTTGAATTACAAAGCCGTAAAACCCCGGCTGAACTTAACTTAAACTAATAGACCAGAATGTCTGCTAAAATATAGGTCCGGATTTAAGCCGAGATAAAAAGGAAAAGAAAGACTGATACAACGCCATTAACTAAGAAAACCCTTTGAAGAGAAATCTAGGGTTCACAACCCTGCCAGCATGCAAATGGGTACCTGTAGATGGAGGTAGCGATTAGACCATCAAGGTAGGCGGAACGGTGTGAAAATTTAGAACTCTGAAGATGGCTGGAGTAAGAGAAAGGTACCTGTCAACGGATGGCAAGTACGTTAGCCATGCCAGAAAACACTGTGTGATTATAATAAGCAAAACAAAATGCAGATGCCGAACGGGAATTTACCAGTAGACTAGCGGAAGAACCGGCTGTAGCTGGGAGGAGTTTGCGCTGATACTGCCCAGTTGTGCCGGAAGGAGCCAAACAAAACAATTACTCAATGAGTGCACAAATCAATAGAAAACCCCCAAGGAAAAATAGAAATATAAATCCAAATTAATAACAGGACCTATCAAATTGTTATCAGATATTCTACGCGAAGAGTTTAAAGACTGTGTAGCGAAATTAGGAGGAATGGCGGTATCCTTACCTGGCGCCGAGGAGATATTATGCTGGAGAATGCTATTTCCCAACCGTGCTGAGCCAAAAACAAAAGAAAGGGTTCAAGCTTGATGCAAACCCTAAGGATGGCTGTGTTGCCTCCAGTTTCTCCGGTGAGGCGCAACACTGAACTGGAAATTCGGTTACAAACCCCCTAGTCATTATTCAACCCTAGAAGATCCTCACCGTAGGATTGTAATCAGATCAATGGCGTAGAGTTTTCCAAATGTCATTCGATGGGACAGGGTCGATAACCCTCGACTTAATCACCAGATTTATCATTGCATATTAAACATTTCATATAGTTCAAAAATTCACATGTATGCGGAAGTTACCAGATCTTAAAAGAAATGTGATGCCGTGGGAATTGACATTTAAAACGATGGTACAACAAATTTAAAAACCCATGAGCATAAATTAATTGTGGTTAGCCTGACCATTGTGCTGGCATTGGATCTCCTACGAATTTAATCCATTTATAAATCCATCGTACACTGTTGCCATGACATAACCATAAATGTTAACAAATGCATATTGTTTGAGGACAGTTGTCTTATCCGGCTGGCAGTTTAACGACTTAGCGTGGCAACGTTATGGCTAGTTAAAGGTTTTTACCGGGATAAAAGAATTTTTTTTTTTTAGATAATAATTTTTAACTTATGTGTGTTACATTCATTTAATTGATAAAAAAATTCACCATAAATTTTTGTTTTTAAATATTTTCATTTAATTTAAAACAACTAAAATTAAATTGCATTTCAATTAAAAACAAAAATATCTAACATTAACTTTATTTCAATTAAAACAAGGATGGCTGCTGAAACGCAGCAAGTCCCTGCCTCAAACGTAAGAGATGTCTTTACTGGTCCAGTAGAACAAAAGCAAGATAAAGAATTTCTTTTTACCAACCAACCAGTAGAACAAAAACAAGATAAACACACATATTATATTATAAAGTATATGCTAATTGTAGTTGTTAGATTTATAATGACAATTCAACCGTGCGAAAACTTATTGAAATGACAATGTCTAGATATCCATTTCCTCTCCAGATTTTAGCATATCCAACAGTGCAAAAAAAAGGCATCAGAGAATTTTATATAGATCTGCAATTATTTTCGTGAGTTGGGTAGATTCCTTACAATTAGTTAGCAGAGTTTGGTAAATGTGTGGATCTTAATTGAATCCTCTAGAAATGAAATTAAACAAAATGGGTGATTTCTGTCAACTGATTTCCACTTGTGTGCTGCGGTCAGTAGTATTCAACGTGCAAATACAATGGTTTATTTCTGGA
The DNA here is from genome assembly GCA_034641835.2 of Pinus albicaulis. Taxonomy (NCBI): domain Eukaryota; kingdom Viridiplantae; phylum Streptophyta; class Pinopsida; order Pinales; family Pinaceae; genus Pinus; species Pinus albicaulis. The sequence continues at coordinate 1,300,648,218 of CM076582.1, read as the reverse complement.
AATTGATTTCCATACAAGTATCCAGCCTCTGCTATAGAAACATTTCACCCGCCCAGTGGAACAAAAGCTGTCACTAGTATTCAGCGTGCAAATAAAATGGTTGATTTCTGGAAATTGATTTCCATACAAGTATCCAACTTCTGCTACAGAAACATTTCACCCGCCCAGTGGAACAAAAGCAAGGTAAGAAAATTTTATAAAGCCTAAATACATGTAAGGTATTTTTATAAAAAATAATAAAAAATTAATATAAATAACGAATAAAATTAAATATGGACATGGATTGACACACTAAGGTTGGTTTGCATGCAGGACACGTGGTTGTAAAACACTATTTTAAATTATTCACAGAGATTGTTTCGAGGAGAACGCAAAGTAGGACTTGAGCTCCTGTTCTGAACGCAACACTATTTTAAATTGTTTCCAGAAATTGTTTGGAGGAGAACGCAAGGTTTTGAAGTAGGGCTTGAGCTCTTGTCCAGAACGCATAGTTTTGGAACAATGCCGAAATAAACAGGTACAATCCTGTAACAATGCAGATAATAAACAGTACAATTTTGTAAGAATGCAGATATTAGACAGTACAATCCGGTAAGAATGCAGATATTCTGAAATAAAAACTGGTTAAAAATTTGGCCATCCACAGTTATGAATATGTCGAAATCAGAGGATTTAGTTACATGTTTTTTCCTTTGTTAAAAAAATGCAGATTTTTAATTCATTTTATTTTATCGTAACCATAGTCAGTGGCATGTACTGTTCATACAAAGAGGATAATGGAAATTAATGGAAATGTTTTAGCTATTATGTAATAGCTTTGTTTTGTCTTACATGAGCCCCCATAAGCAAGAGGTCCCGAGTTCGATTTTCGGAAGCTTTGATTCAAGTTCCGGTTTCTAGTTTTATGTTGGAATTAGAAAATATTTTCTTCTATGAGAGAATCATAGCACTCGACATGCGGTGGAACGAGTTGATCCTCTAGATTCTGATACGTATTCTCGCATCTTACGGAAATGCATTGACAAAAAAATCCCTCGGGAAAGCGACTTCATCAACACATCATCAAAATTTGGTTTCAACCAGATATATATTTGGAAAATAAAATTATCAACATGTATGCTAAATGTGGAAGCTTAAAGATGCATGCGATATAGGACAGACCTGGTAAGCCACTTCTGCAGTAATAACCGACCTGGTAAGCCGCTTCTGCAGTAATAACCTGGGCGAATATTTACCTCAACCAACAGATTTGGTTCCAATAGATTTTTGTGAAAATGTAATTAGAAATAGTTTTTCAAAATCAATAAGGCTTGCATATTTTTAGAGTTTTTTTTGGAAAATTAGGTAAATTAAATTAACTTGTTAACCTATAAATATCCAAAATATTCACAGGTTTGAAACATTATTTCACTATGTTATTAAAAATAAGATGTTGGAAACTATTTTCCTCTGATTAATCCAATTAAATGATCACCGGCCCAACGAACCAAGAATTGAAGCGCACAGATAAACCTCATACATAAGTTAGTAGCTAAAAGCCTAAAACGAAAGTTTTGAATAAAATAGACGTGTTAATTGTTCATGACTCGTGTACTCAAGTAAACATGGGCCGAGTGTCGTGACCTGCCCCTCTAAACAATAAAATGAATACATTAACACTGATCATCAAGATGTAATCAAATACGAACGCCGTGTATTCATTATTACTTTCAAATTTGTTTGGAAAGATGTTTATTATTACCTGCATGCTTTTGTGGAAAGATGTGCCGAGGACCTTAAACGGTAAGCTGAAAAATCCCTTTCTCATAATATGGAAATCATGTCTCATCTTTTGCATTTCGGTGCCCGGTTTAAGACTGAACAAGTGCTTGACCATCAGTGAGAATACCATCTGCATCCAAATCAAACCACTTAACGTTCAAAATCTTATAATATTGGTTGAAGATCGAAGTCACGTTACTACCTCTTCAGCTTCATGCCTGACGTTCACATTTCTCCCCCGCCATCCTGAGAGAGTCGATGTTACGCTATTTTGTACTTCTGACAGAAACAGAACCTTCCAACAGTAGGCGCCGGCCCCCCAGCAGGTAGTCAAGCTCTCTCCAATTCTGATTTGATTGGCTCATCATATGCTTGTGCAATGCCTCTTTGCTTGCTTTCCTTGTGAGACGAAGCAAGGCTCAAGTCATGGTCCAGCGCTTCTCAGGACCACCCACAGGCATGGAGGTACTCGAGTGGAGTTTCAGAGTCAAGAGGACCAAACAAGGGTTTGGAATACATCAACTGTAACCTTCTTCCCTCTTCTCTGTGTTCAAAATTTGTGTTGCCGATGGATTGCTGCCAGAATTTGTGTTGTGTCTAGAATTGCTTGTCAGAATTTGTGTTGTGTCTAGAATTTGTATGCAGCTGTTGTTTCAATGGGTTATGTTGGTCCAGCTGAAACACGAGTCCCAGCCACAGAGCCAGTAGAAGACCTAATAGCAGAAACCGTTGTTGATACTCGGAGCCTGCAGATACATGCAGAAAGCGCAGCGCTGTCGATAATTTGAGTCCGCAGATACATGCAGAAAGCTGTCGATACTCGGAGCCCAGATGTCACAAAACTTACAGGCGGTGGAAAAACATGTGCCTGCAAAGCTTAATGGTAGAAACTATAGTTTAATTAACATGAAAACATAAAAAATTTGTTGTTAGAGAACTAATGTTAACATTAGTTCGGTTTGTTCGATTTCGGAAACTAAAAGTTTGTATCAATAGACATTTAGCCTATGTTTCAATGGTCTTGCCTCGATATGAGGCCAAATAAGACCTCCAATTTGCTTATTGGTCAAGAAAAATAATTTGGTAAGTTTTTATTGATAGAATAATAAATTATAAATGCAAACTTTAGGTTATACTAACTTGGGTTTTGTTGGTTTTTGTGCAGGGACTAATGCACATCTTCAAATCGATTACAATAGTCCCTGCCATGCCGCAGGCGGCAGGGACTAATAAAATATATAATACATAATCTTATATAAAAATAACAATGTGCTTTTTTATTTTGTATGTTTCATTTACATCTAATATTAACCATTATGTCATTAAAACTAAATATTTAATAAAAAAAATATAATTTTAATTTATAAATTAAACATTATATAATGTTTCAAAATATTTAATAAAAAATATAATTTTTATTTCATAAGCTAAACATTTATGTAATCTTTCAAAATATGTGAACGTCTTTTTATTTTATTACTCACATAGTTAGAACATCTATATACAAAAGTATTTTGTGGAAATTTAAATATTGAATCTGCATTTTCGTGTGAAGAAAAAGTTATGAATAAATATGATGTGTATAAAGATGATGGACTAAATAAATATAATTAAGATAAAAATAATGGGAAGATATATTAATTTATTTTTATATAAAAAATATAAAAATTAAGAGAGTTGGAAGAGAAGAGTATTTTTTTTCATTCATTTTTTTTCAAAATATTTGTCAGGTTATTACTTTTAGTAATTTTTTTGGATTGTTTGATTTTTATTCACATTTTTATTCTCTTTTCCAAAACATTTGTCATACTGTCAACTTTCTTGATTTGGTAAATCAGTGATCTAGTAACCTTCTCTCTCTTCTTTTTTATCACAGAAATAAAACATTAAATAATCTTAATTAATCACTTATTTCTTAAGGTTTGATAGACCATATTGGTCTTAGTGGATGTTAATCATCATCATCATAATTGACTGTGATTAGTCAAACAAATAACCATAATAAAAAGTTACACATTTTATGATTTAATGAGGTTGATTCTTACATAACCAACCTAGACCCATCCAAACTCTGGATCTACTAAAACAAATAACCATAATAGTAAGTTACACATTTTATGATTTAATGAGGTTGATTCTTACATAACCAACCTAGACCCATCCAAACTCTAGATCTACGGAGCTACAAGGATCAAATCATCAAATCTCTTTTTATTGTAGTTTGCACCTCATATTTTTTCCCTCTTAGAGCTTGGTAGATCCAGAGTTAAGATGGATCTAGGTTGGTTTAATCATTAATAATAATAATAATAATAATTATTATTATTATTATTATTATTATTATTATTATTAGACTACATCAATGTGTACTACCCAACTTGTCACGAGGAGAGGGCTTGGCTTACCACGAGTTACTTGTCTCGAGTTAGCTGGGATCAAATCTTCTATCTTTTGGCTTTGGGAAACTTATTCTTGTTGTTTTTTCTTGAGAATTTGGAGTCATTGTGTAATGCTCCCCTACCACCCCATCAGACCTTCTCAAGCTGCAGGAGGTGTTACTTTTAACTAGCCCGACCTCCATGGTCTCACTATGAAGATGGGGTTACAAAAATCTTCCTTATCCAAATATTGTGAAACTAACTTTGAACAACACCATCACATTCAACTCATCAAGAGCTTTTCGACAATAGAAACTTTACCCCAAACAGGATCTCTGATTAAAAAATATGCTTGTTCAAAGTTCAACTAGTCACATGGCACCACATCAGCAACACTTTGCGACATCGATTCCACGCATACTCAGGGCCAAAGGTCCCACTAGGCCCAACCCCGCAGTGCTTTGCACAACTATGCATTATATCCAACCTCATGGTAAAATCTAGTGTGCACAATATTTACCATGGTGCAACATATCATGAACCCTAGATCCCCTAAACTCTAAATCTCCTCCTTCACGAGACACGTCGTGGAGCCCACAAGCATCCGTGTAGCCTTTTTATCCAGCACATCATTGTCCACTTCAAATCTTTTCATAGATCCCATAGTGTATATTCCTTTCGTGTCTTGACTCTTTTCCACATTGTACCCAAACCATAGAAGATATTTGGTGCGTACGCATGTGTGCACCCTTGTTACACACCCATACACTACAACCTTCACAAATAAAGTTGCGGAAGAAAAACAAGTGCATAAACAAGATCTAAGCAATAGAAAATCATAGACACATCTGACACCATTGTTTTTGGACTAATGTCCCTGGAAAAACCCAATGCGGGAAAATCGGTGCTGTAGCTGAGGGTATATATATTATGCAGTAAATTGTGAGTAAAAATCTATGATTGACGAATATGTCAAATCATGCAGAGAAATTGACAAGTAAAATCTTGTGAGACAAACCTCACTCCTCCACGGGAACCTAGCACTGGCCTGAACCTAAAACGAGTTGTTCTGCACAATCTCCTCCCAACTCTCTGCAGTGACTACGTCACTCTATGCAATCTCTGCAGTGACTACGTCACTCTATGCAATCTCTGTGTCACAACTATAGCTGCTCTCTATCTCTGTGCTGGTCTCTTTGCTAGCTGGAAACTAGGGCCTTCTGGCCTCCAGAAACTCTCTCCGGGAACTAGCACCGAACCAATGTTGTCTCCTCAATAAAAAAGCAATCCCTTCCAGGCTTGCACAATGCCTACGTAGCTTCTGTGTCACTAGCTCTGCATTGCCTCTTGGCTTCCACTCCCTCCTCTTCTATGCACTCTCCAGATCATGAATTATTTCAACAAGAATTACTGCCCCTCTCTGCAAGGAATCACTCAATAGGTCTTTCCTTTGAGCACTGCTCACTTCAGAAATTTGATCTCTTGATCCTCTGGCTCTCTCGGTGTATTTTCCAAATGACCCTTCAAGTCCTTCTTATAATCTTCTCGTTGAAACTTCAATGGTCGAGGATAAATCTCTAATCAACAGCTAAGATTAACTTATGACTTAATCTCCTCCTTTTCTAGAACATTCACACTATGTTTTATTAATACCTTTAATTATTTTATTTTCCTAAGTTTAGACTTAGGGCCCCTTTAAAAATAATTAATTATTTTAATAAAACACATTCTGAGTGGAATTTTCCCAAACGATTTATGGGTTCTCTGGAATGAATGTGCCTAAGCCTCCCTTCCAATTTTGAAACTTAGAGCACATCTAATGCTACCAAAATCAACATTGGCATCGGTTTTGCTAGGTGTGATAATGTATTTAGCCTAGCCTTTCCATTTCTGGATAGCCATGGCATTGTGGAGTTCTCATGGTTTGGTTTAGCTGGATTACTAGATGGATTCTAAGTTGAGTGAAGTGGATCTCCAAATAATTATAGAACCGGTTTGCTTGTTACCTCTATTTAGGGCCTAGTGATCCCTGATTCAGATTGTGGGTTGCGGTAAAGCCTAAGAGGTGGTGGTTTGCTCTCCATTTCAGGCCTAGGAATCCAGTGTTTGGGATTGTAGTAAATCCTGGAGAGTATGTCTCGATTTAGGGCCTAGTGACTCCTGATTCAGACTGTGGGTTGCAGTAAAGTCTGAGAGACTAGGAGACAGGAAAATTCCTCACGGTTTAGGCGGAGAGAATTCAGTGATATCCATGCTTGTGTTGGGCTAGCGATCGGGTGTAGATCATAGTAAAGCCTGGTTTATGATTGATAAGGGTAAGGTGGTTCAGCCTCAGGATGCCCTGGTTGGTTTTTTAGTTTGAATCCCACATTCATGCTTGGAATATGGCACGAGGGTGATTGGCTGATGAGAGATGTGGCTCAACCTATCTATGGTCTGGTGGAACGTGGAAGTCCCATCTCCAATTGGTTTTTACACTCATTAATGAGAAGCTCATTCCTTTGGTATTTGGTATGAAAATGTACTGGCTATTATGTGGATTATATTATTGTCGTATCCATGGTATTTATGTTGTTATTATGTTGGTTATAAGCATGTATTTTATCAGTGATGATGTATGCCTCTATCCATGTTTTTACTTGTAAATGAATGCATAATGTATCTATGGTAAAATAGATTGTATTGTAGCTAATGATGTAAGGGAGCAATGCTTCGTAGCAATTCTCAGATAAGTATGAGCTCCAATGTTTAAATCTGTTGTTTACACCTGTAGATGCAATGTTTGTGACATGTTTGACGAAATTCCTGTCGTAGCTAGGGGATCAAGATTAGTTCCTGATGATGTGATTGCTTCCATACCTTTGTTTTAATGTTATTTAACCTCTCCTAAAGTTTCATGAAGTTCTAGGAAGTGACCTGGGCTCTGGGGGCTAAAACGGTGGCACGAATCCCAAAGTTGCAGACACATAACTGACTTTTTGGGGACCTACCTTTCCTTGGCATGCCTGCGACTATAGGTTGCTAGCTGCTCCCTTTACCTTACATGCTCGCGGCTAAGGCTTAAATTGGTCAAAAATTAGTCCCCCTTTAAGGTTAAGGGGTCTGGGTTACCTCCTGGGGGTGTTTTTGATGCAATGTAAGGTCTGTTTGTCAGGTTTCTGTCGGTTCCACTTCCTCAAGGTCACCTAGGAGGCTGAATCTCATATTAGTAGCTTCTCGTCGCATGTTTACCCCGGTTGGCTAGTGACTTGGGTAGATATGGGAAGAGGGTGTTACGTGCATAAAGTCAAGAACATGGAACAATAAAATGTTATTTCTCTTCGTGAGAAACCTCTGCACTCTGCTGACTGTCTCATTCTGATCCTTCTCTAATCTAAGCAAGTTAGTCCAATATTTAACCACTTGATTGTCTTTGTGTGACCATCCTTTCTCACGCATTCCTGGGCTAATTGAGCCCCTATTAATTAGGATATTCCCATCAATAGATTGTGCAATACATCCAAGGCATCCTGATGACCTCATGCATCACTTGTGCAATTTTCTAATTATAAAATTGATAGTTATCTTCCCTTTAACCCTAATCTCAACTGGGTCTTTCTTAGAACTGACATGCAAAAACTATTTATAGTGAATTATCAATTATCTGATTGATCATTGTCCAGTGAATTAAATCACAGTTAATTCATTGGACCTATCACTAGATCATCTCTCAGTTAGAATTAGCTAAATTGATTTTAACTCAAATAATTGAGTTAACTAATTAAATCTCAAAATAAACTGCAAATGGACTCCCTAAAACTTAGAGTGACCTCTACATGCCTCCAGTTTGACCCTCAACTCAAATTGACCGAACTAACTAAGTCTTCCTAATTCAATCAACACTTACAAACTGCCATTTGATGTGGAATTACAATTTACTTCTAATTACAATTAGAAGCCCCCTTGGGGTGCCATTCTTGTTGCCATTTCAACATCCTTTTGAAACCTCTCCTTAATGACCTCCTTGAGCATCATCTTACCATGATAGGATGATAACACTTGCAAATGACAGTAAACCACGAGACCTTCAGGGGTCAACCCTACTTCCTTTGCCCGTGACAATAACAATATCATAGATGCTCATGGTTTGTCTCTTACTGTTGGCAGCGTGAACCATTGCATGGATTAGTGATCACGAATGCACCTCACCGGGTGATACACCGCATAACACGCCCTGATTAAGGTATCAGGTAAATATCATATATCATGTAGTATCAATCGTATTTAGATATGTAAAAATTACAATGGACACTCAATTACACACTTTTATATAGATGTTCACAAAAATATTTAATTTTATTATTATATTTAAAATTTTGTATTATTATTTTTAAAACTTTAAAATATTTCATATTTAAAGAAAATGTGCTTATAAATGTATATATCACATATCAAAAGTTTATCTTATCATTTTAAATAAATGGAAAGATAATATTCTATTTAAATATACATTTTTTAAATGCATATTTAATTTATGTAGTTAATTATGATATTTCACATTCACTCCACAATTCTTCTCAAAGTTCTTCCAAATTTTGATAAATAATTCTTCCCAAAATTTGATAAATATAACTATTTTCTAACTTTTCATTATGAAAAAAAATATATACAATTTAACTTAAATTAAAGGTAACCTCCAGATTCAATCACTTGTCAATTTACTAAATAAATTATTAATTTTTGTATTAAATATTTTAATTTAATTTGGTGGACAACATAATATGTAGGTTATTGGATTTAAATTGTTATTCAAATCTGAAAACCGATTCACTACCTACCCTAACATTCAATATATCAACCACCATTCAATTATATAAAGAAGAAAATGACAAGAAGTAGGGAGACATTATAAATATATGGAAGTGTGGCCATACAAAAGTTTCTCAACCCTACACAATAATACATTTTACTGACCATGGTTACATAAGCCCATGCTGAATACTATGGCGAACCTAGAACTTATAGGAAGTTATGAAAAAATTTGAAAGCCGGTTAAACTAGGCCTATTTTTAGAACTTAGAGGAAGTTATGACAAAATTTGAACGCTGATTAAACTAGGCCTATTTTTAGAACTTGGAGGAACTTATCACAAAATTTGAAAGCTGATTAAAATAGAACTATTTTTGTTTGTTTGTTTGTTTATGTTTTAGCGTATTTTTTAATTTTAAGTGGACCGGATCAAGGCAGGCCAGTCAGCGGTAGCTATGACCTTGTTCTTAAATGGTTGGATAAATATATTTTGATTAATAATATTTTGTTGATGGAGTTGTTTTTAGTGTGATTTTTTGGAATTTCAAGTGTCGGAATTAGGTGAAAAAAATTGAGGTAAAATTTTGATTTCTGTTATTTACACTGGTTTTTTGACTGTATATATAGATTCAGCACTCTAAAAAACCCTTAGAGCACTTCGATTGTGCAAAGTTACCCATCAAACTTCTGTTTTCAATAAATTCTTGCCAGAATATAGAGAAATTAGACAAAAAAAACCACGACAACATAATAATATTGGTTAGGGCAGTAAAGTAAATGCAAAATATTATTGACGCCGTAGTCTAATTACACTGCTTTTTCGCCCTGAAAATCATGGAAATTACGGTAAGATTTTAAGAAAATTCGGCAGGGATTTTTTTAAATCCACATTATAACTATCAAACTTTAATATTTTGGGTGCTCTAGAGGTTTTTGATGGTGCTGAATCCATTTCCACATCAAAATAATGATTCAAACACTATTACTGTAAGATTTCTTAAATATTTTTTGACCCGGATTCCTGCCTTTTTAGCTGTCGAGACAATTCGTCCATCTAGTTAAACAACTCCATTATTGACAGCTGGCCGCGTGTCCAAGCCTGCGTGTTGATAGAGATAACGTGACGTTTGACTGAGCGTCCGCCTACCAGCGTGTCCGTGTGAGAGTGAGGAGGCTTCGTCTACAATGTCGCGAACACGCAAGGCCGTCCTTGTCCTTATCTTGAAAGCTTATTTATATCTGAATATCAACTTCAGGATTTAAATGATATGAGTTTATATAAATTTAACTAGTATCTTTCATTGAATTTTGGTAATATAATTTTAAGTGTAGTGTTTTTTTTGGTTATTTAAAATATTGTTTTAATATATAAATAGATTTTAAGTGTAGTGTTTTTTTTGGTTATTTAAAATATTGTTTTAATATATAAATAGATTTAACTTTTTAAAAATTTATAGAGTAATGATTTTTTTTGTTATTTAAAATATTTTTTTTAATATATAAATAGATTTAATTCTCTACAAATTTATAGAGTAATTTGAATTCTATAAATTAAATTATTTAATCTTGAGTTTTGTTTAAAAGTAATTTTGTCAATTAATTAAACTACCTAATTTATATATCAATAAAATTTTTGTTATTATTTATAATTTCATTTAATTAATAAAAAATTCATCGTAAAATTTTGGTTTTAAATATTTTCATCTAATTAAAAAAACCAAAATCACCATGTGCATTTCATTCGAAACTCATTACACCCATCTTGCTAGTTGGAGTTGTAGCTAGAAATAAGTTTTACCTTCTCCAGGTTCTGCTAAGTTGGATGCAAACCCCAAACCAAGAGGATATCTTCCGGTTCTAGTTCCAGATCAAGATAGTCTAATGGACTGACCATTTCCTTTCGCTGATGAGGAGGGTTAGTTCATAAACAATCCCACAACTGTAGACCTTTGCAACTGAAGCGTGCAGTGACAAACAAACCTTAAGAAAACCATATGTATAAAACCCCTAGCCTTTGAAACGATGACGTTTAAGTGCTTCCATTTCCCAATGGTCAAACGATCCCCTTGCTTCACCTGCTGGGCATGATGGTCCAAGTGTTTTAAGGACTCTAAAGGCGAATGACAGTCGTACTGTTGTCCCTGCCCCCCATCATTGATCCCAGAGCCTCCAAAGGGTAAAACCCTAATCGCCATCATCATAGCCTCCTCCGGGTGATAACATATTACCTTGAAGGAAAATGATAAATTTTGTACTCTTGGGAGTTTGAGTTCCGCCCTAATACCACTTATATTTTCCAACTACTTAAAAGAGCTATATTCCAACATTTTTTTTGGTAAGATTAGAGATATTATATTACTTCAAAAAACACAAAATTACATCTGAGATAGTCTCCATTGGTCTGCCATTGGGGAAACCAAACCGACAGCATAAACTCAAAATTCCTAAGTTGTCCTTACTTCTTGTAATCCATTGATCTGAAAACATAAACCATAAAAAAAAAGTATTACATGGACTAATACGAAAGAACATGTTGTAAGACAAACTATAGAATAGAGCCTGAGATCTCAATGCTCTCATGTTATTGGGATGTGTGTTTCATTAGCCGACTGAGGATTTCCATTAGTATCCGATAATGGTGGCTCAGTGCCAGTGATATACCCGAACAACAAATTGATTTTTCCATTTACAATGTCCATTTTCTCCATGAGTTCATCCATATAAATAATAAGCTCCTACTTACTATTTTCTCTGTAAGTGAGAACCTTGCCCATGAGCATTTTAACATGCCAATAAAAATTGATCATTTTCATGTAGGCATATTCTCTATCCCTTGTGGGATCATCGACGTCAGGGATCCAGTCTTTGGTCTCCCACTCGGCATGAGAGTCAGGAATGAATCTACGAGCTTTCCTAAATCAGTCTTCAATATCCGAAATAGCCCTCTAGACAACTTTGAGGATAATATGTCTATATCTCTACATGACAGCTTTGGATGAGGTTTTGGTGCAGGTGTTATTCAAGGAGGGGAAGTTGAAAGTAGGAGAAGAGGCCAGACCATGCCTGCTTCGATGACCTCGTCTTGAGGGACTTATAACTAGTTAATGGCGCACCATAGCCAAACATGGGGAACAGGTAAGGGAAATAAAATGGGGATGAAAATGGCTAGCTAAGAAATAAGGATCCATGCAAAGGAGATTCCTGAAAAACCATAGAAAACATCAAACCGTAGAGATAGATTGCAAGTATTAAATTTTGTGATTGCATGATTCCTGGGTGCTTAGCCTCTTAGCCTGATACTGCTCCATCTAGTGAATTGTCACCATATTTTATATGTTGTTATGACTACCAATTTCCTTCGGTTTGCTGCATATCTAACTTCCTCCCACTCCAAAGCATTACAGTGACATGCTCACCCTTTCAAAACCATGATTGTTTAGTTAAACTAGCGAATGTGTGATTTGTGGTGCCAATGTACCATATTGAGTGCTCTCATGCTTGCATGCAGAGCTGATGAGAAATTACCCTGTCTGAGTTGAGTTTCCTAGGGGTTGGGTGGCCATGAAGGTTGTTAGGTGGGGGCTACCTACTGCTCATCATTAAACCTAGATTCATTATTAGTTGTTTTGTTGATTGTTGGATAGGCTTCCTCCGTGGGGAACATCCCAACATTTCTTACATGACTATATTTTCACAAATTGATTACGAAGTAGTATAAAAAGTAATACATGATTAAACTTGTTTTTAAATCCAACTTCTTGTCACCATTTGCTAGGATTTTATAAGACATTTGTTGTTCTTCTTCTTCCCTACTTTTGTTCAAACTTATTTGAAAGTAGGTGGAGTGCTTGCTAATTATTCCCTTCCCATACTATCTTTAGCTAAGGTGTCTTCTTGTTATATATATTTGACTACATCAATGTGAACTATCCAAATTGCCATTAGGAGAGGGCTTGGCTTACCACGAGTTACTGGTCTCGAGTTAGTTGGGATCAAATATTATATCTTTTGGCTTTGGGAAACTTATTCTTGTTGTTTTTTTCTTGAGAACTTGGAGTCATTTTTCAATGCTCCCTCCCACCCCATCAGACCTTCTTAGGCTGCAGGAGGTGTTACTTTTAACTAACCCGACCTCCATGGTCTCACTATGAAGATGGGGTTACGAAAATATTTCTTATCCAAATCTTGTGAAATTAATTGCGAGTCAAGAGATTCCGACAATAGAAACTTTACCCCAATCAAGCTCTTGGATTAAAACTTATGCTTGTTCAAAGTTCAACCAATCACATAACGCCGCATCAGCAACACTCTGCGACGTCTATTCCACGCATACTCAGGGCTAAAGGTCCTACTAGGCCTGACCCCGCAGTGCTTTGCACAACTATGCTTTATATTCGGCCTCATGGGAAAAGCCAATATGCAAAATATTTACCATGGTGCATTATATCACGAACCCTGGATCGCATAAACTCTAAATCTCCTCCTTCATGAGACACATCGTGAATCCCACAAGCATCCATGTAGAATTTTTATCCAGCCAACCATTCTCCACTTCAACTCCTTTCATAGATACCATAGTGTATATGCCTTTTGCGTCTTGAATATTTTCCACATTATACCCAAACCATAGGAGATATTTGGTGCGTACGCAAGTGTGCACCCTTGTTACACACCCAGGTCTCTCTGATCCTGGATAACCTATCTAAAGAACTCGACATCCAACTCCACAAACATTTGCAATATGCACAACCTCCCAAATCCTCTAGATCCTGGATTCCCAAATAACTTATCGCTTCATTTTCCTATGCGAGGCCCTCACGAAACATCATAACTTACTTTCCTTTATCGCGAGACATGTGGATTATTCCAAATAGAGTGCATTCCCAAAAATGCATAGGGTCTAATTGGTCGAACTTCTAGATTCCTGGATACCTCTGCTAAACTTAAGTACATCTTCCCATTTTGCCTATCCAAATTCAGTAGATGACAAAAGCCTAAAAAGGCACCCACCCATGATACATGGCCCTACTAATAATCCATCCGGCCCTCGATACAAAATCCAACTGCTTTTATCTTAGAAAAACTAAAATCTTCAAGGGACTTGGCCAAAGTTTTTATTGAAGCATAAATAAGTTGTATAAAGTATCTCCATGCTTAAAAATGAGAGCCTTTAGGTGTGGTTGTACCAATTTTGATTCCAAATGAACAAAAATGGGTGTTGAATTTTTTTTTTTGTGTAATTCGTGACGTGGATGGGATTTTCAAATTGAGGTTGAAGATCTTGGAAAACTGGTATGATGAACAACTGCTCAATTTCCTTTAAAATTCTGTTTGTGTACCCATTTACTCATAGATTGAAGACTCTTGCTTGCCATGGCAGGATTAGGTTGAAAATGAAAATCATGGAATAACTAAAACTTTGAAAGATATTGTGTAAAATTGTTCGAGTTTTCCCTCTCTCATAAAACAATATCTTGGAAGTAGCTCTAAAGTCCTAGTGTGCACAAACAATGGAGATATATGTGTTAGTGCAAGATAAGCATATGTCCTAGACAACTTGTAGCCAAAGATATTCAAGGGATGTTTGTGAATGGAAAATCTTACTTGGCAGTCGAACCATTTTGATCCTCAAATACCTTTGCACCTCTGCCTCCAGTTATAACTATCTAGGGGTTTGTAATATATCTCAAGCTATATTCAAAATTGAGATATGCATGCAACATAGGTTGTCTTTGCATAAGCTTAAGTTAAGGGAAGGGATATTGAGGACAGGATTATACAGAGTGTCTTTTTTATATCACAAAGCCTTCTTTCAAATTTTACTCTCATAGATTGTCAAGGCTTTCATAGATTGTCTTGTCTTGTCTATGACGTGGTAGAACCACTCAATGTTGAATTTTATCTATTATTGGTATAAAATATTAAAGTAAACAAAACAACTATAACAAGATGGAAGAAAAACTTCAAGTTGCTCTTAATATAAATACTTGATAGAAACTACCAAAAGGAAAAGATGATGTTTGTCACTATTTTGCTAAGGTAATCTCACAAAAGTCCATTAGTTGAATTTCCATATTTTGTTAGAGGATTGTGAATTAATTATATTGGGATGTGCTTTTGACTTAAACTTGTAAGCAATGAATTTCATGCTTTAGAGAAAAATCTTCAATTGTTCATAGAGAATGAGTGCTTTATATCTTTCTAGTTAAAACCTATAAAATTAGTTACGCCCATAGGTGTGGTCTATATTGGAATTAGGGTGCATGAATTTTGATTCTTTAAAATATCATAAATTATGGATGGTCTTGATTTACTAATGTAAGAATATTATTCATCTTATACATGACCTAATGGATGAGATTAAGGGTTTGCAAACAGGTTTTTAGTTACAAACCTCTACTCATGTCTTGGCTTCACAAATTCTTATGGTTACAAATGGCAAATAATGATTATAGATAATTGGAGCCCCTTCATCGCTTCCATTCTCTTACGCTCGTTAGATATACGTCGTTAGATATTGCAAGATGTAGCTTTTGCAATAGCTTGTGAATAAATGGATAATTTAAATTTCATTTTAAAAAATAGATGGACAATCGAAATTTTACTTCTACCCAATTTCAATATATTTATCTAAGATTTATCTCAAAATCTTGTGAATTTCCCCTTTTTAATTTTTAGTTTATTTTACAAATATTTATGAAGCGTTTCAATTCATGAATTATGAATCATTTCAATTCATCAATTGTTTACATATAGGTTTCGAATACACTAACGAGTAGCTTTACTACCTACTTAAAAAACCCTAACCCTTTTCCTATTGTCTGTAACACCACTTTCAATGGAATAGTAAAATACCATATCAGTATAAGTTATAGGAGAGAAGCAACAATAAGTTATATCAACCATAATTGACTGAGCATTCAAATTAGCCACACTTATCATGGTGATGTTCAGGGCACACCTAGAGTTTGCATATTGATTGCTTAGGGAAGGATATGCAAACAAACAAGAAAGGATCATGGACTATTCATCGCAAGTTTTGTCCTTATTTACATCCTTTTTTTCATATGTTTGATTTATCTTCTAAGTTTTCATATTGTTCTTCTCCCAAGGTTGATTAGTAACCACTCTTAAATTAAGTAATGGAAGCTTTATACAGAAGAAGAAAATAACAAAAAATGGACAATGATGCACAATTGAAAATATCAATGTGCAATTGAAAGCAAAGAATAAGGAGAAAAATCACATTACCTCTCTCGACTCCTTGCCATGATGTTTGATGCACAATTAAAAATATCAATGTGCAATTGAAATCAAAGAACAAGGAGAAAAATCACATTACCTCTCTCGGCCATATCCCTTTGGAGCTTTTGTATTAGCATTTGAATGCAACAAAGTTTTTTGGTCGTAGGTAGCGATCTTGAAATGAGATCATTGAATTGATAATGAAGTGGAGGCATTTTAGCCTTGAGTTATTTATGTTATTTACCAATTTGTGCTAGCTTCCAAACCACATCACTGAGCTTTGGATTTACTTTGGCCATGGAGTCTTTATCAACACCAGGGAGATTCATTAGTTATGATGATGTGACTCATTAGAAAGAATTTGTAGAGATGTTGAAAAACAAATATCCAATATACCAAATTGTAGACAAGTAAGCACACATATTTTAAACCACAACTTAAAGTTTCTGAGAAATCTTCAAACTCATGAATCAAAAACCTAATTGGTAGATTTTGATAATTAAACATTTCAACAACAATAACATATAACACATTGAATGGCCAACTTGAACCAACTTAACACCTCTTTATGTAAATGTTATATTTCTAATAAGTCAGACCAATCTTTTATTAAATTATATTAAATATATATTATGCTATTTTAATATTAGATTTAGGTTTTTTAATATGACATTATGTTTAATATTAAAAATTTATATATTATAATATTAAGATATATGTCTATCTGCTTATATCAATCACATTACATTTGTGAATCGTTAGAATAATTATATTTTAATTAATATTACTCAACTGTATCTTAAGATTAATGAAAAAAAGATAGTACTGGTTAAAGAAGTAGGGTAAATGCGTAGGATAATTGACAGCTGTCTGGCCACGTGTCCACGTCGGCGTGTTGATAGTGATAACGTGACGTTCGACTGAGTGTGAGTAGTGAGGCGGCAGGAAATTCAAATCCAGGGGTCGATGGTTTCGTCTAGAAAATTGTGAAAAGGCAAGGCCATCCATGTCCTTATCTTGAAAGCTCATTTATATCTAGAAATCCACTTGGCAAGTGGATTAAAAAAAATACACAACTAGACAATGCAAGTTGTTCAATTTGAGGCAAAACCCTAAAATGTCGTTTTCCAACAGACCATGACTTGTTATTTTCTTTCTTTATTTTCGGGGCAGTAAGGAATGCGGCATAGGAAATCCCCCATGTTCGCCGAGTCGCTTAGGATAATAAGAACATTTATTGAAAACTCACCATGTATTATTATCATTTCCGGTAGGAAATGTTGTTTTTTTTAATATTGATTAAATGGATAACTTTCTTTTAATTGAAGTTAGTTTATATAGGTGAAGGTAAACATAAAATGAATTGATACTTTTTTTTATTGAAATTTGGTGATAATATTTTAAGTAAGATTGTGATTTTTTATTTTTTAAAATTTATTTTTATGCATAAATAAATTTAATATTTCAAAAAATCAAAATTTTGATTTATTTTAAAACCAATATAGATCTATCTAACTCATAATTTATTATAGATGTAGTTGAATCAAATCTCTTGAGATACAAACTTTTTCTCAAATTATTAATCTAAAAGTTGTTAAATCTAATAATAATAATAATATATTTAATGATTTTTTTTTACATTACATGATAACAATTTTTTTAATAAAACTACATCAAATTAATATTTTCAAATATTGCAACTTTGATATGAAAATATTTATGCATTTTAAGATTTTAATATATTTACACGATATTTTTTTGCTTCTAAATATTCAATTTATAAATATTTAATTAAAAAAAATATTAAAATATTTTGGAGTAGTAGTTTATTGTAGTTATTTGTATTGAATTTATTGTAGTTTTATTTATTTATATGATTATTTTCATTATGTATTTAAAGATGTTAATATATCTATAAGATGTTTATTTTAGCTTTTAAATATTCAATTTATAAATATTTAATTAAAAGTAATATTAAAATATTTTGGAGTAGTAGTTTATTGTAGTTATTTGTGTTGAATTTATTGTAGTTTTATTTATTTATATGGTTATTTTCATTTTTGCTTTGAGTGAACATTCATTTTTTTATTTTTTTTATTATTTTATTGGAGAAGTGACATACACAACCCCTCATAGTGGGTTGTAGAGAAGCAATAACTTAAATGATTAAAATAACTAAAATAAGATTTTATTTTAATTAAAATAAAAATATCTAATATATAATATTAAATTAATTTCAATTAAAATAAAAATATATAATACATAATTTTAAGTGTTTGATTACTCAAACAAATAACCATAATAATAAGTTACACATTTTATAATTTAATGAGGTTGATTCTTGCATAATTATAGCTAAAACTAAGTGAATTAAGTTTATGTCATAAGATAAAATTCCACTATCTAACCATCCGGCCTAGGGTTTTTGTCTTTCTACATTGATGTAATGCCCCTTCAACTTCCCCTTTTGTGAGAGGCGCCACAATCATGTCATTTTCTTCCTCCTCCACGTATCTTGGGAATAATTGTGCCACTTGGATGACTTTTGCTATAGTTGCTTCCTCGGGAGCTCAAAACAAGCCTTTAAAGTGATCTCTTCCCATTGATGCCAACTCTTCAAATGATTTTCAAGTTCCTCCATCTACCTGTTCCATTTCCCAGATTGTATTGGCATTTTTCTGGCACTTTGCATAATTTTGGAAGAACTTATAGTTTTCTTCCCCTACTGCAAGCCAAATGGATCTTCTCTGAAGTCTCCATTGTTCTTCAATATCCAATAATATCCTTCTTTTAGAGGATTCCAACAATTTTATTCTCTCTTTCTTCTCCTATGTCTCATATCCATCCTCCTCTACACTTTCCAATTTCTGTAGGGCTTTGTCAATGATTTTAAGCTCAACTTCTTCCCTTATCCTATTTTCCTTTTCCCAATTGATTGTGGATTGTTTCATTCTTTTAAGGTTTCCCATAAATCTCTGAGCCAAGGAGTAGCCTTGTTCAGTGGCTTGATGATTCTAAGTAGCTTTGACAAGATTGTTGTAGCTGGGGTCTTTTAGCCAAACATGATTGATTTTAAAAGGTGAGCTAAGCTTCCTACTGGTCCCTTTTAACTCTAGGATGATGGGGAAGTGATTTGACTCTCCTCCCGAACCAACCCATTGTCTAAAAAAGGGAATGAGATTAACCAAGCCCTCCTTCATAAAAAAACCTATCCAATCTCTTCGTTACCCTAACTTCTTATGTTCACCTATTTCTCCAAGTAGGGCTAGATTTGATCAAATTCACGTCTAATAGATTTCCTATCATGAGTTTGTTCTGAAAGTAATCGGCCAGAGGATTGGCTTGAGACAAAGACCCCCAATATTCCGACATGCCCAATGAAAAATTTAAATCCCCCCTACCACCATATTGGAGGGGTTCATAAAATTTTTGGAGAACAGGGAATTCTAGAAAGATACTCTATCCTGATACGACCCATAGATATTAAGAAAGGAAAGATCCATGCATAATTCCGAAGAATAAACCTTCGCTTCCGACACTAACTCCAAACCCCATGAGTTTAATAGCTTTATGTTGTTGTCTTTGAACCCCATAACAAGTACCCCATATCTCCCCTTAGCATCAGTTGTCACAAAGGACCATCACGACAACAATTTGCAGAGAGATGAATTCACATATTCACCAGTACCAAGTGTTTCTTGTAACATAATAACATTAGGACCATTTTTTTTTAAAATTTGCTTTAAAGCTAGCTTCTTACGAGTTCTAGAAAACTCTCTAGAATTTAAAGAAAACACAATCATTTGGTAACCACATAGGGGGATATGCTACTCTAAGCACCCCTTTTAGAGATAATTGTTTCCCATTAGCAATGTCCAACTTGCCTTTCAACTGTGCCTTAGAAATATCAGTTTCCCTGCCTCGCATTTTACGATGCATCACAACCTCCCGTAGACCCCCCATCCATCCTATGGCCTCTAATGGAAAATCATTCTTATCTCTAGGAAAAAAATTATAGTGAGGCACCCCAAGAGATGGACCAAGGAGAGGAGATCCACCAGAGAGAGGTATTATAGAGGTAATAGCACTCTCCAGGGCAAAAGATAAATTACTACATTGAGATACATCAGATGGAAAAGGCCTGGAGAGACCAGGCTTCGGGAGAGTATCTAATAATGAAAACAAAGAAAAAACAACAAAGGATTGGATAGGAAAATAAGTACCCTTCGAGAGGGGATTCGGTCCGATAGACTTGACCACATCCTGGATCTATCGATGTTGGGCTTCCTCTTGAATTAAAAGGGTCGGTTCGGGATCCCGATCTTCTTGAATCTCCATAGGTTCTAGACCTCTTGTATGTTGTTCCCCCATCACCACTTCTTGGATGTTTTCCTCCACACCAGTATTTGCCTTGCCTTCGGATCTAAGTTCTCCTTTATGCCTTCTTCTTCTGCAATATCCTAATGGAAAATCTCGTGCCAAATGTCAATGAATGTGGCATCGGTGAAAATGAAAATGAAACTTCTCATAGTCAATGATTTTGGAGTATGAATATCCTTGGAGTTGTAGCACAATTTTCTCAACCAAACCCTCTCTTGGGTCTAACCTAACCATAATTTGAGTCACATTCCTTCTCTTTGTCTCTGGAAAGGACACGTCAGCTTCGAGGAAAGGTCCTAGAGTATTTCCAATGGCTTTAAACACATCTTCAGTCCATAACTGCGGAGGTAGCGCTGGGAGCCGAATCCAAATACAAATTTCCTCTAGCTTTTCCTTTTGTGCGTCGAAGAGGGGTGTCCATTTCTTAAACAATATTGGAGATATCCTAAAACACCAGTTCCATTCCAATACCCATTCCATCACCTCTCATTTGTTTAACCACACCATGAAACAACCCCTTGCTAGGGTAATCATTTAAACTTGTAAATCTGGAGCCCCATACCATGCCTTTGATATCCATTCTGTGATATACTTTGTTGAGTAATGTCTCCCCTTTTCTCTTCCCACCATAATTAGATCTGATGCTTCCATAGCCTTGTAGATTTGTATATCAACCCTGAGAACCAAACTTGGAGTTTTCACTTTCTTTTTAATTGCCATCCCCTTTTTTCTCTTTACTCTCGTGGACTGTCTATTCTCGGCTAGCATGATGGTTTATTTCCCTTCCTGGGCATGGCTTATCTCCTCATTATTCTTCCCAAAACTGTCTTCCTCTGCCACATTCTGAAAGAAAAAGGCACAAAGGTATATGGAATGTACATCCGCCTTTGGGTTATGGATTTGAGCTCTATCTCCCTCCCCTAGAGGATCGATTCTCAAAACCTCTACATGCTCAAATCCCTGATAGTCATTTGAAGGTCAACGACCTCCGACCTATTCAAAATCCTCACAATCGATGAGGGTCACTCTTGCCTTAAGAGCTTGAATCTTTGGACCCAAACCCCCCCTGTCGCACCATTACTGCATAAATCTAGAGGTTCAATGATCTCAACCTCCTGTTGTGACCGCACAACAATTTTGCATGTCTGAGTTCTATTAATCCTTTGAGCATACCCCAACTCTGTGGGAAGTTGCTCTGTCACTGAAAAATATTTAAGACCCTCATGCCCTCTTAATCCATTACTTTTGAAAATATCTCCCAGGTCGCCAGTAAAAATGCAGATTCAGGAAAGACTAAAGGGATTTTTGGACTCACCAAAAGTTTCTTTGGTATTCCAACAACTAGTTCCTTCGGATCCACTACAAGACACTTCGCATCTTGAACACCACTGTTAGAGGCATCACATTGAACCATTTAAAAAATGGGTTTTTCCTCCTCCAAAAAACCAAAACCACCACTTACATTCCATTTGAAACTCGTTACACCCATTTTTCTAGCTGGAGTCGTAGCTAGAAGTTTTACCTTCTCTAGGTTCTGCTAAGTTGGATCTAAGCCCCAAATCAAGAGAATATCCTCAGGTTCCAGTTCCAAATCAACATAGTCCCATAGACTGACCATTTCCTCTAGCTGATGACGAGGGTTAGTTCATAAACAATCCCACAACTGTAGACCTTTGCAACCGACATGTGCAGTGTCAAACAAACCCTGAGAAAACCACACAAAAAAAACCCCTAGCCTTTGAAACAGTGAGGTTTAAGTGCTTCCATTTCCCAATGGTCAAACGATCCCCTTGTTTCCATCTACTGGCCACGATGGTCCAAGTTTTTTCAGGACTCTATATGCGGATGACAGTCATACTATTGTCCCTGCCCCCCATCATTGATCCCCGAGCCTCCAAAGGGTAAAACCCTATTCGCCATCGTCATCGCCTCCTCCAGGTGATAGCATATTCCCTTGAAGGAAAATGATAAATTTTCTACTCTTGGGGGTTTTGGTTCCGCTCTAATACCGCTTATATTTTCCAACTACTTAAAAGAGATACATTCCAACATTTTTTTTTTGTAAGATTAGAGATATTATATTACTTCAGAAAAAACAAAATTACATCTGAGATAGTCTCTATTGGTCTGCCATTAGGGAAACCAAACCAGTAGCATAAACTCAAAATTTCTAAGTTGTCCCTAGGGCTTGTAATTCATTGATATGAAAGCATAAACCATAAACAAAAAAAAAGTATTACATGGACTAATAAGAAAGAACATGCTATAAGACAAACTATAGAATAGAGCCCGAAATTTCAATGCTCTCATGTTACTGGGATGTGTGTTTCATTAGCCAACTGAGCATCGCCACTAGTATCCAATAATGGGGGCTTAGTGCCAGTGATATACTTGAACAAAAAATTGATTTTTCCATTTACAATGTCCATTTTCTCCATGAGTTAATCCATACAAATAATAAGCTCCTACTTACTATTTTCTCTATCAGTGAGAACCCTGCCCATGAGCATTTTAACATGCCAATAAAAATTGATCATTTTCATGTAGGCATATTCCCTGTCCCTTATGGAATCACCGACGTCAGGGATCCAGTCTCTGGTCTCCCATGGCACATGAGAGTCAAGAATGAACCTACAAGATTTCCTAAACTAATCTTCAATATCCGAAATAGCCCTCCACAAAATTTTGAGGATAATATGCCTATATCTCTCCATGACAGGATTTGGATGAGGTTTTGGTGCAGGTGTTATGCAAGGAGGGGTAGTTGAAAGTAGGAGAAGGGGGCGAACCATGCCTGCCTCGACGACCTCATCTTGAGGGACTTCTAACTATTTAATGGCACACCATAGCAGAAGAGGGGGACATGTAAGGGAAATCAAATGGGGATGAAAATGGCTAACTGAGAAATAAGGATCCATGCAAAGGAGATTCTTGAAAAACCACATAAAACCTCAAACCATAGAGATAGATTGCAAGTGTTAAAGTTTGTGATTGCATGCTTCCTGGGTGCTTGGCCTGTTAGCTCGAGACTGCTCCATCTAGTGAATTGTCACCATATTTTATGTGTTGTTATGACTACCAATTTCCTTCGATCTACTGCATATCTAACTTTCTCCCACTCCAAATCATTATAGTGACATGCTTACCATTTCAAAACCATGATTATTTACCTAAACTAGCGAATGTGTGATTTGTGGTGCCAATGTACCATATCAAGCACTCTCATGATCGCATGCAGAGATGATGAGAAATTACCTTGTCCGAGTTGAGTTTCCTGGGGGTAGGGTGGCCATGAAGGTTGTTAGATGGGGGCTACCTACCACCCCTCATTAAACCTGAATTCATTAATAGTTGTTTTTCTGATTGTTGGATAGGCACCTTTCGTCGAGAACATCCCAACATTTATTACATGACTATATTCTCACAAATTGATTACAAAGTAGTATAAAAAGTAATACATGATTAAATTGGTTGTTAAATTCAACTTATTGTCACCATTTGCTAGGATTTTATAAGATATTTGTTTTTGTTCTCCTTCCCTACTTTTGTTCAAACTTATTTGAAAGTAGGTGGAGTGCTTGCTAATTCTTCCATGCCCATATTATCTTGAGCTAAGGAGTCGTCTTGTTCTATAGATTTGACTACATCAATGTGAACTATCCAACTTTCCATTGGGAAAGGGCTTGGCTTACCATGAGTTACTTGTCTTAAGTTAGCTAGGATCAAATCTTATATCTTTTGGCTTTGGGAAACTTATTTTTGTTGTTTTTTCTTGAGAATTTGGAGTCATTTTTAATGCTCCCTCCCACCCCATCAGACCTTCTCAGGCTGCAGGAGGTGTTACTTTTAACTAACCCGACCTCCATGGTCTCACTATGAAGATGGGGTTACAAATATCCTCCTTATCCAAATCTTGCGAAATTAACTTTGAACAACACCATCACATTCAACTTGTCAAGAGATTTCCAAAAATATAAACCTTACCCCAATCAATCTCTTGGATTAAAAATTATGCTTGTTCAAATTTCAACCAACCACATAGCGCCACATCAACAACACTTTGCAATGTCGATTCCACGCATACTCAGGGCCAAAGGTCCCACTAGGCCTGACCCTGCAGTGCTTTGCACAAATATGCTTTATATCTGGCCTCATGGGAAAATCCAGTATGCATAATATTTACCATGGTGCATTATATCACTAACCTTGGATCGCATAAAATCTAAATCTCCTCCTTCATGAGACACATCGTGGATCCCACAAGCATCCACGTAGAATTTTTATCCAGCCCACCATTCTCCACTTCAACTCCTTTCATAAATACCATGGTGTATATGAATTTTGCATCTTGAATCTTTTCCACATTGTACCCAAACCATAAGAGATATTTGGTGCATACGCAAGTGTGCAACCTTGTTACATACCCAGGTCTCTTTGATCCTGGATAACCTATCCAATAAACTCGACATCCAACTCCACAAACATTTGCAATATGCACAACATCCCAAATCCTCTAGATCTTAGATTCCCCAATAGCTTATCGCTTCATTATGCCTATGCGAGGCCCTCACCAAACATCATAACTTACTTTCCTTTATCATGAGACATGTGGATTATTCCAAATCTAGTGCATTCCCAAAAATGCATAGGGTCTAGTTAGCTGAACTTCCAGGTTTCTGGATAACTCTGCTAAACTTAAGTACATCTGCCCATTTTGCCTATCTAAATGTACTAGATGAAAAACCCTAAAAATGCACCCGCCCATGATACATGGCCCTGCTAATAATCCATCTGGCCTTGGATACAAAATCCAACTGCTGCTATCTTAGAAAATCTAAAATCTTCAAGGGACTTGGCCAAATTTTTTATTGAAGCATAAATAAGTTGTATAAAGTATATCCACGCTTCAAAATGAGAGCCTTTTAAGTGTGGTTTTACCAATTTCGATTCCAAATGAAAGAAAATGGGTGTTGAAAAAATTGTGTGTAATTCATGACGTGGATGAGATTTTCAAATTGAGGTTGAAGAGCCTAGAAAACTGGTATGATGAACAACTGCTCAATTTCCTTTCAAATTCTCTTTGTGTACCCATCTACCCATAGATTTAAGACTCTTTCTCGCCATGGCGAGATTAGGTTGAAAATGAAAATCATGGAATAACTGAATCAAAATGTTGCTCGGTTTGAAACATATTGTGAAAAATTGTTTGAGTTCCCCCTCTCTCATAAAACAATATCTTGGAAGTAGCTATAAATTCCCAGTTTGCACAAACAATGGAGATATCTGTGTTAGTGCAGGATAAGCATATGTCCTAGACAACTTGCAGCTGAAGGAATTCTTCAAGGGGTGTTTGTGAATGGAAAATTTTACCTAGCACTCGAACCATTTTGATCCTCAAATACCTTTGCACCTCTGCCTCTAGTTATAACCATCTAGGGATTTGTAATATATCTCAAGCTATATTCAAAATTGAGATATGCATGCAACATAGGGTTTCTTTGCAGAAACTTAAGTTAAGGGAAGGGATATTGAGGGCAATATTATACATAGTATGTCTTTCTTATATCACAAAACCTTCTTTTAAATTTTCCTCTCATAGATTGTCAAGGCTCTCATAGATTGTCTTGTCTTGTCTGTAGAAATTTTTAATACTGATAGTATTACTGGATCCTCTTGATCTAACAAATTAATCTTATGTTAAATACATAATCCTTCCACTTAATTCTTTGCAGAAATTAAATCGCCAATTGCAAAACTCATGAAGGAAATCAATTGCACATAAACACTGTTGTTTAACGGGAAAGCTTAAAGCTAAAAACCCCAACTATCATATACTATGTATATCAATGGAATCATGTAATAATCTCAAACAAAGCTAAGTAAATCAAGCTCTCAGTACAATAAAAAATCATTACACGCTATCATGTAGAAATTTTCATATCTATGCACCAATTTCTTGCCTCCTGACAACCTACCTCCATTGCGCAATCCCTATTGAAGAAGACCTCTGAATGAATTCGAATTGGCCTTGCCTTGACTGCGCAATCCTCATGGGCATCTCCAATGTGTGTCAGATGCATTGAATGCATCACTATAGTCACAACAGATAGTCCATCTCACCCTTTCACCTATCTCTCCACTTGGTCTCCACTGGAACTGACATGCAAGTAGTTAACTGTTGTATTTGTTCAATTGCAAGTGAGTCTCTAGTTATGAATTAATTAAATAATTAATTCACTAAACTCTCGCTAGTGTATCTTTCAGTTAGACTAGATACAACTAGCTCAATTGAGTTTAACTCACTTAACTGAGTTAAACTAAATAACAACTCCCATAACTACTCTTCCAACTCTGTCATAACTTTGCCACTTCAGTTGTAACCGAGTCCTCCATGCATGAGTCACCAATAACCCTAGGAATTGCGTAATTCCTTTAGCCCACTTATTTGCCAAATATGTTCACTGAAATAAAGTGCTCCAAGAGAATAAGTTGATATTTATTGTCGGATTATTATTAAGGGCTAATAATAGTCGACATGCACCTAATTTTAGATTGACGATCTATAAATAGACTTCACTCAATATTCTAAAAATAGAATTTCATCTATTTTTCACATTTGATCAACCATCTACAAATAACATCCTGCAAATTATAGAATATGATCGCCATGTCTAAAAACAAACATACACCTAAAAATAGCCTGCGGGCCCCACTTAGTGAAGGTGCTTACTTTTCACTAAGCTCATCATCTTGTTGAATCTCAACATTGTCTATGAAGTGGTAGAAATACTCAATGTATAATTTTCTCTATTACTGGTATAAAATATTAAAGTAAACACAACAACTATAGCAAGATGAGAGAAAAATTCCAAGTTTCTCTTAATATAAATACTTGATAGAAACTACCAAAAGGCAAAGATGATGTTTGTCACTATTTTGTTAAGGTAATCTCACAAAGGTCCATTAGTTGAATTTCCATATTTTGTTGGAGGATTGTGAATTAATTATATTAGGATGTGCTTTTGACTTAAACTTGTAAGCAATGAATTTCATGCTTTAGAGAAAAAATCTTCAATTGTTCATAGAAAATGAGTGCTTTATATCTTTCTAGTTAAAAACTATAAATTCTTTTACGCCCATATGCATGGTCTATATTGGAATTAGGATGCATGAATTTTGATTCTTTAAAATATTATAAATTATGGATAGTCTTGATTTACTAATGTAAGAATATTCTTTGTCTTATACATGATCTAATGGATGAGATTAAGGGTTTTCAAACCATTTTTTAGTTTCAATCCTCCACTCATGTCTTGGCTTCACAAATTCTTATGGTTACAAATGGAAAATAATGATTATAGATAACTGGAGCCCCTCCATCGCTTCCATTCTCTTACACCCTTTAGATATACGTCGTTAGATATTGCAAGATGTTTCTTTTGCATTAGCTTGTGAATAGATGGATAATTTAAATTTCATTTAAAAAAATACTTTTACCCAATATTCAATATAGTTATTTAAGATTTATCTCAAAATCTTGTGAATTTCCCCTTTTTAATTTTTGGTTTATTTTACAAATATTTATGAAGCGTTTCAATTCATGCATTATGAATAATTTCAATTCATGAATTGTTTACATATAGGTTTCGAATACACTAACTAGTAGCTTTACTTCTTGCTTAAAAAACCCTAACCCTTTTCCTATTGCCTGTAGCACCACTTTCAATGGAATAGTAAAATACCATATCAGTATAAGTTATAGGAGAGAAGCAACAATAAGTTATAACAACCATAATTGACTGAGCATTCAGATTAGCCACACTTATCATGGTCATGTTCAAGGGAACACCTAGAGTTTGCATATTGATTGCTTACGAAAGGATATGCAAACAAACAAGAAAGGATCCTGGATCAATTCATCGCAAGTCATTTTCCTTCTTTCCATCTTTTTTTTTTTTCATATGTTTGATCTATCTTCTAAGTTTTCATATTGTTCTTCTCCCAGGGTTGATTAGTTACCACTCTTAAATTAAGTAATGGAAGTTTTATAAGGAAGAAGCAAAAAACAACGAATGCACAATGATGTTTGGTGCACAATTGAAAATATCATTGTGCAATTGAAAGCGAAGAACAAGGAGAAAAATCACATTACCTCTCTCGGCTCCTTGCCATATCCCTTAGGAGATTTTGTGTTAGGATTTGAATGCAACAAAGTTTTTTGGCCGCGGGTAGCGATCTTGAAATGAGATCGTTGAATTGATAATGAAGTGGAGGCATTTTAGCCTTGAGTTATTTATGTTATTTACCAATTTGTGCTAGCTTCCAAGCCACATCACCAAACTTTGGATTTACTTTAGCCATGGAGTTTTCATCAACGTCAGGGAGATTCATTAGTTATGATGATGTTGCCCATTAGAAAGAATTTGTAGAGATGTTGAAGAACAAATATCCAATATACCAAATTGTAGACAAGCAAGCACACATATTTTAAACCACAACTCAAAATTTATGAGAAGCCTTCAAACTCATGAATCAAAAACCTAATTGGTAGATTTTGATAGTTAAACATTTCAAGAACAATAACATGTAACACTTTGAATGGCCAACTTGAACCAGTTCAATATTTCTCTATGCAAATGTTATTTATAAGTCAAGTCAGTTCTATGATTTCTTATGTGATTTCCTGGAAAATTTATTATAATATATATTATGCTATTTTAACGTTAGATTTAGGTTTTTAATACCACCTTTAATATTTATGTTTAATATTAAGATATATAATATTATAATATTAAATTTTATATATTATAATATTAAGATATATGCCTATCCACTTATATCAACCGCATTATATTTGAATAATATAAATCATTGAATAATTATATTTTGATTAATAATAGTCGATTGTATCTTATGACTAATTAGATTAATGAAAGAAAGATAATACTGGTTAGAACAGTAGGGTAAATGCGTAGGATAATTGACAGCTGTGTATAGCCACGTGTCCACGCCTACGTGTTGATAGAGATAACGTGACGTTTGGCAGCTGAGTGTGAGGAGTGAGGAGGCTAGAAATTCAAATCCAGGGGCGATGGTTTCGTCTAGAAAATCGTGAAAAGGCAAGGCCACCCATGTCCTTATCTTGAAAGCTCATTTATATCTGGAAATCCACTTGGCAAGTGGACTAAAAAAATACACAACTAGACAAATGCAAGTTGTTCAATTTTAGGCAAAACCCTAAAGGGTGGTTTTCCAACGGACCTTGACTTCTTATTTTCTTTCTTTATTTTCGGGTCAGTAAGGAATGCGGCATAAGAAATCCCCATGTGCATTGGACCTAGCCGAGTCGCTTGGGATAATAAGAATATTTATGGAAAACAATAAAACTTCACCGTGCATTATTATTATTATTATTATTATCATCATTTCAGGTAGATTTATTTATTATTATTATTATTATTATATTTTTGTAAGTAGTATATTAATATGTCTAGATACATCATTTTGATTGGGGAAGGGAATTGAATCTGTGATGAGTGTTATTACAGCGAGTCTCAACACAATTTAACCAAGACCCCACAGACATTATTTTTAAATATTGATTAAATGGATAAATTTATTTTTAATTGAAGTTAGTTTATATAAGTGGAGGCCAATATATAATGAATTGATATATATATATTTTTATTGAAATTTGGTGATAATATTTTAAGAAAAATTGTGATTTTTATTTATTTATTTTTTATTTTTTATAAATATATTTATATTCATAAATAGATTTAATACCTCAAAAAATTAAAATTTTGATTTGTTTTAAAATCAATATAGATCTATCTCACTCATAATCTATCATGATGTAGTTGAATCAAATCTCTTGAAATATAAGCTTTTCTTCAAATTATTAATCCAAAAGTTATTACATCTAATAATATTAATATTATAATATATTAAAATTAATATTATATTTAATAATAATAATAATAATGGATTTAATGATGTTTTTTACATGGCATGATAACAAAATTTATAATAAAACTATATCAAATTAATATTTTCAAATATTGCAACTTTGACCTGGAAATATTTATATATTTAAAGATTTTAATATATCTATAGGATTTTTTTTTGCTTTTAAAAATTCAATTTATAAATATTTAAATAAAAAAAATATTAAAATATTTTGGAGTAGTAGTTTATTGTAGTTATATTTATTTATATGGTTATTTTCAGTATGTATTTAAAGATTTTAATATATATATATATATATATATATATATATATATATATATATATATATTTTTTTTTTTTTTCTCGTTTTGAAATATTCAATTTATAAATATTTAATTAAAAGAAATATTAAAATATTTTGGAGTAGTAGTTTATTGTAGTTCTTTGTGTTGAATTTATTGTAGTTTTATTTATTTATATGGTTTATTTCATTTTTGCTTTGAATGGATATTCATTTTTATTATTATTATTGTTTTCTTGGAGACGCTACATACACAACCCCTCATAGTGGGTTGTAGAGACTCAATAAGTTAAATGATTAAAATGACTAAAATAAGATTTTATTTTAATTAAAATAAAAATATCTAATATATAATATTAACTTTATTTCAATTAAAATAAAAATATATATAACATAATTTTTAAGTGTTTGATTACTCAAACCAATAACCATAATAATAAGTTACACATTTTATAATATAATGAGGTTGATTCTTACATAATTATAGCAAAAACTAAGTGAATTAAGTTTATGTCATAGTGTTCTATTAAGGCACTCTATGGTGTAAAGGTCACTGGTTCGACACTTTGTGGGCAAAAATTCAACCATGCTAAGGGTTGATATGGCCCAAGTCGGGTGCAATCCCTAGTTGATTTGACAAGTTAATTCAACCATGCTGAGGGTTGATGTGGCCCAAGTCGGGTGCAATCCCCTGTTGATTTGACAACTTAGATGCTCCTGGGTCGCAACTACTCAAGCCACAAGTTAGGATTGCCAGTCATCTTAGGACTCACATAACTTAGCCAAAAAAAAAAGTTCATGTCATATTATTCTAATTTGATTCTCAATTTAGTAACACAAGTGTATATTATTTTATTTGATTGCTTCTAATTATATTTAGTAACACAAATATAACAATGCAAGAAACAAATCACAAAGAAAATCCAAGTTATGGTGAAAAATTTATGGATGGTCCTTTTTTAATGGTAGTTGGAAAATTTATATTAAGCAAAATCTATGGTCAAAACATGCAATTGAATTACATCAAGACCTACTAGTTTGCTAAATTGGAGGAGAAGAAGATCTAGATCACAATGACTATCAAAATGCTCAAGAAAAACCTAATTGATTTATTTTTCCAAATACTTAAAAGAGCTACATTGATCCGGATTTATGCAAGAACGCAATAAAATACAGAAATAGACATAAACACATATATGCAACGGAAATAATACTTCATTTCATTAATATCAAACAACAGAAATATGCTTACAAACATAATGGAAATAAACTAGTTAGGGCGCTGGTAGCTTCTCTCTAAGAAGATATGTGGCGGCTATAGGCCTCTGAACTGTGTTACAATGAGGATCGAAGACCTATTTATTGTTGAGAAACAATATAAAACCCTAAACATCCAAAAACCTAACCCTAGGAGATGAAGCGCCAAAACTATAGGCCCCACTTGAGTAAACTGGTGTTTCAACTTCCCAAGGACGTAACTTTGGCATACGATCTCCGTTTGACGCGCACCATACCTCGTTAGAAAGATCTATCTAAGGACTACAACTTTTGATGTGAGAAACATTAGTCCATGAACCCATGTTGCTCCCTATTTTCCCAAAAAATGTCGTTTAGGGCCTCAAAACAACTCCATAAGTTGAGGACCTGAAAAACTGCTAAAAATAGTAAGTTGTGTCGAAACCGAAAAACTGAAAGAACCCATGGTGGGGGTCCAAATGGAATAGTTGGGTGGCCACCAATGTCCAACTGGATAATTAGGGCCTCCAAACGGCTCCGGAAGTTCAAGACCCAAAAACCTGCTAAAAATACTAAGCTATGCTGAAAGTGAAAAAATGAAAGAACTAATGGTGCATGTCCAAATGGAATAGTTGGGTGGCTACCAAAATCCACCTGGATCATTCCTCCCTCCTTAGGAAGCAATGGTCCTCATTGCATTAAGTTCCTCCATGAGAGGCAAATTCTGCTGTTGTGGACGTGCTGGATGCGTTCAATAAATTTGGCTGCCTCAGAAAATACATGCATGGATTCTTTCTATGTAGTCACATGAAGTATGGAAACATCAGGTGGCGGTGCACCGAGGGTCAGATCAATGGAGTTCTTATCTCGACAGTGTAGAGGAACTTCTGTGGGTGAGGAGAAAATGTCCGCATATTCCTCCACGACTTTGTCCATCTGCTATAGCCGTGCAGGGAAGCCCTATTTCGAGGCTGTCGCCACAATCTTATTCTTTCCATGTGAGCGAGTTGTAAGGAAAATAAATTTCATGGTTTGGGAAACAATCTTACTGCGTTGTTTTGCAATAGTTAAGGAGATGGAAAGAGGCAGTACTACCTCCGGTATCCTATACAATTTATTTCCCAGAGTAATAAAAATAGAACAAGGCCTAGACTCATACAAAATATGTCGCCTCCACAAGTATGGTTGGCCCAATAATACATCAACTACATCAAGAGGAGCAACATCACGCAATACCTCATCCGTGAATGGCTTGATGTTGTACGGAAGGCTGCATTGTTGGCGGACGCGTAGATCTCTCCCTGGGTGAAGCCACCTAATGGTATACAACTGCGGGTGTGCTATGGTCGGTAGGCTGAGCCGCTTCATGACCTCTGCTGAAACGAGGTTCTTTTGGCTTCCGCTATCGACAAGAAATTGCAATGGAGAACCCTTCACCCACATCTGCGAATGGAAGAGGCACTCCCCCTCCTCTAGATCATAAGGATCCTCCCTATGAAGCTTGGTTGTGGAAACAATGGCGCTGGGGTCCGCATCAATTATCTGCTTCACTTTGTCATCTCCCTTGTTTGGTTTTGGCTCAGGATCAGAACATGCATCTGATTCGAGTTCCTTCAGTTCAGCCACCAACGACTGTTTGGCCTAACACTCGTTTGTGTTGTGAATGAGGCTATTATGAAATTCACACCACTTCCTCGTGTCCTTATTTGGATTTGTGGTGGTGTTCTCAGTCGCCCTGCTTTGGCTCTCCCGCCCGTTTTGTGGTTCAGGGGCGCCTTTCCCTGGATTCGGATTCGCGGATCCAAAGTCTCGCTTCTTCTGTTTAAATTTCTTCTCGATCTTGGTAGCATAGCGATATGTCGTGCCAAGCGAGGTAATGTCGAGGAACTCCATTTCCTCCCGAATGTGTCTATGCAGATAGCTGCGGTACTTGAGCACCAAATGTCTCTCCGAATCTTTAATACCCAACTTTGTGCGTAGGGCATGGAACAAATTCATCAGTTCGTGCACATCTTGATCCCTTTGCTGTCGCAACGTGGTCCATTAGATGTAATTGTCCTCATAGCTCCCCACGGGGTAATATTGTTCCTTGATGTCGTCTCAGAATGGATTCCAAGTGGGTGCGACCGAGAACAGAGAGGGTTCTCTCTCGTCCTTTTTCTCACAGTAGGTTGCCCACCAGTCTTTGACACGGGGGCAACTTTGAGGAGTGCAAAAATAATATTTTCTCGGTCGGAGAAATCATGGACCGAGAAATACCCTTCTAGATATTTCAACCATATGTCTACAACATTTGCATCTATCTAGCCTTCAAATACAAGAATGTCAAAGTTTACCTATACCTTGAAGGGAGTGGTGCCTCTAGAGTGGTTGTTGGATGCAAATGCGCCGTAGGTGGGCAGTCATTGAAGGATTTGGGCAAAGCTATCAATCATCGCATTCCTTTGTTTCTCGAGGGCCTCCTCGAGCAATATTTTGATAGGATCTTCTGCCCCCTGGTCTTTCTTTTCTTCCGCCATGGGAGGACGTCAGGGTTTGCGAGGCTGATGTTGCAGGAGTTCAACTAGATCAAGCCTAACTCCTTATACCCTGACCTCGTTGGGGACATGCAAAGAGAAATAGAGAAAGAGCAGACCGCTTTAATACCACTGATCTAGATTTATGCAGGAACACAATAAAATACAGAAATAGACATAGAGAGAGAGATTCAAAAGAAATAATACTTCATTTCATTAATATCAAATAACAGAAATATGCTTACAGACATAGTGGAAATAAACTAGCTAGGGCACTGGTAGCTTATCTCTAAGAAGATATGTGGAGGCTACAGGCCTCTGAACTGTGTTACAATGAGGCTTGAAGGCCTATTTATTGTTGAGAAACAATAGAAGACCCTAAACATCCAAAAACCTAACCATAGGAGATGAAGCGCCAAAACTATGGGCCCCGCTTGGGTAAATTGGTGTTTCAACTTCTCGGGAATGTAACTTTGGCATACGATCTCCGTTTGAAGCGCATCATACCTCGTTAGAAAGATCTATCCGAGGAATAAAACTTCTGGTGTGAGAAACATTGGTCCATAGCCCCATGTTGCTCCTGAATTTCCCAAAAAATGTCGTTTAGGGCCTCAAAACGGCTTCGGAAGTTGAAGACCTGAAAAACTGCTAAAAATAGTAAGTTGTGCCAAAATTGAAAGACTGAAAGAACTGATGGTGGGGGTCCACATGAAATAGGTGGGGGTCCACATGAAATAGGTGGGTGGCCACCAATATCCACCTATATCATTGGGGCCTCCAAATGACTCCGGAAGTTTAGGACTGGAAGACCTGCTAAAAATAGTAAACTATGCTGAAAGTGAAAAACTTAGAGAACTGATGGTACGGGTCCAAATGGAATAGGTGGGTGTCCACCAAAATCCACTTGGATCATTCCTCCCTCTTTAGGAAGCAATGTTACCCATTGCATTAAGTTCCTCCATCAGAGGCAAATTCTGCTGAACTTTGTATTGGATTTGTCCAGGATGTCGCGGACCTGCTGCCGGACGTGTTGGATGCGTTCAATAAATTTTGTTGCCTCAGACAGTAAATGCGTGGATTATTTCTGTGTAGTCACATGAATTATGGAAAAATAAGGCGGCGGTGCGCTGGGGTCAGGTCAATGGAGTGTTTGTCCTAATAGTTTAGAGGAACCTCTGTGGGTGAGGAGAAAATGTCATCGTATTTGTCCACAATTTTGTCCATCTACTGTAGCCGTGCATAGGAGCTCTGTTTCGAGGCTATGGCCACAATATTCTTCTTTCCCTGTGAGCGAGTTTTAAGGAAAATAAATTCCTTGTTGGGGAAACAATCTTAATGCATTGTTTTGCAATAGTCAAGGAGATGACATGAAAGCGATACTACCTCTGGTATCTTGTACTATTTATTTTCCAACGTAATAAAAACAGAACGAGGCCCAGAATCATACACAGCATGTGGCCTCCATAAGTATGGTTGGCCCAATAATACATTAGCTACATCAAGAGGAGCAACATCACACAATACCTCATTTGTGAATGGCTTGATGTTGTACGCAAGGCGACATTGCTGGTAGAAGCGGAGATCTCTCCCTAGGTGAAGCCACCCGATGGTATATGGCTGCAGGTGTGGTATGGTCGGTAGGCTGAGCTGCTTCACGACCTCTATTGAAATGAGGTTCTTTTGGCTTTCGTTGTCGACAAGAAATTGCAGTGGAGAACCCTTCACCCACATCTGCGAATGGAAGAGGCGCTCACCCTCCGTTGGATCCTCGGGATTCTCCCACTGAAGCTTGGTGGTGGAAACAATGGCGTTGGGGTTCGCATCAATGATCTGCTTCCTTTGTCATCTCCCTTATTTGGTACTAGCTCAGGATCATAACATGCATCTGATTCGGGTGCCTTCAATTCGGCCACCAGTGATTGTTTTACCTGACACTCGTTTGTGCTGTGAGTGGGGTTGTTATGAAATTCACACCACTTCCCCATGTCCTTCTTTGGATTTGTGGTGGTGTTATGAGTCGCCCAGCTTTGGCTTTGTCCCCTGTTCTGTGGTTCGGGGGTGCTTTTCCTTGGCTTCGAATTCACGGATCGAAAGTCTTGCTTTTTTTGCTTAAATTTCTGCTCGATCTTGGTGGCATAGCGATATGTTGTGCCAAGCAAGGTAATGTCGAGGAAATTGATTTCCTCCTGAATGTGTCTGTGTATAAAATTGCTGTACTTGAGCACCAAATGTCTCTCTGAATATTTAATAGCCAACTTTGTACACAAGGTATGGAACAAATTCGTTAGTTTGTGCACATCTTGATCCATTTGCTGCCGCAACATGGTCCATTGGATGTACTTGTCCTCATAGCTCCCCACAGGGTAATATTGTTCCTTGATGTCGTCTCGAAATGAATTTCAAGTGGATGTGGCCTAGAACAGAGAGGGTTCCCTCTCATCCTTTTTCTCATAGTAGGTTTCCCACCAGTCTTTGACATGGGGGAAATTTTGAGGAGTGCAAAAATAATATTTTCTCAGTCGGATAAATCATGGACCGAAAAATACCCTTCTAGCAAATTAAACCATCTGTTTACGACGTTTGCATATATATGGCCTTCAAATACAGGAATGTCAAAGTTTACCTGTACCTTGTGTTATCACCCAAAAAAAATGAAGCATCATTTGACAAGGTTTGATAGATTCATGTGTCAAAAAATTAGGTTGTAGGATTCATTTTTTATGCTTGGTCAAGGTAAATATGAAAATTTTCTTGTTTTAGGTTACCCTTAGGTCTAAACCCACTCATTTTCAAACTCCTTCATGTCACATCATTCATCATTTTCTGATTGATTTCAATTTCCAAATTTTTTTATACCGAAAGTGTCAAATTAGCCAAGAAACCACAGTTTCGTAGTGAAATAGACTGTGAAAAGTCACTTTTCGCTACGAAACTACTGATAGTTTCATAGCGAAAAAAGCCAAATTAACACTGAAACCACTATGAAAGTGCGGCTTTCTGTCTGTCTTGTCAGTCTAGCTGTTAGGTGTCAGAAATCATTGGGAAAGGGTAAGTTAGATGCTTTTTGAGTCATGGAGGGATAAAAACAAAGTGCATGCTCATATCTGTAGTCGTCATGGCTAGTTTAGGTAATGTATAAGTTATCATCGAGTCATGAGAAGACATCAAAACTTCAAATCCTTTCCTATTTCAGTCATTCTCATTTCTCATTCCTCCTTGCATAATATTTGAGCTCTGGAGAGCTATTATACTAAGCTAAAGCTGTGGATGGGTTTTTTTCAAAGGTTTACTTTGAACATCATCAAACAAGGCTGCAAATTCATCAAGCGAGGTTGTGAAAATCTTAGAGAAACCATGGCAGAGAAAATAAGGACTAACAAGGGTGGCCAGTGTCCGAGATATGAACCTGTAGACATGAATTTGGTCAATGAAGACCCAACAATAGTAGAATCCTTCAGAAAAGCAGGTTGCCTACAATTTTGTGAGAAATTACAGGGCTTTCATACACAGGTGTCCAAGGAGTTTTCTATGAATTTCAGTGGGACAACCACTAAAGTGAGAACGCTCAATTTATCCATCACACCAGAGGTTATTGCTGTTGCTAAAGAGATTCCAAGAGGTCAGGAGAACTAGTTCAAAGGTTTTAAGTTTTACATGGAGCAATGCAAATAATTCATGAAGCTTGACCATACTAAAATGGATCTCACCAATGCCATTCCAAGAAGTTATATAAAAGACAACTATTCAAAATTGCTACTCATTATCCAAAAGTACTTTACTTATGAAGGCAGATACCACAAAGTGTACTCATATCATTTAAAATTACTTCTACACTTTACTGGTAATATTTCCCTTGATTTTCCTTTTTATTTGCATAGAAGTTTGTCAAAAATGGTAGATAAGGTCCAAGCAAAGTCTGAGGGGAGTGAGACTTCTTTATTTCATCATGGTTTAATGAAATTATTGGTCTTAGATGAACTTCAAAGGTTAGGTAGAGATTGGTCTTCATTCTTGTTTGTTAGTGGTTTTGAGCTGGATGCTCTTACTCCTTCAAGAACTCCTAAGCCTAGGAGAATTCCATCACCATTAGCAGCAGAACAGAGGGAATCATTGGTAGCAGAGC
This sequence comes from Pinus albicaulis, assembly GCA_034641835.2. Lineage (NCBI taxonomy): Eukaryota > Viridiplantae > Streptophyta > Pinopsida > Pinales > Pinaceae > Pinus > Pinus albicaulis. The sequence goes on along the minus strand of CM076582.1, from coordinate 1,300,609,542 downwards.
CAAGTGAACCTGCAAGAGTAGAAACAAGTGAACAAATTATAAAGGATCTAGAGAAAATGTAGAGTCTTGATACACCAAGTGTCCCACCTACAAAACAAAAGTCAAAGGTAGTCAAACTTGCAAATGAGAAACAAACGGTTAGTAAACAAGGAACCAAAAGGATAACTAGGAGTCAAACAATGGTTTTGGAAGAGAAGACAATGGCTGTAGAAGATAGAGCAGAAGCTAATGGAAATCTAGAGGATATTTTACATGCCATTGACATAGAGGAATTCCTATTGTCCAAGTTGAGTTTATAGAGGAAGGTGGGCAGAAGTTAAAGAAGGCTAAATCTGCCAAGAAATTAGAATTTGAGGGAGAAGATGCAGGTTTCACGTTCAAAGAAAGAAAGCCTATGACAAGGCATGCTAAGAAGCTATTAGAGAGAAGTAAATAAGTTCAACCACTCACTGACACAACTCAGCCACCTCAAGAGGTTATTGACCTTTCATCACCTCCAGAGAAGGATACAATTAGAAAATCAAATAAGGGAAAAGAGACGGTGATGGAAAAAACAAAGTTGTAGCTCCTTGAAGAAAAATTGAAAGTGGCTAATCATGAAATTGCTGTTATGAAAAGGGAAGCAAGGAAACACAGTGTAGAGAAGAATCAATTTGAAAAAATGAAGGTAATGTGGGAAGAACAGGTTGACACTGTTTCTAAGACTTTGGACAACACACAACAACTCAACAAATGGACTATTCCAGCAAGGAAAGAGGCCAAACATGTCAGGAGGATGAACACACAGTTGAAAGCCACCAATATAATATTGAAAGACCAGGTTAAAGACCTTCAAAACTTGAACTAATTCATGAAGAGTTAGAGAAAAAAGGGCTTAAAATGACAGTCCTTGAAGAGTCAATAGCTCAACCAATTGTAAATGAGAAAGAAATGCCTCAAGGATCATAAGGTGAGTGGGTTTATGGTTTTTTAAGGCTAATGATATGTTAGAGGAAATTTTTTGGAACTCATAGGGTTCATTTGTTAAAAATTACACAAAAATCTGCATTTTCAACACTTTTCAGCAGTTTCGTAGCGTGCTTGGGCTTGAAGGGCAGCAAAACGCTACAAAAATACTGTAGCTGCTCTTTTAATTTTTGAACCAGTTCTGGGTGCTATCAAGAGTTGAAATTGGTGTGGGAGATGTGTTTAATGATGATGAACACTATGCCAAAGGAAAGAATCAAGAATTTTGAGGATAAATGGCATGTTTTGCAGCGCTATGAAAGTATGCTACGAAACTGCCTTACTTTCATAGCGTACTATGTTTCAGCCTTTTTAGCAGGTTTTGAAGCATCTTTGGACATATGGAGATTATTGAACGGTTAAAGACCATGAAAAGAAATTATTCAACACTCAAGGACCACGAATTGAAGATAATCTGATAGCCAAAGTATTCATGGAAGAAGAAGACTATTTGAATAAAAAACAGGGTTTTGTTTCCTAGTTTTGAGGAGGTCAGTTAAGTGGTCATAAAGTGATGAATCCCATCATCTCAATTCGAACATGTAAAAGCATACTTGTCAAAGAATGTAATTTCTTTAGTAGATAAGGTTGTTAAAGGAAATAATGAGTAGTTTGAGTCCTATTAGGAAAAGGACTGTCAAGTAGGATAGGTGTCTGTTTGTCATTAAGTTGTTGTTTTATGGTTATGCAAGGTGTTATTAGGAAAAAATTCGATGAATCTAGCCAGGAAGCAGATCATCACATGATGTAACAAGTCTATTAAAGGCCATTGAGTTTTTGGAAAAAATGGAGCTTATTGTAAATTGATTGTTTCAGCAATACAAATATTTGTTACTTCACCAACTTGAAATTCTGAATGAGTTTTTAGTGCTTACCTATCTTATCTATACCTTTTATGCATCTCATTTGCAGTGGTTTTCATTTATAATACTCAGAATTCATTCTTGCAATTCTCTGACTTCCTTTATAGATGAATTGACTATGTATTTTCCTGTTTCATGTGTGTGTGTCCTACTACTAAGAACTCAGACCTGTCTCAGCTTCCATGTCAAGTGAAATCACTGAATCACTGAAATGTTGAATTCATAAGCCCAATGTTTACTTACTGATATTATTTTCAACCTATACTCATCATAAGAAAGTTTTTTCCTAAATAGAGTTAGCCATCTACATCTTTATTCAATATCATTAACCCTTGAGAGAGCCCTCTCAGACTGAGGAGGCTAAGCCTGTTGAAAATGCAGCAAGATGATGGAGCTTAGTGAAATGAATTCGCCTTCACTAAGTGGGCCCGTAGGCAAATTCTGGCGCAAAATCTATTTTTAGACATATGGAGCATGGTCCGGGGATTGCAGTATGAGATTCTTGGAGTATTGGTCATGTTGGTAAAAATAGATGGGACTCTATTTTTTGGACCTATAGGTCGAAGTCTATTTTTAGACTGCCTCTCCTTAAAATAGGGAAGTCAAATATTATTTACCCTTAATAATATTTGGACTATAAACTTCAGTTTACTCTCTTGGAGCACTTTAGTTCGAGCCTTGGAAGTGGCTCATGCATCTGACAGAGGAATTACGCTATTCCTAGGGGTTTGGTGAGCTCATGCATGGTTGACTTCAGTTAGGACTTCGGTGGCAGAAGTTTGGTGGAGTTGATGAGACAGTTGGTGGAGTTGTGTTCGGTTTAACTTAGTTGAACTAGTTGAGATTAGTTTAACTAGCTAATCAACTAGTAATGAGTGGAGTGAATTAAATATTATTTAATTCATTAATTAGTAACTCATTATTTAACTCAAGAACACATCAGTTCACTACAGTGCATGGACAGTTCAGTGGAGACCAGTGAAAGAGGTAGATGAAAGGGTGGAGTTAGCTATCGGTGGCGACATCAGTTGTGCATGAGATTTGCACCACACTTGGAGGAATTTCCCATGATGATTGCGCTGTCAAGCCAAGGAGATTCGAACCTTGGATCTCTATATAGACAGACCATGATTGCGCAATAGAGGCAAGGCAATTGGCGGTGAGTTTTGAACCAGTAACCTGTTCAAAACTGAGATAGTTTGTGTGCAACTTCATGAGAAAGTACTGAGTACTTGTGAGGAGTATTGTACTGAGTTTGTTACATGATTTCTCCATTATAATATACACAATAGCTGCGGGGTTTTCAGCTATAAGCTTTCCCCATACATACTGTGTTAATGTGTATGATGATTTGATGTGCTATCGTTTGATTTTATTTCCGCATGTTTGATGATTTGAGTGGAAGAGATTATGTGTTGCATATAAATTCGAATTGTATGTGATCAGGATAGTCTCGGTGGATAATTAATCATTATTCAACAAATTTCTACATGGTATCGAAGCTATTGAAGCAGAGATTGATCATCACAGTGATTACAAACTTATTTCGGTAGACAGAGTCTGCATGCGGGCCAGGTAGCCTCCGGATTCATCTTTCTTCGGAAAGTGAAAGGTCTGGTAAATTCCCCTTGCAGTCAATCTCTGTGCTGGAAATAATTTTTTCTCACAGATCTAGAGCGGCCGAGCTTTGAGGTGGAATTCGAAATTTTGCAGCAGTTTTGTTTTCTTGGTGCCGGTGTTGAAAATGTTTTTCAACGGTTTGCGACTCGAATATGCTCTTGAAGGCAGTTCAAATTATGTTGCATGGAAGGATCGCATGGAGGCAGTATTAGAAGATAATGGACTGAAGGAGTTCGTAGATACGGATGTCCAAAAGCCCACTGATCCTGCTGAAGTCGAAGCATGGCAAAAGAAGATGGGCGAAATGTCGAAGGATCCTGTTGGAGGGCGTCAAGGATCATATTGTATCCAGCCTGCATGGAAAGGCTTCTCCATATTTAATGTGGAAAGCTTTGACGGATCTATTCCAGAGTAAGAGTGACCAAAGGAAGCTGGCGCTCAAAGATAAGCTCAAAAACATCAAGATGGAGAAAGGCGACAATATCGCCAAATACCTCACAAAGTTCACTCAGTGCAGAGATGAGCTGGGAAGTGTGGGGGTGATTGTCGAAGACGAGGACATGGTCGACCTGGCTCTCCTTGGTCTTCCGAAGGCTTGGAACTCATATCAAGATAGTGTCAATGGTCGGGAGAAGCTGCCGGGATGGGAGCGCCTTTGGGCGGATCTCATGCAGGAGGAGATAAGGAGGACTAGTCAAGATGGATCTTCATCAAAGGGAGATGATGAAGAAAATTGCGCTTTGGTGGCCAAAGAAAAGAAGGGGAAGGGTAAGAAAACTTCTCATTCCAGTGCAAAGGGCAAGAAGCAGGATATGGCGAAAGTGAAGTTTTTTCACTTCCATGATCACGGACATTATGCTACCAATTGTCCAAAGAAGAAGAAGAACAAGCAAGCGGGAAGATCTGCAGATGGAGAAGCTTTGGCTTCACAGTTCGAGCTTGACTTTTCACTGAGTGCATGCTTGGTTTCAAGTGTGATGGGATCGGTGTGGTTCTTGGACAGCGGTGCGTCATTTCATATGACGGGAGATCGGGAGTTGTTCTCAGATCTGGAGGAAAAATATTTGGGTGTGCACATCGAGATGGGCGATGATGGTAGATACAGTGCGACTGGTATCGGTACCATATCCTTTCAGAGGGAGTTTGGTAAACCCTTTGTATTGAAGGATGTCATGCATGTACCTGGATTGAAGAAGAACTTGATCTCTGTGGCGATGTTGGAGGATAAGGGGTATGATGTGGTCTTCGGCGAAGGAAAAGCCTTCCTGCGCAGTAAGACTACTGGAGAGACCCGGAAGATAGGGGTTCGAACCAAGAACCTTTATCAGTTGCAAGTAGATGGCTGCGCAGCAATGGCATGCAAGGCGGGAGAAGTGGTGAGCCGGGATGATGAGGGTGAACTGTGGCACGGGAGATTGGGCCACCTTCACCATGGAGCTTTGAAGATCCTGCAGCAGATTTCTACTGGGCTTCCTAAGGGCACTCTTGCGCAGTCAGATCAGTGCAAGGGGTGTACCTTGGGGAAGTATGTGAAAGCCACCTTTCACGAGAAGGATAGTCGCGCCACGACGATCCTTGAGAGAGTTCACACAGACGTGTGTGGTCCTTTCTCGGTTGCTTCGACAGCAAAGCACAAGTATTATGTGATCTTTGTTGATGATTTCTCTCGAAAGTGCTGGATCTTCTTCATGTCGAAGAAGAGCGATACATTCGCGAAGTTCTGTGAGTTTAAAGCACTGGTCGAGAAGGAGTCGGGGAAGAAGGTGATTGATCTAAGGAGTGATAACGGTGGTGAATTCATCTTGGCTGAATTCAAGGAGTTCTGCAGCGCAAAAGGGATTCGGAGAGAGCTCATCGCACCCCATAACCCACAGCAGAACGGGGTGGCTGAGCGGAAGAACAGAACGATCGTGGGTGCTGCACGGTCGATGTTGCATGATCAGGGCCTACCCCTTCACTTGTGGGCTGAGGCATGCAATACAGCAGTGTATGTGCAGAACCGTTGTCCTCACAAGGTTCTTGGCATGAGTACACCGGAGGAGGCTTATTCTGGCAAGAGGCCTGATATTTCCCATTTGCGAATTTTTGGTTCTCCTGTCTACATGCATGTGACGAAGGATGTGAGAAGGAAGCTGGATCCAACTGCTGAGGTTGGAATATTTTTGGGGTACACTGATACACCTCACAACTACCAGGTGTATTTGTCAGACAGTCGCAAGACTGTTGTGCGACGGGATATAAAATTTCAGGAGGAGAAAGCCATGCGGTGTTCGCTTGAGAGGGAGCTACACTTGCATGCAGATGAGGAGCTGTTAGTTCCTAAGGAGGAGCTTCCGGATGTGGATCAGCCACAAGAGGAGGTTCGGGAGGTGGAAGAAACCACCCAGGCAGCGCCAACCATCAGAGGGCGCATGCGCACTACAGAAGCTGAGCGACTGGCTCGGGATGCAGAGAAGGTTGTAGGACCACCTACAACACAGCGCAGACAGAGGCAGTCACCGGATCGGTACATTGGATACATGGCTCTTGTGAGTCAATGTGTTGTGACGGAGCCATCCTCTTTTGAGGAAGCTGTGGAGGAACCCGCATGGGTTGATGCCATGATCGAAGAATATGATTCGATCGTCAGGAACAGTGAATGGGAGATTGTCCCAAGATCGGTGGGAAAATCAGTGGTGGGTTCGCAATGGATCTACAAGGTGAAGCAGGCAGTTGATGGGAGTGTGGAGAAGTACAAGGCGAGATTTGTCGCCCGTGGCTTTTCACAGATCGAGGGGATCGATTATGAGGAGACCTTTGCACCTGTCGCAAGGTACTCTTCCATACGGATGATCCTTGCTCTCTCAGCGCAGATGGGGTGGCACATTCATCAGATGGATGTGAAGACTGCGTTCCTCAATGGAGTTATTGAGGAGGAAGTGTACATAGAGCAGCCTGAAGGTTTTGAGATCTTCAGCAGTGAGTCGCATGTGTGCCGACTCAAGAGAGCACTGTACGGGCTGAAGCAAGCACCTCGTGCTTGGTACACTCGCATAGATAGCTACTTCACCGGGCTTGGATTCTCCAAGAGTGAGGCAGATCCTAACCTGTACCAGATTGTGGTGGAGGGGAAGCTGTTGATCATTGTACTGTATGTAGATGATCTGATTTTGACCGGTGATGAGCGGTTGATACTTTCATGCAAGGAGGATCTTGCACGAGAGTTTGAGATGAAGGACTTGGGCATCCTTCATTATTTCCTGGGATTGGAGATTTGGCAGCGCAACGGAGGACTGTTTGTTTCTCAGGGCAAGTATGCTCGGGAGATTTTGGAGAGGTTCAACATGCAAGGCTGCAAGCCTGTTGACACTCCTCTTCCTGGTGGTTGGAGGAAGGAGGATGCTACTTCAGCGGAGGTAGTGGATGCCACTTTCTATCGACAGTTGGTGGGGTCGCTTATGTATCTGGTCAATACACGACCCGATATATGCTATGCAGTTAACCAGCTTTCGCAAGCTATGGTTAAGCCTACCAAGCTCTTTTGGAAGGCGGGCAAGCATGTATTGCGCTATATCAGAGGCACATCGGGATATGGTCTATGATACAGACAGGAGGATGGAGTGAAGCTTTCTGGTTTCACTGATGCAGATTGGGCAGGGAGCCCAACAGACCGGAAGAGCACTTCTGGAGGAGTTTTCAGCATTGGGTCGCCAGCAGTTTCCTGGTACAGCAGGAAGCAGAGATCCGTGGCACTCAGTTCAGCAGAGGCCGAGTACATGGCAGCAAGCTTGGCTGCATGTGAGGCTATTTGGATGAGGAAGATCCTCGCAGGTTTGTTCAAGTTGCATTTGGAGCCTAAATGATCTACTGTGATAACCAGAGTTGCATTAAACTCTCGGCTAATCCAGTATTTCATGATAGGTCCAAACACATCGACATCAGGTACCATCATATCAGAGATTGTGTTCAACGGAGAATCATGATGCTTTCATATGTTCCCACGGAGGATCGGGATGCCGACATCCTGACGAAGGCGCTCACCAGGAGCAAGTTCGAATTCCACAGAGGCAGGATAGGGGTTGCAGATAATCCATATCTTGCTGAGAGGGAGTGTTGAAAATGCGGCAAGATGATGGAGCTTAGTGAAATGAAGTCGCCTTCACTAAGTGGGCCCGCAGGCAAATTCTGGCGCAAAATCTATTTTTAGACTATGTCTATTTTTAGACATATGGAGCATGGTCCGGGGATTGCAGTATGAGATTCTTGGAGCATTGGTCATGTTGGTAAAAAATAGATGGGACTCTATTTTTTGGACTTATAGGTCGAAGTCTATTTTTAGACTGCCTCTCCTTAAAATAGGGAAGTCAAATATTATTTACCCTTAATAATATTTGGACTATAAACTTCAGTTTACTCTCTTGGAGCACTTCAGTTCGAGCCTTGGAAGTGGCTCATGCATCTTAAAGAGGAATTACGCTATTCCTAAGGGTTTGGTGAGCTCATGCATGGTTGACTTCAGTTAGGACTTCAGTGGCAGAAGTTTGGTGGAGTTAATGAGACAGCTAGTGGAGTTGTGTTCTGTTTATTTTAGTTGAGCTGGTTGAGATTAGTTTAACTAGCTAATCAATTAGTTATGAGTGGAGTGAATTAAATATTATTTAATTCATTAATTAGTAACTCATTATTCAACTCAAGAACACATCAGTTCACTACAGTGCATGATCAGTTCAGTGGAGACCAGTGAAAGAGATAGATGAAAGGGTGGAGTTAGCTATTAGTGGCGACATCAGTTGTGCATGAGATTTGCACCACACTTGGAGGAATTGCCCATGATGATTGCGCTGTCAAGCCAAGGAGATTTGAACCTTGGATCTCTATATAGACAGGCCATGATTGCGTAATAGAGGCAAGGAAATTGGCGGTGAGTTTTGAACCAGTAACCTATTCAAAACTGAGCTAGTTTGCGTGTAACTTCATGAGAAAGTACTGAGTACTTGTGAGGAGTATTGTACTGAGTTTGTTACATGATTTCTCCATTATAATATACACAATAGCTACGGGGTTTTCAGCTATAAGCTTTCCCCATACATACTGTGTTAATGTGTATGATGATTTGATGTGCTATCGCTTGATTTTATTTCTGCATGTTTGATGATTTGAGTGGAAGAGATTATGTGTTGCATATAAATTCGAATTGTATGTGATCAGGATAGTCTCGGTGGATAATTAATCATTATTCAGAAAATTTCTACAAAGCCTCAGTCACAAGATTGGTTTGAAACAATTACATGAGATTGTCTGATTAGCAACCTATCAGGTGCAATTTTGTGATAACACCTTGAAGGGAGTGGTGCATCCAGAGTGGTTGTTGGTTGCAGATGCACCGTAGCTGGGCAATCATTGAAGGATATTGAGCAAATTTATCCATCATCACGTTCCTTTATTTATCGAGGGCCTCCTCGAGCAATATTTCACAGGATCTCCTGCTCCCTAGTCTTTATTTTCTTCTGCCATGGGAGTTTATCAAGGTTTGTGAGGTTGATCTTGTAGGGGTTCAACCAGATCGAGCCCTAAATCCTTATACCTTGACCTCATTGGGGACATGCAAAGAAAACATAGAAAAAGCAGACCGCTCTAATACCACTGATCCGGATTTATGCAGGAACACAATAAAATACAGAAATAGACATAAACAGAGAGATGCAGTGGAAATAATACTTCATTTCATTAATATCAAATAACAGAAATATGCTTACAGACATAATGAAAATAAACTAGCTAGGGCACTGATAGTTTATATATGAGAAGAGATGTGGTGGCTACAGGCCTCTAAACTGTGTTAAAATGAGGCTCAAAGGCCTATTTATTGTTGAGAAACAATAGAATACCCTAAACATCCAAAAACCTAACTCTAGGAGATGAAGCACCAAAACCATGGGCCCCGCTTGGGTAATTGTGTTTCAACTTCCCGGGGACGTAACTTTGGCATACGATTTCCGTTTGACGCGCACCATACCTCGTTAGAAATATCTATCCAAGGAATACAACTTTTGATGGGAGAAAGATTGTTTGAAGAAACCATGTTTCTATTAGTTTTCCCAAAAAACGTCGTTTAGGGCCTCAAAACGGCTCTGGAAGTTGAGGACCCGAAAAACTGCTAAAAATATTAAGCTGTGCCAAAATAGAAAAATTGAAAGAACTTATGGTGGAGGTCAAAATGGAATAGGTGCGTGCCACCAATATCCACCTAGATCATTAGGGCCTCCAAACGACTCCGGAAGTTCAGGTCCCAAAAAGCTGCTAAAAATAGTAAGTTGTTCTAAAAGTGAAAAACTGAAAGAACTGATGGTGCGGGTCCAAATGGAATAGGTGGGTGGCCACCCAAATCCACCTGGATCATTCCTGCCCCCTTAGGAAGCAATGGTTCCCCTTACGTTAAGTTCCTCCATAAGAGGCAAATTCTGCTGAACTTCGTATTGGATTTGTCCAAGATGTCGTGGACCTGCTAGTGGACGTGTTGAATGCGTTCAATAAATTTGGTTTCCTCAGACAATACATGAATGGATTGTTTTTGTGTAGTCGCATTAAGTATGGAAACATCAGGCGGCAGTGCGCTGGGGGTTAGATCAATGGAGTGCTTGTCCTGACAATGTAGAGGAACCTCTGTAGGTGAGGAGAAAATGTCCTCGTATTCCTCCATGATTTTGTTCATCTATTGTAGCCGTGCTAGGGAGCCCTGTTTCGAGGCTGTGGCCACAATATTCTTCTTTCCCTGTGAGCGATTTGTAAGGAAAATAAATTTCCTCGTTTGGGAAACAATCTTACTGCATTGTTTTGCAATAGTCAAGGAGATGGCAAGAGGCAGTACTACCTCCAGTATCCTGTACAATTTATTTCCCAAAGTAATAACAATAGAACGAGGCCTAGACTCATACAAAACATGTCGCTTTCACAAGTATGGTTGGCCTAATAATACATAAGCTACATCAAGAGGAGCAACATCAAACAATACCTCATCCATGAATGGCTTGATGCTGTATGGAAAGCGACATTGCTGGCGAACGCGACGAGCTCTCCCTAGGTGAAGCCACCCAATGGTATATGGCTTTGGGTGTGCTATGGTTGGTAGGCCAAGCCGCTTCACGACCTCTGCTGAAATGAGGTTCTTTTGGCTTCCGATATTGACAATAAATTGAAGTGGGAGAAAGATCGTTTGAAGAAGCCATGTCGCTTTCAGTTTTCCCAAAAAACGTCGTTTAGGGCCTCAAAACGGCTCTAGAAGTTGAGGACCCGAAAAACTGCTAAAAATATTAAGCTGTGCCAAAATAGAAAAAATGAAAGAACTTATGGTGGAGGTCAAAATGTAATAGGTGGGTGCCACCAATATCCACCTAGATCATTAGGGCCTCCAAACGACTCCGGAAGTTCAGGTCCCAAAAAACTGCTAAAAATAGTAAGCTGTTCTAAAAGTGAAAAATTGAAAGAACTGATGGTGCGGGTCCAAATGGAATAGGTGGGTGGCCACCAAAATCCACCTAGATCATTCCTCCTCCCTTAGGAAGCGATGGTTCCCCTTACGTTAAGTTCCTCCATAAGAGGCAAATTCTGCTGAACTTCGTATTGGATTTGTCCAAGATGTCGTGGACCTGCTAGTGGACGTGTTGAATGCGTTCAATAAATTTGGTTTCCTTAGACAATACATGAATGGATTGTTTCTGTGTAGTCACATTAAGTATGGAAACATCAGGTGGCAGTGCATTGGGGGTTAGATCAATGGAGTGCTTGTCCTGACAATGTAGAGGAACCTCTGTAGGTGAGGAGAAAATGTCCTTGTATTCCTCCATGATTTTGTTCATCTGTTGTAGCCGTGCTAGGGAGCCCTGTTTCGAGGCTGTGGCCACAATCTTCTTCTTTCCCAGTGAGCGATTTGTAAGGAAAATAAATTTCCTCGTTTGGGAAACAATCTTACTGCATTGTTTTGCAATAGTCAAGGAGATGGCAAGAGGCAGTACTACCTCCAGTATCCTGTACAATTTATTTCCCAAAGTAATAACAATAGAACGAGGCCTAGACTCATACAAAACATGTCGCTTCCACAAGTATGGTTGGCCTAATAATACATAAGCTACATCAAGAGGAGCAACATAAAACAATACCTCATCCATGAATGGCTTGATGCTGTATGGAAAGCGACATTGCTGGTGAACGCGAAGAGCTCTCCCTAGGTGAAGCCACCCAATGGTATATGGCTTTGGGTGTGCTATGGTTGGTAGGCCGAGCCGCTTCACAACCTCTGCTGAAATGTGGTTCTTTTGGCTTCCGCTATTGACAAGAAATTGAAGTGGGAGAAAGATCATTTGAAGAAGCCATGTTGCTTTCAATTTTCCCAAAAAACGTCGTTTAGGGCCTCAAAATGGCTCTGGAAGTTGAGGACCCGAAAAACTGCTAAAAATATTAAGCTATGCCAAAATAGAAAAAATGAAAGAACTTATGGTGGAGGTCAAAATGGAATAGGTGGGTGCCACCAATATCCACCTAGATCATTAGGGCCTCCAAACGACTCTAGAAGTTCAGGTCCCAAAAAACTGCTAAAAATAGTAAGCTGTTCTAAAAGTGAAAAACTGAAAGAACTGATGGTGCGAGTCCAAATGGAATAGGTGGGTGGCCACCAAAATCCACCTGGATCATTCCTCCCCCCTTAGGAAGCAATGGTTCCCCTTACGTTAAGTTCCTCCATAAGAGGCAAATTCTGCTGAACTTCGTATTGGATTTGTCCAAGATGTCGTGGACCTGCTATTGGACGTGTTGAATGCGTTCAATAAATTTGGTTTCCTCAGACAATACATGAATGGATTGTTTCTGTGTAGTCGCATTAAGTATGGAAACATCAGGCGGCAGTGCGCTGGGGGTTAGATCAATGGAGTGCTTGTCCTGACAATGTAGAGGAACCTCTGTAGGTGAGGAGAAAATGTCCTCGTATTCCTCCATGATTTTGTTCATCTGTTGTAGCCGTGCTAGGGAGCCCTGTTTCGAGGCTGTGGCCACAATCTTCTTCTTTCCCTGTAAGCGATTTGTAAGGAAAATAAATTTCCTCGTTTGGGAAACAATCTTACTGCATTGTTTTGCAATAGTCAAGGAGATGGCAAGAGGCAGTACTACCTCCAATATCCTGTACAATTTATTTCCCAAAGTAATAACAATAGAACGAGGCCTAGACTCATACAAAACATGTCGCTTCCACAAGTATGGTTGGCCTAATAATACATAAGCTACATCAAGAGGAGCAACATAAAACAATACCTCATCCATGAATGGCTTGGTGCTGTATGGAAAGCGACATTGCTGGCGAACGCGAAGAGCTCTCCCTAGGTGAAGCCACCCAATGGTATATGGCTTTGGGTGTGCTATGGTTGGTAGGTCGAGCCGCTTGACGACCTCTGCTGAAATGAGGTTCTTTTGGCTTCTGCTATTGACAAGAAATTGAAGTGGAGAAACCTTCACCCACATTTGCGAATGGAAGAGGTGCTCCCCCTCCTCTGGATCCTCGAGATCCTCCCTCTGAAATTTGGTGGTGGAAACAATGGTGTTGGGGTTTGCATCAATGATCTGCTTCTCTTTTTCATCTCCCTTGTCTGGTTCTGGCTCAGTATTAGAACATGCATCTGATTCGGGTGACTTTAGTTCGGCCACCAGCGACTGTTTGTCCCGACAGTCGTTTGTGCTATGAGTGGGGCTGTTATGAAATTCACACCACTTCCACGTGTCCTTATTTGTATTTGTGGTGGTGTTCTGAGTCGCCCCGCTTTGGCTCTGTTCCTTGTTATGTGGTTCAGGGGCACCTTTCGCTGACTTTGGATTCGCGGATCCAAAGTCTCGCTTCTTTTGCTTAAATTTCTGCTCGATCTTGGCAACATAGTAATATTTTGTGCCAAGTGAGGTAATGTTGAGGAAATCCATTTCCTCATGAATGTGTCTGTGTAGACAGTTGCGGTACTTGAGCACCAAATGTCTCTCCGAATCTTTAATACCCAAATTTGTGCGCATGGTATGGAACAATTTCGTCTGCTCATGCACATCTTGATCCATTTGTTGCCACAACGTGGTCCATTGGATGTACTTGTCCTCATAAATCCCCACGGTATATAATTGTTCCTTGATGCCGTCTTGGAACGAATTCCAAGTGGGTGTGGCCAAGAACAGAGAGGGTTCCCTCTCATCCTTTTCCTCACAGTAGGTTTCCCACCAGTCTTTGGCATGGGGGGCGGCTTTGAGGAGTGCAAAAATAATCTTTTCTCGATCGGAGAAATCATGGACTGAGAAATACCATTCTAGAAAATTCAACGATCTGTCTACGACGTTTGCATCTATCTGGCTTTCAAATACATGAATGTCAAAGTTTACCTATACCTTGAAGGGAGTGGCACCTCCAGAGTGGTTGTTAGATGCAGATGCGCTGTAGGTGGGAAACCATTGAAGGATCTGAGCAAAGTTATCCAGCATCGCTTTCCTTTGTTTCTCTAGGGCCTCCTCGAGAAATATCTCGATAGGATCTCTTGCTCCCTCGTATTTCTTTTCTTCCACTCGGGAGGTCACTGGGGTTTGCGAGGCTAATCTTGCAGGGGTTCAACCAGATCGAGCCCTAACTCCTTATACCCTAACCTCGTTGGGGAAATGGAAAGAAAAATAGAGAAATAGCAGACTGCTCTGATACCAGTGATCCAGATTTATTCTGGAACGCAATAAAATACAGAAATAGACATAAACAAAGAGATGCATCGGAAATAATACTTCATTTCATTAATATCAAATAACAAAAATATGTGAGCATCACTTGATGCAATGAGTGCTAAGTGGACTATTCAAAAATCATGAGGAATTAGTCAGTTACGACTACCTCTCATGGAAATGGTCATAGTTGAATGACTTACTTAACTCAGTTGAATCCCAAAAATGATATCTAATATAATGCACTGCGGAAACCCCTCATACTTAAAATAGAAATATGCTTATAGACATAATGGAAATAAACTAGCTAGGGTACTGGTAGCTTATCTCTGAGAAGAGATGTGACGGCTACATGCCTTTGAACTGTGTTATAATGAGGCTCGAAGGCCTATTTCTTGTTGAAAAAAAATAGAAAACCCTAAACATCCAAAAACCTAACCCTAGGAGATGAAGCGCCAAAACTATGGGCCTCGCTTTGGTAAATTGGTGTTTCAACTTCCCGGGGACGTAACTTTGGCATACGATATCCATTTGATGCACACCATACCTCATTAGAAATATCTATACGAGGACTACAACTTTTTGATGTGAGAAACATCTGTCCATGGACCCATGTTGCTTACAGTTTTCCCAAAAAACATCGTTTAGGGCCTCAAAACAACTCCGAAAGTTGAGGACCCGAAAAACTGCTAAAAATAGTAAGTTGTGTCGAAACTGAAAAACATGATCTAATAGATGAGATCAAGGGTTTGCAAATCGTTTTTTAGTTTCAATCCTCCACTCATGTCTTGGCTTCACAAATTCTTATGGTTACAAATGGAAAATAATGATTATAGATAACTGGAGCCCCTCCATCGCTTCCATTCTCTTACACCTGTTAGATATACGTCGTTAAATATTACAAGATGTTTCTTTTGCATTAGCTTGTGAATAGATGGATAATTTAAATTTCATTTAAAAAAATACTTTTACCTAATTTTCAATATAGTTATTTAAGATTTATCTCAAAATCTTGTGAATTTCCCCTTTTTAATTTTTAGTTTATTTTACAAATCTTTATGAAGCGTTTCGATTCATGCATTATGAATTCATGAATTGTTTACATATAGGTTTCGAATACACTAACTAGTAGCTTTACTACCTGCTTAAGAAACCCTAACCCTTTTCCTATTGCCTGTAACACCACTTTCAATGGAATAGTAAAATACGATATCAGTATAAGTTATAGGAGAGAAGCAACAATAAATTATAACAAGCATAATTGACTAAGCATTCGGATTAGCCACACTTATCATGGTAATGTTCAAGGGAACACCTAGAGTTTGCATATTGATTGCTTATGGAAGGATATGCAAAAAAACAAGAAAGGATCCTGGACCGATTCATCGCAAGTTATTTTCCTTCTTTCCATCTTTTTTTTTCATATGTTTGATTTATCTTCTAAGCTTTCATATTGTTCTTCTCCCAGGGTTGATTAGTTACCACTCTTAAATTAAGAAATGGAAGTTTTATAAGGAAGGAGCAAAAGACAATGAATGCACAATGATGTTTGATGCACAATTGAAAATATCGTTGTGCAATTGAAAGCGAAGAATAAGGAGGAAAATCACATTACCTCTCTCGACTCCTTGCCATATCCCTTAGGAGCTTTTGTGTTAGGATTTGAATGCAACAAAGTTTTTTGGCCGTGGGTAGCGATCTTGAAATGAGATCATTGAATTGATAATGAAGTGGAGGCATTTTAGCCTTGAGTTATTTATGTTATTTACCAATTTGTGCTAGCTTCCAAGCCACATCACCAAGCTTTGGATTTACTTTAGCCATGGAGTGTTCATCAACATCAGGGAGATTCATTAGTTATGATGATGTTGCTCATTAGAAAGAAATTGTAGGGATGTTGAAGAACAAATATCTAATATACCAAATTGTAGACAAGAAAGCACACATATTTTAAACCACAACTTAAAATTTCTGAGAAGTATTCAAACGCATGAATCAAAAACCTAATTGGTAGATTTTGATAGTTAAACATTTCAAGAACAATAACATGTAACACTTTGAATGGCCAACTTGAACCAATTCAATATCTCTATGTGCAAACGTTATTTATAAGTATGGTTAGTTCTATAATTTCTTATGTGATTTCCTGACAGATTTATTATAATATATATTATGCTAATTAAATATTAGATTTAGATTTTTTAATACGACATATTTATGTTTAATATTAAAATATATAATATTATAATATTAAAGTTTATATATTATAATATTAAGATATATACCTATCCGCTAATGTCAACCACATTATATTTGAATAATATAAATCGTTGAGTAATTATATTTTGATTAATAGTAGTCAGTTGTATCTTATGATTAATTAGATTAATGAAGGAAATATAATACTGGTTAGAGCAGCAGGGTAAATGCGCAGGATAATTGACAAGTTGTGTATGGCCACGTGTCCACGTCGACGTGTTGATACAGATAACGTGACGTTTGGCTGAGTGTGAGGAGTGATGAGGGTGGAAATTCAAATCCAGGGGGCGATAGTTTCATCTAGAAATGAAAAGGCAAGGCCACCCATGTCCTTATCTTGAAAGCTCATTTATATCTGGAAATCCACTTGGCAAGTGGATTAAAAAAAATACCCAACTAGACAAATGCAAGTTGTTCAATTTTAGGCAAAACCCTAAAAGGTCGTTTTCCAACAGACCTTGACTTCTTATTTTCTTTCTTTATTTTCGGGTCAGTAAGGAATGCGGCATAGGAAATCCCCATGTGCATTGCACCTAGCCGAGTCGCTTGGGATAATGAGAACATTTATTGAAAACTTCAATATTTATTATTATTATCAATTCAGGTAGATTGATTGATTGATTATTATTATTTTTAAATATTGATTAAATTGATAAATTTATTTTAATTGAAGTTAGTGTATATAAGTGAAACTCAATATATTCTAAAAAAAACTATGATTTTTTGTGTTTTTTTAAATATATATTTTATTCATAAATAAATTTAATACCTCAAAAATTTAAAATTTTGATTTATTTTAAAATCAATATAGATCTATCTAACTCATAGTCTATCATGGATATAATTGAATCAAATCCCTTGAAATACAAACTTTTTTTCAAATTATTAATCCAAAAGTTATTACATCTAATAATATTAATACTATAATATATTAAAATTAATATTATATTTAATAATAATAATAATAATAATGGATTTAATGATGTTTTTTACATGGCATGATAACCAAATTTATAATAAAACTACATCAAATTAATATTTTCAAATATTGCAACTTTGACCTGGAAATATTTATGTATTTAAAGATTTTAATTTATCTATATAATATTTTTTTTGCTTTTAAATATTCAATTTATAAATATTTAATTAAAATAAATATTAAAATATTTTGGAGTAGTAGTTTATTGTAGTTATTTCTGTTGAATTTATTGTAGTTTTATTTATTTATATGGTTATTTTCATATGTATTTAAAGATTTTAATATATCTATAGGATTTTTTTTTAGCTTTTAGATATTCAATTTATAAGTATTTAATTAAAAGAGATATTAAAATATTTTGGAGTAGTAGTTTATTGTAGTTCTTTGTGTTGAATTTATTGTAGTTTTATTTGTTTATATGGTTATTTTCATTTTTGCTTTGAGTGGATATTCATTTTTTTATTTTTATTATTATTTTATTGGAGACGGGACATACACAACCCCTCATACTGAGTTGTAGAGACTCAAAAAGTTAAATTATTAAAATAACTAAAATAAGATTTTATTTCAATTAAAATAAAAATATCTAATATCTAATATTAACTTTATTTCAATTAAAATAAAAATATATAATACATAATTTTTAAGTGTTTGATTACTCAAACAAATAACCACAATAATAAGTTACACATTTTATAATTTAATGAGGTTGATTCTTACATAATTATAGCAAAAACTAAGTGAATTAAGTTTATGTCATAGTGATCTATTAAGGCACCCTATGGTGTAAAGGTCACTGGTTCGACACTTTGTGGGCAAAAATTCAACCATGCTAAGGGCTGATGTGGCCAAAGTCGGGTGCAATCCCCAGTTGATTTGACAAGTTAATTCAGCCATGCTAAGGGTTGATGTAGCCCATGTCGGGTGCAATACACGGTTGATTTGACAACTTAGATGCTCCTGGGTCACAAATACTCAAGCCACAAGTTAGGATCGTCAGTCATCTTAGGACTCACATAACTTAGCCAAAAAAGAGAGTTCATGTCATATTATTCTAATTTGATTGTCAATTTAGTAACACAAGTGTATATTATTATATTTTATTGCTTCTAATTATTTAGTAACACAAATATAATCTTTAGAAAATGGAATAGGTCCATGGACCCATGTTGCTCCCGGTTTTCCCAAAAATGTCGTTTAGGGCCTCAAAACGGCTCCAGAAGTTGAGGACCTGAAAAAACTGCTAAAAATAGTAAGTTGTGCTGAAACCGAAAAACTGAAGAACCCATGGTGGGGGTCCAAATGGAATAGGTGGGTGGCCACCAATATCCACCTGGATCATTAGGGCCTGCAAACGGCTCCAGAAGTTTAGGACCCAAAAACCTGCTAAAAATAATAAGTTGTGTTGAAAGTGAAAATTTGAAAGAATTGATGGTGCAAGTCCAAATGGAATAGGTGGGTGGCTACCAAAATCCACCTAGATCATTCCTCCCTCCTGAGGAAGCAATGATCCCCATTGCGTTAAGTTCCTTCATGAGAGGAAAATTCTACTGAACTTCATATTGGATTTGTTCAAGATGTCGTGGACCTGCTGGCGGATGTGCTGGATGCATTCAATAAATTTGGTTTCCTCAGACAATACATGCATGGATTCTTTCTGTGTAGTCGCATGAAGTATGGAAACATCAGGTGGTGGTGCGCCGAGGGTCAGATCAATGGAGTGCTTGTCTCGACAGTGTAGAGGAACCTCTATGGGTGAAGAGAAAATGTCCGCATATTCCTCCACGACTTTGTCCATCTGCTATAGAAATGCAGGGGAGCCTTGTTTCGAGGCTGTGGACACAATATTATTCTTTCCCTGTTAGTGAGTTGTAAGGAAAATAAATTTCCTGGTTTGGGAAACAATCTTACTACGTTGTTTTGCAATAGTCAAGGAGATGGAAAGAGGCAGTACTACCTCCGGTATCCTATACAATTTATTTCCCAAAGTAATAACAATAGAACAAGGCCTAGACTCATACACAATATGTCGCCTCCACAAGTATGGTTGGCCCAATAATACATCAACTACTTCAAGAGGAGCAACATCACACAACACCTCATCCATGAATGGCTTGATGTTGTACGGAAGGCTGCATTGTTGGCAGACGCGGAGATCTCTCCCTTGGTGAAGCCACCCGATGGTATACGGTTGCAGGTGTGATATGACTGGTAGGCTAAGCCGCTTCACGACCTTTGCTATGAGGTTCTTTTGGCTTCCGCTATCAACAAGAAATTGCAGTGGAGAACCCTTCACCCACATCTGCGAATGGAAGAGGCGCTCCCCCTCCTTTGGATCCTCCCTATGAAGCTTGGTGGTGGTAATAATGGCGCTGGGGTTCGTATCAATTCTCTGCTTCCCTTTGTCATCTCCCTTGTCTAGTTTTGGCTTAGGATCAAAACATGCATTTGATTTGGGTGCCTTGAGTTCGGCCAACAATGACTATTTGGCCTGACACTCGTTTGTGTTGTGAATGAGGCTGTTATGAAATTCACACCACTTCCCTGTGTCCTTCTTTGGATTTGTGGTGGTGTTCTCAGTTGCCCCGCTTTGGCTCTGCTTCCTGTTATGGGGTTCGGGGGCGCCTTTTCCTGGCTTCGGATTTGCAGATCCAAAGTTTCGCTTCTTTTGTTTAAATTTCTGCTCGATATTTGCAGCATAGCAATATGTTATGCTAAGCGAGGTAATGTCAAGGAACTCCATTTCTTCCTGAATGTGTCTGTGCAGATAGCTATGGTACTTGAGTACCAAATGTCTCTCTGAATCTTTAATACCCAACTTTGTGCGTAGGGCATGGAACAAATTCATTAGTTCGTGCACATCTTGATCCCTTTGCTATTGCAGCATGGTCCATTGGATGTAATTGTCCTCATAGCTCCCCACGGGGTAATATTGTTCCTTGATGTCGTCTCAGAACGAATTCCAAGTGGATGTGGCCGAGAACAGAGAGGGTTCCCTCTCCTCCTTTTTCTCACAGTAGGTTGCCCACCAGTGTTTGACATGGGGGCAACTTTGAGGAGTGCAAAAATAATCTTTTCTCGGTCGGAGAAATCATGGACCGAGAAATACCCTTATAGAAAATTCAACCATCTGTCTACTGTGTTTGCATCTATCTAGCCTTCAAATACAGGAATGTCAAAGTTTACCTGTGCCTTGAAGGGAGTGGTGCCTCCAGAGTGGTTGTTGGATGCAAATGCGTCGTAGGTGGGAAACAGTTGAAGGATCTGAGCAAATCTATCCATCATCACGTTCCTTTGTTTCTCGAGGGCCTCCTCGAGAAATATTTTGATAGGATCTCCTACTCCCTGGTCTTTATTTTCTTCCACCATGGGAGGACGTCGGGGTTTGTGAGGCTGATGTTGCAGGGGTTCAACCAGATCGAGCCCTAACTCCTTATACCCTGAAATCGTTTGGGACATGCAAAGAGAAACAAAGAAAGAGCATACCGCTCTAATACCACTAATCTAGATTTATGCAGGAACACAATAAAATATAGAAATAGACATAAAGAGAGAGATGCAATAGAAATAATAGAAATATGCTTACAGACATAACAGAAATATTCTTACAAAAATATCAAATAACAGAAATATGCTTACAGACATAATGGAAATAAACTAGCTAGGGCGCTGGTAGCTTATCTCTAAGAAGATATGTGGCGGCTATAGGCCTTTGAAATGTGTTACAATGAGGCTCGAAGGCCTATTTATTGTTGAGAAACAATAGAAGACCCTAAACATCCAAAAACCTAACCCTAGGAGATGAAGCGCCAAAACTATCGACCCCGCTTAGGTAAATTGGTGTTTCAACTTCCCGGGAACATAACTTTGGCATACGATCAACGTTTGACACGCACCATACGTCGTTAGAAATATCTATCTGAGGATTAAAACTTCTAATGTGAGAAAAATTGGTTGATAGACTAATGTTGCTCCCGAATTTCCCAAAAAACGTCGTTTAGGGCCTCAAAACGGCTCCGGAAGTTGAAGACACAAAAAACTACTAAAAATAGTAAGTTGTGCCGAAACTGAAAGACTGAAAGAACCGATGGTGGGGGCCCAATTGGAATAGGTGGGTGGCCACCAATATCCACCTGTATCATTAGGGCCTCCAAACAGCTTCGGAAGTTCAGGACCGGAAGACTTGCAAAAAATAGTAAACTGTGCTGAAAGTGAAAATCTGAAAGTGAAAAAATGAAAGAACTAATGGTACATGTCCAAATGGAATAGGTGGGTGTCCACCAAAATCCACCTGGATCATTCATCCCTCCTTAGGAAGCAATGGTTCCCATTGCATTAAGTTCCTCCATGAGAGGCAAATTCTGCTGAACTTCGTATTGGATTTTTCAGGATGTCGTGGACCTGCTGGCGAACGTGCTGGATGTATTCAATAAATTTTGTTGCCTGAGACAGTACATGCATGGATTCTTTCTATGTAGTCGCATGAAGTATGGAAACATCAGGCGGCGGTGCGCTGGGGGTTAGGTTAATGGAGTGCTTGTCCTGACAGTTTAGAGGAACCTCTGTGGGTGAGGAGAAAATTTCATCGTATTCCTCCATGACTTTGTCCATCTGTCGTAGCCATGCAGAGGAGCTCTGTTTCGAGGTTGTGGCCACAATATTATTCTAACCTTGTGAGTGAGTTTTAAGGAAAATAAATTTCCTATTTTGGGAAATAATCTTACTGCATTGTTTTGCAATAGTCAAGGAGATGGCATGAAAGCAATACTACTTCTGGTATCCTATACTATTTATTTCCAACGTAATAACAATAGAACGAGGCCTAGAATCATACACAACATGTGGCCTCCACAAGTATGGTTGGCCCAATAATACATTAGCTACATCAAGAGGAGCAACATCACACGATACCTCATCCGTGAATGGCTTGATGTTGTACGCAAGGCGGCATTGTTGGCAGAAGTGGAGATCTCTCCCTAGGTGAAGCCACCTGATGGTATATGGATGCGAGTGTGCTATGGTTGGTAGGCTGAGCCGCTTCACGACCTCTGCTAAAATGAGGTTCTTTTTGCTTCTGCTATCAACAAGAAATTGCAGTGGAGAACCCTTCACCCACATCTGTGAATGGAAGAGTCGCTCCCCCTCCTTTGGATCCTCGGGATACTCCCTCTGAAGCTTGGTGGTGGCAACAATGGCGCTGGGGTCCGCATCAATGATCTGCTTCCCTTTGTCATCTCCCTTTTTTGGTACTAACTCAGGATCAGAGCATGCATCTGATTCGGGTGCCTTCAGTTCGGCCACTAGCGATTGTTTGGCCAGACACTCGTTTGTGCTGTGAGTGGGGCTGTTATGAAATTCATACCACTTCCTTGTGTCCTTCTTTGGATTTGTGGTGGTGTTTTGAGTCGCCCAGCTTTGGCTCTGCCCCCTGTTCTGTGGTTCGGGGGCGCCTTTCCCTGGCTTCGGATTCACAGATCCAAAGTCTCGCTTCTTCTGCTTAAATTTCTGCTCGATCTTGGCGGATAGCTATATGTCGTGCCAAGTGAGGTAATGTCGAGTGTTAACACTGGAAAATCTTACAGCAGAAGATGACAACAATTAATGTCAAGCCTAAGGATTTAGAGGGCAGGAACACATTATGGAATCAAGAAGTATTTAAAATCTCTAAGGTTTTGAGAAAATCAGATTTGAATTAGTCATAAATTCTAAATTGCGTGCTTTATCCTTCGAGAAGAGCGCCCTCTGTGTGCCTTTTTTCCCGATAAGCGCACATTCCTGGAAATGGCAAAAAGTCGCTTTCCGAGACCACACCAAACAAAGGACAGTTACTCCTTGTATGAAAGCCACCTAAGGACAGCCACCAGCACCTTCTTAGACACTATGTGAGCACACAAAATAATATTTGAGCACACAATGGAATCACACCTCTCCCTTGGGTCACTATCCATCATGTACCAAGGGAGGGAAGGAGGATCTGAAACTCACCTATATAAACCCACCAAGAGATGAAGAAAGGGTGATCAAATTGTTATGCCGACCAAAGTTTCCCAAGCAACACCAGCAGTGTGTGACCCAGAGCTGGAGCTAAAGAGGACTCGATCGTTGGCCACCCAACATCTTAGTCCAGCACAACAGAGAGAGAGAGAGGGATACTGCATCAGAGGCAGAGATTGGAAGGCAACATCCTTGCATCGGGACCTAGAGCCATTTCCTAGGGGCCCTTTGGCAAGTGGGTAAAATTTATTCTCCATTTCAAACGTTTAATAAGAAGAGGCCACCGAGCCATCATTTGCATTATTATCGTTTTGAATCTCTTTATAGCTTATGTATATTTGTGTTTTATTTTTAGTTTAACTAGAGCATACTTTAGCATACATTTTTTCATTAAATGTTATGATTTTGAGCTCCCCCACTTTCTTCCTGTTACCAATAGTTTAAAGAGCAGACCACACTCTTTAAGCTGGTGTGATTTCGTACACCCGTGTGACTAATCCACCACAACAGGATTGGCGACTCCACTGACGTGTTCCAAGTTTATGTGGTTGTGCCATCTTTTGCAGGAGACCCTTTGTCTATGCTGGAGTGGAGCTGACAGTCCTCTGATTCATCTTACAGTCCCTAGACTCACTGAAGTGACAGACTAAAGAAGGAAACTCCTAATCTTTGTACTTGCAGGATTTTTGCGCGCAGTTTTTCCTCACAGAGGTGCATTGCACGCGTTCGGGACTGACCTGCGCGCAGGAGGGCGCACCTGTCAAGGCTTTTTGCGCGCAAATTGCCGACTGATATTTTTATCCTTATATTCTGCATTTTTTCTGCTTATAAGTGTGCTGGGCAGCCCCTAATTTATCTGCCAGCAGTTGTGTTGATACCCCACAGCTTCTGAGAACTCGATTTTTGTTTCTTTTTGTAGGCGTAGAGTTAGTTTTCATTTAAGATGGTTTTTTTGCAAAAAAGGCTTCACATAGTTTAAGTAGGGGGCCAATTAACCATTGCTTTCTGAACAATTTATGTTTTTTGCAAATTTGGTTATGCACACTTAGTTTAACTAGTCCAAGTAAGTGGCCCAAGACCACACATGCATAAGCTAGTGTAGAAATTGTTTAGCTTAAATTCAATTTTTTCATTTAAGAAATTACGGGACTAGGATTGAATCGCCAATTAGAGCAAGTAATCTCTGCTGCCTTTGCACCATTTGGCGACCCTAGGCAAGCATATGAACACTCTACATTTGCGATTCGCCATCTCCCTTTAGTTACTCACATAGATTAACTAGGAATATTTGGAAGCGGCCCATTATCCGCAAATGATTTCCATTTGAGAAAGGAACAACGTCATGTTGCTTCAAGATGCTGGTTGAAAAAGAAAGCACACAGGAAGCAGAAGAGGCAAAGAAAAATTTCACAAAAAGTGCATAAGAGTTGCACATTTTTTCAAAAGAAGGGACATGATGTCTCTCATTTTTGGACTTTGCATCCTCCAAGTCGTCCAAAGCACATGCAGCTAGAGGACAAAAAGATTGGTGCAAGTGGATCTCTGGATTCCATTATCGATGTGAATATGGAAGATTCACATGTAGAAATGTTGCAGCAGGAAAAGAAGCCATGGAGGTGGCTTGGTAGGAAGTGGATTAACTTCTTAATGCAGTAAGTCATACTCATTTTGTACATGCAAATTTCAGATTTTGTATGCATGTATTTCAATTGAAAATTTGATGCAAGATTGCATGTAAAAGCAATTTCAGTTGAAGGAATTTCTTTGTTGTTGCAAAATTTCGCCATGGAGGTGTAAAAAGATGAGTATGATACTCACTTATATTGTAGCAATGTCTTTTAGTTCAGATCTTATAGTCACCCACATGTTATTGAGAATTATGTACTTGTTGGTATTTGAAAAGAAGAGTTGAAGTTGTCTTTTAGTTCAGCTCTTATAGTCACCCACATGTTATTGAGAATTATGTACTTGTTGGTATTTGAAAAGAAGAGTTGAAGTTGCACATGTACATATAAGCTGTATGTGTAAATAGCGAACTATAAATCGTTCATTGTACATGATACATATGCATGTGTTTGTCAAGATGTATCTTTTTTTTTATCGACTTGTGTTGATTGTGGGCACACTTTTTACATTGATTGTGTGTCAATTGTATAGCACATTTCATGTCAACTTGTTGTTGATGTCGTATGTTGCACGACTTATACTTGAGTCAAAGGTGTTGTCGATTGTGGATCGATAGATGGATACACCATTGTGAAAATAAGATTACCATATATTTGATGTTACAGGAAGCTGACAATCAATGCTTTGAAGGAGCAAAGAGGTGATCTTCATTTCAAATTTTGCATGAGATTTTTGTTTCAAGATTGATGTGCATTCTTGTGACAGGATTTTACAAGAAGCTTGTAATCCATTTAGGACTTGATGTTCAGATTTCTTCTGCAATTTTCTCACCAGTAATTTTCTGAGTGAGTGCAAGAAAATCAAATCTTGACAGGAGGATAAGCATTAGTGAAGGGAAGAGTAAATTTCTTTCTAGTTGAAGTTCAAATTCATTTGCCATGCAAAGAATATTTTTGGAGGCTGAAGAGAAGAGGATGTTGTTATTATCTCATTTTTTGTACAGTTCAGTTTTAGCATTTCAATGAGCTTTTGGGGTCCAAAAGCTTCTCATTTGGGAGGTGTGATCAGGAGCTCGAGTCCGAGCTATGGAAAAAAGCTCAAAATTGAAAGTGTTCAAAATCACTTTCAACCTAAACGATCGAATAGGCCTTGTCGCTGCAATTCTGGCGCCGTGAATGGCACTCAAATCTGACATCGTATGTGAAAGTTATGCAAGTTTGAAGTTTTCAGTAAACTGCAAAAAAACTGAGTTGACCAGGTTTGACTTTCAAATTTTGAAAAATTAAAAAAGGAATATTCCTGAAATATTCCTCAAAATATTCCCTAGAATATTCCCTAGAATATTCCATTCGGGCCAATCCAATGGTGACAAGTGGCATTCAGTGATTTGACGGTGGTTTGACTTTTTTGAAACAGGCCAATGGGAGGCTGCCACGTGGCCCCAAGTCAGATAGAATTTGGTTTGGAAAAATATTCTTAATTCTATGGGTTTTGAACCCGAGACCTTGTCTCGGCAAGCAAGGAGGCCCCACCGGGCGGGCTACATGATGTTACTTGACAATCTATGGCTCACATACGTATTTAAAGTTTGTGTTAAATTATTTCGGCGGCAAAGGGGGCCAGCCCCCACTTCATGGAATTTCATACGACCAGGGCTCGAAAAACCAGGCGCCTAACCTTAAACCTGCGGGCAACAAATGGTTAATCAAACCGTAACACATGTGACCAGCATAGAAATAACATTTTATGCTAAGGTTTGTAAAACAAATTTCATAACCGTTATCTCCGACGGTTCAAACGAGAATCCCATGTGACCGCCCTCTATCAACAATAAATGTCATGGTTAGGAGGTTGGAAAAAATTCTGGCGGGCGCGCCAATTTTGGCGAGATTTTCCAGAATGGTCGGGCTAACTGGAGTTAGCCCAAATTTGGAGGAGTTTTTTTAGTAAAATTGGGAAAAATACTATTTTGATGATAACTTCTTCATTATTGAACCTCTTTGGACAAAATTTTAGTCAATTTCGACTATTATCAGCATTCTGGAGCCACTGGAATAGGTTGCAAAGCCAACAGAGGTGTCTTTCAGCCATTTTTACTTCAGAGAATCTTGGAGAGCCATCAGGGCCTTGAGGGAAAGGGAAATGCGTTGGACTACACTTCACTGTTTTAGGTGAAATAAGAGTCATTATTAGCTTCTTTCTGCATTCTGAATTCATTTTTACAGCTGGTTTGGTTTTTTTAGGCCTTCTTTTCACTGTATTACCAATTTGAGCATCATAATATATCAAGGACATGCCCGTTGGGAGCCTTGGACTCGGCAGATGTAGCCCAAGAGGGGTGAACTGCCTCATCATGTTGTTGTGTGTTTTTGGTGAAGTTATTCTACTGTGTTATTCAAATTAAAGTTATTAAACAGTAAATTTAAACAACACTCCCTCACACCTAAATTCATAAACAGTGACCAAAAACACTTTGTTTCACTTGCAAGACATTACAAACACTTTGCACACTTAATTTAATGGAAATGAATACTTTGAACAATAGTACAAATACTTTCATTTTCAGATCATTTTTAAAGGATAATCGATATCCATATGTTCAAACTATGAGATTGTTCACCATACTCTCACACACACGCACCCGCTAAGCAAATAAAGCCACCTAAAACTAACTTAAAACAACTCACTAAATTCTCCCCACAGGAGCCACAAAAGAATTTATAGATTAAGTTAGGATCAAGGGGGTAGGAATCCAATAAGCCGCCTTGATCACACTTCATATCGAAACATAGAAGTTGTGTATTTAGGGAGCTTTAAAATCGACCTATCAGCCCACGTAAAAGAAAACCCGAGCGCGACAAAGACTCGATTCAGAGGGGGTTAGGCTTAGGCACAGTGCGTGCGGTATCAGTTGGGGCTACCTGACCCGGCTGATACTCGGTACTGTTAGCTGACTACCAAGAAGCCCAAGACTCAAACGCTCACATGGGACAATAGTTCTTAGTGGCCAAAAACTAGGGCATCCTTTACCCTATAGGTGACGGTGCAGGCAAGCGCCAGACCCTCTACCCTTACCTTGGTGGATTCTCTTTGGCTGACTGGGGGCGTCGCCAGCTCTTATAGGATGTTGTGCCAGCACTCGCAAGAAATATTCTCAAGGCCCAGTTACTTTTGAGTGTGTGAGGACGTAATAGGTCTTCTAGGATTTTGAGTATCACGCGCAAACAAAAAAAACCATTTTTGCTTGATTGATCACATAGATTAATTTAAAGGGAAACTTATTTTCATTTTTCACTTTGTTTTATGTATGGGGCCATAAATTTGTCATGATCACAGACTCGATCCCTCAAATTTTTCCAAAACCTAACCTGGTCAACACTAAAATGGTCCCAATGGAACCTCGTTGGTCCAGACGTCTTTTGGACCTCCCCCCATTACCAGGAGGGGTTCCAGGTCTTTCGCCGTTTAGGCGTCAAAGACGGAACATTTCCACAGTGGTGGGTTCATCCTTTCTTGGAGCAACCTTATTTGGGAACCCTAGCCGGTCTCCCAACACCACACCGCACACCATTCCCCCCTCGTCCCCTAGGGGGCAGAGGAGCACATCCCATATGGGAAGCCAGTCGAATTCACATCAGGGTACATGATAGACTAACCCTCATTCTAACCAGAACTTCTTGTCTTCACACGTTTCCATGGCGTCAACCTCTCAGTCACCCTTCTTAGTCGCATTGAATCTACCCGATTTAACCAAACTCACAAATGACCCCATCGCACACGACCCCAATTGGCCAGTACGTGGAGAAACTGCCTGCTTCACATGGAACCTTAGCGCCCTCGCTATCACGTTCCTCACATACTTTCAGTTGCCCATTCACCACGATTCAGGAATGAAATTATTGACTCATTTCAGACAATCCCCCTCCATCCATATCTCAGACCATTTCCATGAATGGAGGTAGCGTCGCAGTTTATGCAAAGCTAAACTCGACGACCGGGTCCTCTTAGATTTACTCTTGAAAACTCTGACGGCGGAGATTTCAAAGGATGTGGCACAAAAAAACCGCACATCCAAAGAGGATGCCATCAGTAAAGCCCAGCATATTGAACTGATCTATATGCAGTCAAGATACATCTACAATATCCTGCCTAACGCCCCGCGCTTGCAATCTTATCAAGAATTTCCAGGCGCATCTTGTAGAAATTAGATGAATAAATCACTTATTCAATGGAGATTAACCTGATTACACATCAATTTCGAATTGCATGCATAACACATAATCTCATCTACAATTAATTGTCACATGCGGAAATAATAGAAGCGATCGCACATCAAATCAATCACACATTAACTCAGTATGTATGGGGAAAGCCTATAGCTGAAAACCCCGCAGCTATTGTGTATATTATAATGGAGAAATCATGTAACAAAACAAGTACAATACTCCTCACAAGTACTGAGTACTTTCTCATAAAGTCACACACAATCTAGCTTAGTTTTGAACAGGTTACTGGTTCAAAACTCCCCGCCAATTGCCTTGCCTCTATTGCGCAATCATGGCCTGTATATGTAGAGATCCAAGGTTTGAATCCCCTTGGCTTGACTGCGCAATTGTCATGGACAATTCCTCCAAGTGTAATGCAAATCCCATGCAAAACTGATCCTCCAACTGATAGCTTTACTCACCCTTTCATCTCCCTCTTCCACTGGTCTCCACTGAACTGATCATGCACTGTAGTGAACTGAAGTGTTCTTGAGTTGACTAATGAGTTACTAATTAGTGAATTAAATAATATTTAATTCACTCCACTCATAACTAATTGATTAGCCAGTTAAACTAATCTCAACTAGTTCAACTAAGATAAACAGAACACAACTCCACTATCTGTCTCATTAACTCCTCCAAAACTTCTGCCACTGAAGTCCAACTGAAGTCAACCATGCAAGATGCCATCAAAACCTAGGAACCACGTGATTCCTCTGTCAGTTGCATGAGCCACCTCCATGACTCGAACTGAAGTGCTCCAAGAGAGTAAACTGCTGTTTATAGTCTAAATATTATTAAGGGTAAATAATATTTGACTTCCATATTTTTAGGAGAGGTAGTCTAAAAATAGATTTTGACCTCTTTTGACCTAAAAATAGAGTCTCATCTATTTTTACCAACATGTCGCATACTCCAAGAATCTCAAACTGGAATCCCCGAACCATGCTCCGTATGTCTAAACATAGACATAGTCTAAAAATAGACTTTGCGCCAGAATTTGCCTGCGGGCCCACTTAGTGAAGGCGACTTCATTTCACTAAGCTCCATCATCTTGCTGCATTCTCAACACATCTAACTCTGCAGACTGACTAACTGGGTCAATGACCCAAGGGTACCTAGGAAGCAGCAGTCAAAATCCCGGTTACACACATAATTTTACCCCGAATATGTCTCAACCCGGATTTCAAAGTCATCATATGCAGCAAAAAAAATTGACTAATAGGGCGCAAGCGTATCACCAAGGAGGACCTTATCCTCCGGCTGAGGGGACCCAGTACGCAGGAAGAAACACTGACGGAAGAACTCCCCCCCAACGGCTAGGTGCAAACACGGGACAACAATATGCTCAGTCCCAAGCACACAACCCTCCTACGCAAACTAATGCACGGGTGAAATTTGTGCAGCCATCCAAAAATCAACCACACTAGTATGATCAAGAGAACTACCCTCCTAATGTGGTTAAGAAAAAGACAAAAAACAAGCCCAAAGGAAACCATGGATAAGGGGGCAGCAACCAACAACTTCCACCGCGATCCTAGGCTGGAGGTAACTTTAAACGGAATCAGAACCAGGAGCCAAGCACTACCCCAAGGCAAGGCAAGAGGCCACCTCTACGAACAAACCATTATTGTTCAATATGTGGTGAGTACGGGCACTATAATCACCACTGTCCCAAACTCCCCGAGCTTAAAAAGCTATAGAGTAACTAAGGACAAGGATGGTATTCCCAGCAAACTGCAGTGATGCAAGAACCTTTCCCCCATCAAGGGATGGTCAACACTCAACAACAAAACCCAGACGATTCTGGGAAAAACAACCATGAAATTTACATGACTGGGGAAGAAATGTTTTTCCAGACTCAGAATCGCAGCTACGACACCCCATCAGACACCAATACATCAGGGGCTAGTACTAGCGCGCCGATGGCACCTTTGACCATTCCAAAGATCCCTATAGAACCGTTGCCAAAGATGGCAAAGGGACCTTATAGGCGAGCAGGTAACTACTC
Organism: Pinus albicaulis; assembly: GCA_034641835.2. Taxonomy (NCBI): domain Eukaryota; kingdom Viridiplantae; phylum Streptophyta; class Pinopsida; order Pinales; family Pinaceae; genus Pinus; species Pinus albicaulis. The sequence continues at coordinate 1,300,578,216 of CM076582.1, read as the reverse complement.
CAAAGCCGCCCATAATTATAGCATCATGGATGATTTAGCTCAATCACCCGATACTATGTCCGCATTGGAAGTACTGTAGTCATGCCCCAAGTGACGGAAAGCCCTACTTTCCACTTTAGGCACTATCGACCCCGTCGATACACGTATGATGGCTTTTGACTTAGACAAAGCCACCCCTAGGCTTCCTTCCATGGTCGCCTTCCAGATACCAGTATCGGTACAGAATATCACTATTCACTGATGTGTCATTGACGAGGGTGCATCGACATGCATCATGTCAAAAAATGTGTGGCAGAAGTTAGAATCCTCTGAACTCAAACCTTCCGTCATCACACTCAGAGCATACGACGGTCGTCCCTCAACTCCAGTCGGCCTTTACCAAAACGTACCGGTCGGCTTAGCCGAAAAGACAGTCCACATAGACATCAAAGTCTTGGATGCTCACTTGGATTACAACATACTCCTCGGGCAGAGTTACATGTATGCCATGTCTGCCATAGCATCCTCCATCTTCCGCATTATGATGTTCCCCCACGAGGATCGAATCATTACAGTAGACCAGCTGATGCATAGTGAAAAGCGTCCCCTAACCAACACGGATGTGATTCTACCCTACGTAGATACAGCCGTAGATGGTATTTCATGGTACCAAGAATACGGCCCTGGCCAATTCAAACCGTCGTCCGTCCTAGGGTCATTCCTAGGAGATCCTCCCATTATCCCTGAGGTATCACCCGATGCCACAGGGGCCCCGGTGTGCATGATATCCACATCAAGCACCGAGGTTAGTCAGGACACAGACTTAAGCAGTAACGACACTGAGGCATCGGACACGGTAGCCTCTCTAGCCTACGCCGCCTCCCAAACCCCTTTCCTCTACCCTCCAACTGGCTTCGTCTCCCAGCAGGTTTTGGAAACACTGGTGTTACCCAACATATCATTGGCGTTCCTAGTTTGGTACCTCGTTCCCCCTTCAAGAACAGGAGCCACCAACGTTACTGCCACAAGGTTAAAGGCCCTCATTCCAGAGGAGCCCTCACCCACCCAAGAAACAGTCGCAACCGCCTCTGCACGAAAAGTTCCCATTACAAAATCGATTATCATGGCCAAGAAAACCACAAAAAGAGGAAAGAAAATGGTGACCCCCACCATGCAAAGGGATTCATCGGCCTGTGCTATATGTGATTTCATAGGACACCATACCCACATATTTCCGGAGTTGGACAAGTTAAGACCATTCCTCGGCTTTGAAGCAGACGTCTCGACGCCACGTTCGCGCAAAAAGGAACCTGCCCCAAAAAATACAGGCAAACCGCTGCATACCAATCACGCATGCACTCTCTGTGACACCTATGGGCACTATACCCACCATTGTCCGGAAATACCGCGATATAGGGATGCCTTACACGCGATCGAGTGATCCTATCAATAGGATCCCTCCATCCTATCTATCAACGACAAGCCTTGTATCATCCTATACCTATAGGAAGAGCGACGATCACTTGAAAGGCTCCTCGCCAGACCACCCCCCCGAGTTGAAAGATGCGCACTTTGCGATGAACTTGATCACTTCGTCATTGATTGCCCAACCTTGTAAATGTTCCAACAATGGTACCCAGTCCATATAGTATATCGCAGTGAAATGGACGTCCCATATTCATGTCAGATATGTGGAGACAACCACCCTGTACGTTGTTGTCACTACATCCCAAGATTCCGCACAGCTTTAAACTGTATGCGATCGACCATCATCTGCCTCTCCCAAGAAGATGGTATGGACTGGGAATCCATGAACAGTTCGACAACGCAAGAGGATGTGACGAATACATCCACCCCGTCGTGGCCATCTGGAAGACAACCAATTAGGAAGATCTGTCCCCCGCCAAACGTTGACGATGCGACACACCACATACGGCTCATGACATCATGCATCAGAACCATGACTCAAGATGTCTGTTCATCTACCATAGGCGTCAAGACAGTTGCAGCTACAAGAGTAGTTGTCCCTACGACAGTACATACCCAACCTGTCTGCACTCTGTTGAGTGCGTCTGGTTCCACCACCACGATGGAATCTTTGTCGTGTTTTTCAACCAGCTCCACCTGGATCACCCCCATTCAGTATAAACCTACAAAGGAAAAATCTCCCTTCCGGACCTTTTTTCATTCGGATGAGGATTTCCTGGAAACCATGATGGAGCCTGATTACCCATGGGATGCAATGCATCACCGCTCGTTGTTTCTCCCCAAGAAAACGACCAATCCTAACAGGACAACTGAACCAGAGATCTATGTGATCGAATCAAAGGAATTCCTGCCATCAAGAAAGGTCGACTGGTTTAAAAACCCCATCCCAGCGCCAGGTGCGTTTGAAGAGGGCAATATGTCGAACATTTCACCTACCATCAAGGTGAACATATCTCAAAACCCATCGAAGGTCGAATAAATCTCGCTGGGGGTAACATGTTCTCCAGAAGAGGTAACCTCTTATACCAAACTATTACAAGAGTATAGAGATATCTTCATGTGGGACTACTCAGAAATGCATGGGCTTAGTCCTATTATCATAGAGCACCTATTGACACTTGGCCAGACATAACCCTAGTCCGCAAAAAACAACGTCAACTACACCCATCTAAGGCAGAAGAAATAAAACGAGAAATCGACAAGCTTCAAAAAGCCGGGTTTATCTACCCCATTGCTTATACGTCTTGGGTTTCCAACCCTGTTCCCGTCATGAAAAAATAGGGCACCATACGCGTTTGCACCGATTTTCAGGATTTGAACAAAGCTTGTCCTAAAGACAACTATCCCACCCCGTTCATCGACCAAGTTATCGATGCTTGTGCCGGCCACAAGGCCCTATCATTTATGGATGGGTTATCCGGATACAATCAAATCTAGATACGCCATATAGATCGGTACAAAACTGTGTTCACCACTCCTTGGGGCACATTCGCATACAAGGTAATGCCATTTGGCCTAAAAAACGTCGGAGCCACCTTCCAAAGGGCCATGAATTATATATTTCATGACTTGGCACACCTCATCCTCGCCTACTTGGACGACCTCACGGTACACTCCATGAAGCGCTCTGACCATCTCGAGGATCAGTGATTGGTATTCCAAATATGTCGCCAATACAACCTGCGCTTAAGCCCTCTTAAGTGCGTCTTCTATGTCAACGCAGGGAGACTGTTAGGTTTTATTGTGTCCCAGCAAGGGATTCAAGTTGACCCTTTAAAGTTCCAAGCCATTAAAGAATTCCCCCCACCTCGAATCCTCAGGCAGCTCCAAAGCCTGCAAGGAAAGGAAAATTTTCTGAAACGCTTTTTCCGAGATTATGCCACTTGTGCTCAAGGGTTCTTGCGCCTCCTCCACCAAGACATCCCATTTAAATGGGATGATCACTCCCAACAAGCATTCGATGCGCTAAAAGAAACATTATCTTCAACACCACTTATTAGTCCCCCAGACTACAACAATTATTATATCCTGTACTTGTCAGTGTTAGGATATTTCGACACATAGGAAATAATTAAGAATAACTTAGTCTAGTGTAGAGTTAGGTAAAGTGTGTTTCTTTACCATGTACATTTGTAACTTATAATCCGATGGTCAAGATTTGTAGTGATCCGACGGTTATCTCTCACCTCGGTATTAACGACACTTGATCCGTGGCTTAACACTTGATTGGTCCATGATCTCTATTTAAAGAACATGGAGGGTCATTTTTTCGGTAACCATTTATGAGAGAAACATATGTAACTTTTCTTTTTATATTAATAAATTTCCTGAAGTAGCCGCGTTGGCTCAGGCCGTGGACTGTTTCCCTCTTTGAGGGTTTTAACCACGTGATTATACTGGTGTATTTATTTGTGATCTGTTTGTGAGCGGTGACCTTTGGTTCTTGATCTAAGGAGCTTGCCCTGTAAATTCCTACATGGTATCAGAGCTATTTTGTAATATTCCAAAATTTTGTGGAATATTAATTTTTGACATTTTCACTTAGGAGGTGAATAAAATGGGTAGGAGACCCATTCATTTTATATATAGGGAATAAAAATCCTCTTAGCATGAAGAAGGATCACTTTTGGAGCTTTGTTTCACACCTCCATGTGTGAAAAGGGACTTTTGCGGGTTGACTAGGTTAGGTTTGACCAAGTCAAACAACGCAGTAGCATGAGGTGGAGAGCACATTGTGGGAAAACGCAGAGAAAGAGGAGGGAAGATTCCTTGAGAAGGAAAACCCTAATGAGTGGGGCCCATGGAGAGGGAGCTCACAATTGTATAAGAGGAGGGCAAGGCAACCATTGTTTCTCATGTTATGGATTATAGATTTCCATGTCTGTTTAGACTTGGAGCATCTTCTTGTTGTTTAGCAAGAATTGCTGAGGGAATTCCTATTTAGGATTTCCTCTCCTTCTTGAGATACCTCTTGAGGGATTATACTTCATTATCCCCATATCTAGGCTTGAGGCCAAAGCATTTCATTTAGCTACAACACAGTCTCCATTGGTGGCTGGGTTGTGTTGCTGGGGAGAGTTCCACAACATCACTTGGTAGATTGATTTTTAGAGAAGGGGATCTATATTTCATTGGGAGATCATTGAGTAGTGTTATTGGGAAGATTTTCATATCTTGGCACCAGGCCAATGTTTTACAGCTCACATACAACACAGTATCTCTCCTAGGCTGCGTTATTCTCATGGTGTATTTGTAGTGAGGGACTGCAAGATTGATTGGAGGGGAAATCTTGGGTGAAGGGACCAGCCTTTCACTTTAGAAATCCATTGGAGGAGGCTATTTCAGATTGCAGATCATATTCAGCCATCTCCTTATATTTTGTTTATGAGTTGCTGCTGCTACCCAGCAACTCCGACATTATTGTATTTTCCCTTTTTGTACATGTATTGTAGCCAATCCTTCTAAGGATTGTTGAACTTGTGTTTTCAGGGGTTGAGAGCTTGCTCCCCCTTATTTATTGAGATATCATTGATATATCATTATATTTCCATTATACATGTTGAAGTATCTTCATATAACTGCGCAGTCTTAGCTTGGGTATACTTGTGTAGCAGTCTTTGGAGGCATGGTTTTGCTTGTCTTGAGTAACATTTCCCTCATGATCTTGTATTCATTTGCTGCTGCTATTTTCTAATGAGATGGCCATGGATTTCATTCACATTTCTATGAGATATATGTCACTGCTGTTGTAATGGTGCGTTTGGATAACGCTGATGCTCCAAGTCTTGTGCATGCATTGTTGCAGCCCTTTCACCGGGCAATTCCTGAAGGGAACTAGGTGTGGGAGGCTTGTATCACCACCCAAGAAGGATCTATTGGTCCCAATCCTTGGGTTTCGGTCTTAGACATATTGGTCTAAGGGGATCCAGGTCTTGGTATCAAATCCTGCCACCTCCATTTCTGGAAAAAGAATTTTCCAGCCATGGATTGCTAGCTATTCCTAAAAAGGGATATTACAGTGGTATCAGAGCACCTTTCTTGGCTCAGCCTGTGGCCTTCAAGCCCAAGAAATAAGAAGAAGAAGATTATGTATAAGATGAGCTTGATCTCATCTATTTTCAGGACAAAGAAGAGCCTCCCCAAGGAGGAGAAGCAAAGAGAAGAAGAGGAAGGTCCATGCACTTCCTATTCTCAAAAAGAAAGCAAGCATGGGAGATGCTTGGATCATCAGGTTCTAGATCAATACCTGAGTGAGTATAAATCCCATTCTGCAACATTAAGGGGAGCTACAACGTTCTCGCAGTTTATTCAGCAGAAGGAGGAGAGAAGGCCCTATGGCAAAATTGAAATCAAAGGGAATAGGTTTCTATTGTCTACATTTGATGGGAACACTTCAGCTAGAGCTTGGGTGAAAAATCTAGAGGCATTTTTCTTGCTACATCCAGTGGCAGAGAAAGAAGCAGTGGAGATTACAGCGCTACACATGGAGGATGAAGCTTCTGATTGGTGGTTCAAACCCTTGGTCCATACAAGGGTGAATTATTTTTTAGAATTTGCTTAAAGGTTGATCCAAAACTTTGATGGAGAGAGGACAACGGAAGAGAAAGCCATTCCACCATGGGAGGAGAATTGCAAGCTGGGGGCTATATCATTTTGGAGACCTTCAAGGAATGCATCTCCCCTGAAGACACATCATCCTTGAGGTCCCTCTGTGCTTTGCCTTACACAAGTCCCCTCTGCTAGTTATTTTCCCTAAGGTCTGCATTTACCCCTGTACCCCTGCAAAAAGTCCCTTTTTCCCCTCCTTTTCCCCTTTGACAAAGCCCCTCTTTTCCCCCTTTTTATTTCCCCTATTAACCCTCTGCACCCCTCCAAAACCCCCTCTAAAAATCCCTAACCCTTGGCTTCCCCAATTCTCTCCCTCTGCCTACCTATCGTTACCCTTATACGACTTCAAAATGCATTAAAAGGGCTTAAAAAACCCACTCTGAACCTTATATCAGGCCTAGCCCCTCTTCTGATAGCCCCGCGCTCCTTTACCTCCCACAATACCCAGCGCTGTAACCATCCGCCAGTCTGAAAGGTGCTTTTTCCCCCATTTTTTATCGGGCGCGATGTCAGCCGTTGATTGTGGTTGATCGGACGGTGAACGTTAAACCCGATACCCCCTGGCCTATCCGCTCATTTTCCTCATCGTGCCATCGCCGTCCATTTCCACGATGATATGATGGTCCGCAGTGCGCCCGATGCTGGTCGTCCCCGTATGACTATTCCAAACCCGCCGGTTTCATTCGCACCGCTTATGCACGGTAGGTGGTTTTATCTCCAACGCCCAGCGATTCCATTCACTGTCCGACGCGTGTCCTTGTGTACGATTTCCAAACCGCCGTCTCCGCCCGTTAACTCCATCCATCGCGCGTTATTGTCCGGACACGGATGCCCAGCGAAATTGTCGTAGATCGTCCGATTTGGAGCAGGCCATTTGACGGCTATCACTCGTCCAAGATGCACGAAGTTTAATGTAATTGTGCACGCGATAGCTCATGCCATGGCCCGCCATCCGTCGTCCTCCGCCGTTGATCCCCGCCACGATCGACGGTCCCGATTTGTTCGCCCGCCGTTGACTTTTCCACCATCGCCCGGTTCCGCCACGTCATCTCCACATGCACCCTCCGTACAATGTAGAAATTTGCTGAATAATGATTAATTATCCACCAAGACTATCCTGATCACATATCAATTCGAATTCATATGCAACACATAATCTCTTCCACTCAGATCATCACACATGCGGAAATAAAACAAGCGATAGCACATTAATTCATCATACACATTAACACAGTATGTATGGGGAAAGATTATAGCTGAAAACCCCGCAGATATTGTGTATATTATAATGGAGAAATCATGTAACAAACTCAGTACAATACTCCTCACAAGTACTCAGTACTTTCTCATAAAGTTACACACAAACTAGCTTGGTTTTGAACAGGTTACTGGTTCAAAACTCACCACTAATTGCCTTGCCTCTATTGCGCAATCATGGCCTGTCTATATAGAGATCCAAGGTTCGAATCTCCTTGGCTTGACAACACAATCATCATGGGAAATTCCTCCAAGTGTGGTGCAAATCTCATGCACAACTGATGTCGCCACTGATAGCTAACTCCACCCTTTCATCTGCCTCTTTCACTGGTCTCCACTGAACTGTCCATGCACTGTAGTGAACTGATGTGTTCTTGAGTTGAATAATGAGTTACTAATTAATGAATTAAATAATATTTAATTCACTCCACTCGTTACTAGTTGATTAGCTAGTTAAACTAATCTCAACTAGTTCAACTAAGTTAAACCGAACACAACTCCACCAACTGTCTCATCAACTCCACCAAACTTCTGCCACTGAAGTCCTAACTGAAGTCAACCATGCATGAGCTCACCAAACCCTAGGAATAGCGTAATTCCTCTGTCAGATGCATGAGCCACTTCCAAGACTCGAACTGAAGTGCTCCAAGAGAGTAAACTGAAGTTTATAGTCCAAATATTATTAAGGGTAAATAATATTTGACTTCCCTATTTTTAGGATAGGCAGTCTAAAAATAGACTTCGACATATAGGTCCAAAAATAGAGGTCCATCTATTTTTACCAACATGACCAATACTCCAAGAATAACATACTGCAACCCCTGGACCATGCTCCATATGTCTAAAAATAGACATAGTCTAAAAATAGACTTTGCGCCAGAATTTGCCTGCGGGCCCACTTAGTGAAGGCGACTTCATTTCACTAAGCTCCATCATCTTGCTGCATTTTCAACATATAGTCTCCCATTCCATTGCATATATTGGTTCTTTTATTGCCCAAATCCACCTCAGGCTGAAGGAAGGCGGGATTCAGGGTAACACCAAACCACGCTCAGTCTGGTAGCTAGCCCTACCAGAACAGGAGAGGGCTCTCTCCGGGTCAATCTCAGTAAAAATGTATCAATAGGAATTGAGATGACTGAAATGAGTGCTAATTTTAGGCTAGGTATATTAATCAAGGATTTTGGAATGATTTTTAGGGGTTTTTGTTGGAAAAAGGGAAAGGCAATTTTGGGTCTGGGGATTAGGCCTAGATTCTTGCAGAGTTCAAGTTGGGGCAGGGAAGGCAATGGCTTTGATGTCTTAGATTAAATGAATGGATAGAAAAGACTGCTAAGGAGCTGAATAGGGAAAGAAGGTGCAAGGATCCTCTTCAAATGGAAGAAAACATATAAAACTAAACAAAAGTTTAAGGCAGAGCACCAGCAAACTAATGAATTCTACCTTAGTTACTCATTTGTTTAATTCAGAAGAAAAGAGAAGGGAAAAGGCATACATATAAAATTAATGAAACTTACAGATACATGGAGAAAAACATCATCAAAACTCAGGGCCACAAGGATCCCAACAAGTGCTGCAAAACTCTGGTCTTTCCTTTGCCAAAAAGCTGAAATGAATATACAATGAGGTGCCAAATTTTTCCCAAGAGTCCAACCCTGAAAATGTCTCAGAAAATACAATATATAGACAAGTCTAACCCATTCCCATGCCTTTAGGGGTCGAGCTCATCCTCCTAGGAGCTGTTTCAACCAATTCTAAACTAGGAACTGAAATCTAGGCAATCAAACAACTTGCCTCTATATGGTAGGAAACTGATTCATTCATTTAATTTTCACTTTTTAGTGAATGAATCCTCTAGAACAAGTAAATATGTGCCAAAATTACATCATAGTCATCCAGTTACATCAAGATAGATCAATAGTTACATGAAAGAGTGAAACTAGTCAAAACTGGGCGAATTTCTGAGCTGAAGAGTGAAAATGAGGCCAAATTTCTCTATGCGCCGCGCCCAAAATCTGTATGCGTTGCGCCACTTTGAGGCAAATTTTGAGGCACTTCCCGAAGTCCAAATTTAGCTCATGATAGCTCGTTGGAAAGCCCTGCCTGTCTACTATCCAACCCAAGTGGAATTTTTGGATTTGGATGTCATTTTCCCCTCCAAAAATTCAATCTCCCAAGAATGGTTCCTGTGTGTGTAAAAGGTGGCAGAAAGACCATTTTCAAGGTGTTTTTGACCCTTTAAACCACCCAGAACTTGATGAAATCTCTAAGAAATTCCTGAGCATGCATAATTTATCATAAAAAACTCAAAAATATCAAATTTTCCTCCAGAAGATGTCCCAATCATAAGCGTGCGCCAAGTGGTGCGACGCGTCGGGCGGAAAAATCTGTTTTGCGACCAAAAAAATTCAAAATGACAAAATTTTCTCCAAATTTGCTGAAATTTGGAGTGAAGGTCCCCCATAAAGTATCATGCTCAGCCAAAGAAGCTTCGGCCAATATTTGAAGTCGATCATGTCTTTTGCGTCTCCTCAGTGCCCTCCTGGTGCATGCAGTTCAGTGGCGGAATCACTGTTTTGTTCCTAGGATGTATCGGTGTCCGTCATGATGTTGCAATGTGTATGACAAGTGTATGTTTGGTTGATTGAAAAAGAGAAATGAAGACTAGGTTTCTTTGGCCCCAAGTGCCAAATGTGTGCCAAAGGGAAATGAGGGACTGTGAGGAATATGGAAAAGTGGGGAAAAGTGGATTTTCTGTCAAGTGAATTCAAAATGTAGGACAATCACTTGACATGTTTGGGACATGGGATTTGGAGATTTATAAGTGAAATGAGAGAGGGAGAGTAATAAGGAATAGTAGGGTTTAGGGATAGGAAAAATGGGAACAAGGGATATAAGTGGTTTTGGGACCGAGGGGAAAAGGAGAGGGACTATATGATGACAATGTGACAGTGAGGAGGAAGGGAAACACAAAAGGGGAATGGAGTTCAAACCAATTGGCGCCAAAAACCAAACTTTAAACTTAAAATATAAATTATATGGATCAGTTTTGGACAAAATGATAGGGTTTTCAATTTGACATCACAAACTCTCATAATCCACTTCAATGAGCACCAAACATGTTAATGGAAATTTCATAAAATTTTTGGAGCGAGAAGAACCAAGCGGATTGGAGTTTTTTGAAACAAATGACAAAAATTTAAGTTCTGGCTCTGTGTGCCGCGCAACAGCCCAACGCGCCGCGCACGCCATGTGCGCCGCACCAGTGTATTTTTACACTGCGGAAAACTTCCCAATGCGCCGCGCCACTCAGCCAACGCGCCGCGCTCTGCAACTGCAACACATTTTCGGCCTTCAACATGATTTATTCACTCCTCCATGATTTTTCTTGGTTTCACTGATGTCTCTTGGCGTGTAATTAGATTATTGGAACACAAACATATCTCTTATGACATGGATTTTGATTTTTGATTTGGGCACACCCACTTTTGCAATGTTTGAAACTTTGGCACTCTCACATAACTCTGTTTTTTCGTTTCCACTTTGATTTTTGGCTGAATGATGAATCTTGTCTATTTTTACAGGGATAGATGGCATGGTGTAGTGATGAGATAACAGTGATGGGAGATGGAAAAAACAAGGTGGGGAGGTGGGATTATTGACACCAAAACAAGTTGCAAAACCCTAAGGAGGCATTTCTCAACAAGATAGTAGGGTTTAGTTTTGCACTCAAATATTCATAATCAAACTCATAATAAACACCAAGCACGAGTTATGAGCAATAGAGGAGTGACTTTGACTTACTCAAACATGGAGAAACCAAGCAAATTTGATGTTGGAGAGGAATGGCAAAATTTTTTGTGTTTCAGCTCAATGCGCCGCGCACCAAGCTCAATGTGTAGCGCAATTTTTCAGGAGGCTTTTGGAGGCTTTCCCAGTGTCCAAATGGGGCGCAGGATAGCTAGTTGGAAATATTATTGAGTCTAATTTCCAACCCAACCATAATTTTTCAATTTTGAGTTCATTTTCTTTGTCAAAAAGCAAATCTCCCAAAACTGGTCAAAATGAGCAGAATGAGGCTGCCTCAAGGCAGAGTGATGTTGCAGTCAACTTTTGAAGGTCTTCCTCAACTCCAAATTGAGCTCATGATAGCTCATTGGAAATATATTTTTGTCAAGTTATCATTTGACTCATCAAGCAAGTCATTTGGCCAACAAAGCTAGGAAAAATCTTGATTTTCCCAAGGTCACTTCAGAGGTGCATCAATTCTCCTGAGGCAACTGTATTTTTGACATTTCTCCAAAACCATGACACCTGTGTTAAAAGTGAAGGAGGTTTTTCTTCCTTGGCCTCTTGGGGAAAAAAACCGCTCTCATTTTTCCCCAATTCATCTTTTCTTGCTCAGAAACATCATTGGAGTAAAACCTATCCCGATGTGTGGAACAAGGGATTTTCTCGAAATGAAGCGAAATGAAGGGGATAAGGGGCTTCTAAATTCTTGAGAAAATTTTGGGAAGTAGGGAGGGATATTAGAAAGTAGGGGAAAGTAGAATTTCAGAGATTGAGTGAGGGGAAGGGGCCCAAAAGGGAAAAACACAGGCCTAGCCTAGAAAATTGCCAAGTTGTAGCAAGAAACTAGGGTTTGTGCAAAAATGAGGAATCTGGGGGATCTCAGTGATGAGAAGTGTTTAATAAGGTACATTAAGGATAGGGGAAGGTGTATGAACATCAGGATACAATTTTTGCTAATGATTTGACCATCCAAAAGAAATTACCTTCAAAACCCTAGGAGAGGGAAATGAACCTTACCTAGGCACAACTGAAGCATGAACAAGGTGTAAAATGACTCTTTGGAACCTGAAATGATGATGAAAACCCTCTGAATGACAGTACACTCAGCTGAATTGTGACATGGACCGACATTTGGACAACTTTGAAAAGAGTGAAAACAAACCCTAGACCTAATACCTAGTGACCAAATTTTGCTTGAAGGCTCACTGAAATGAAAAAATTTGACCTTGACACTTTAAAATCACTTTGTAAGAGCATGTTTGATCACCGGAGGAAGGCTGCAAAGACTGACACTAACATTGGCTCCAATGGGGATGGTAGCTCCTTGGAGGTGCCAAGAACGACAGATCTTTGGGAGAGCAGACCAGTGCCTTATCCATTGGGCAATGGAGTCAAAACCCGAAAACTGACATTACGTAGACTGAATCAGACTTAAGATTAAACTGAAAACCATAATAAACCAAACATGACTGAAACATAACTAACAAATTGGAAAGATGCTCATAATTGAGCTTATTCATCAAACCTACTCTAATTGTTCTTTTCACCACCCGATCAAGTGAAATGGAATAGCCAATGCAACCATGTAAGCATCCTGACTGCTATTTGATTTCTTCCCAAATGCTTTCTGATGTGCAGGAAAAGGAAAGAATCGAAAGGCAACTCCCATGAAAACTTGGAATCAAGTTGACTGCTGATAAACTTGCAAAGCATGAATTGACTGGATGACTTCAAGAATACTGCGAAAGGATCTTCATAAACATAGCTATTGATTTCCATTAACACATTACTGCTCTGGTCCAAGTAATATTCATAGCTGGATATTAAGATTTTCCACACATCTATGCTGTCTTTCTTTGGTGATAGCAGCAAGCTGTCAAAAGGATCCTGAATTTCATGCATAACCAAACTCTGTTGCTGATTCCAAATAGAAAAAAAGTCTCCTTCATCAATCTCCTCATATAACTGCAAACATTGGTGTGAGCTTTGTAATGAAAAATCTGTTAGATAAGACAATGAAGGTGGCTTTTGAATAAAGTTATTATCAACATTCTTTTCTGTCACATGGTTAGCCAATGAAGAAATTTTTTTACAGCAAACATCATCCAACACACGAGCAATATGATCATCAAAAACTTGAGAAGATTGCTGCGATGTATCCTTTGAAACTGTATGGCATCATACTCTCTGTTCATCTTTTTCTTGAGAGATATTACGAAGATTCTGCCTTATAAACTGAAATGCTTCGAAACAAAAGGGTACATAATTCTCTTGCATCATTAAATCATGTATTCCGGCTTCCACGCCTTCATCTGTAATCTGACCTTCAATTTCATTTGGTGGCTGCAAATCTGATGCTACAGGCTGCTCATTTAAAGATTTACCACAATTTACCCTTCAACAACTGGAATGATTCAAAAAAAAATGGTACAGAGTCACCTTGTATCATTGGATCATATGTGCCAGCTTCCATGTCTTCATCTGCAACTTGACAATCAATGGCTTTCGGGGACTGCAAATCTGAATATGAGAAGTCTTGAACAAGGTTTTCATTGCGCTCAAGATGGTCCAAATCAAGGCTTGTTGGCAGTTGATTTCTGATTGCATGGAAGTTGTCTCTGATGAACTGAAACGAGTCAAAAAAAAAAGGCAAATATCCTTCACTTACTTCAAAATTTGCTGCACTCTCCTCATCATTGTCATACCTGATATGCATCGGTTGATCATTGTACTCAAGCTGCTGAAAGTGAACTTCCTCCTTCCATAAACTAGCTGTTGATTTGTCTGCAGGGTTAGCTTCTCTTTGGAGAACATAATCATCATCATACTGATCAAAATGAGGCAACTCATCAGTATAAAACACATCATCTAGCATACATGTCATATCAACAGCTCTCTCTTCTTCAAAATGATCTATAAAACAATCACTATGACAACTGGGATAAGAAACAAAATGTTTTGGATCAGCCAATTTTTCTTCTTCAATCAGAAAGTCATGGGCTTGAACATTATACTCATTCCTTGTGGTGTTCTTTTGCATCATCTCTTCTACTGCACTTACCAACATGTCAAGCTTTACCTCTAGAGATATCAATTTCTCCGGATCTATGTTTTTCATCTCTTCTTCTTTCAACCTTGCCCTTCGGATCAGAAAATGAGCCTCTACATTCACTGCACTGTTCTGCATCTCTTGAAGTGTTGCAAGATTCCTTTCTCTCAACTGAAACTCCATTTTCGGATCAAAGGCACCCGGGTAGTGCAAGAGAGCAGATCTAGGAGAAGGTCTTATATCAGCTGGCATCGAATAATAAACTTGGTTAAATTTGGCAGAAAAATGTTGCACTGTCTCCCCTGGCAGTCTTTTCAGCTGGTTATACTCTTCTATAATCAAGAAAAGGTTCTGTCTGATCACCCACCTGTTGAGGAAAACTTCGACGAACTGCTGGAAATCTGAGATGCTTGCATCAGGCAGGGCTTTGAACTAACTCTTGATTTGGCCTTGCAAAGAAAGAGCAAAAATTCTAATACTAACATCTTCTTCATCAACTTCAAAAAGATCTAGGAAAGTCTCAAAATTCTGCACATGTTGCTCAGCGTGGACATTGTTACATTCACCGTCAAATCTTGGCAAATATAGGTCATAATTTTTAGGGAAAGCATGAAGAACAGAAGGTAAAACAAGAGGTTTATACCTATCTGGGACTATACAAGGTGTAGGAGTATATACAAGAGCTACGGGATCAGTTTGGTTTTCTTTAAGCTCATCACTCTGAAGAGAGTCAACATAAGATGTGGGAAAAGTAAGGAGGCCAGGATCAAAGGGAAACTCAGTATTTACACTTTTTGAATAGGTCGAGTGAAGATTTTGATCACCTTTATCATACAAAAAATTCTGAAAAAATTTCAGGACAGCTTCAAGAACAGCAAAGAAGTAATTTACAAGAAAGCAGACTAGATCCTGAATACCATTCCACTTTGGATACCTGAAC
This sequence comes from Pinus albicaulis, assembly GCA_034641835.2. NCBI lineage: Eukaryota > Viridiplantae > Streptophyta > Pinopsida > Pinales > Pinaceae > Pinus > Pinus albicaulis. The sequence goes on along the minus strand of CM076582.1, from coordinate 1,300,563,103 downwards.
TTTGTGTAAGATCCTTTCATTTTCGCAGAGAAAGAGTTAGTCCTCCAGTGGAGTCTCTACATTGAGTTGGAGTCACCAGGTGAATGATTTCAGCCTTCTTATGTCTGATCGTTGTCCACCATCAACCATCAGATCTGAACTTGATACATGTACTGGGGCAATTCACAAGTTAGATGTTATATTTACAAACTAGACCGGAGATTGACTGAAGCAGCGTTTATCTACTTTCGCTAATGCAAAGCAAGAGCGTTTCGAAGGCTACCTGGCATAAATTCAGGCTCCGTCTGAAGCTTATAAAACAAATAACACCAACAAGCAAACCATTTTCTCCCCAGTATGGTCGCCACTATTTTATTGCCCAAATCCACCTCAGGCTGAAGGAAGGCGGGATTCAGGGTAACACCAAACCACGCTCAGTTTGGTAGCTAGCCCTACCAGAACAGGAGAGGGCTCTCTCCGGGTCAATCTCAGTAAAAATGTATCAATAGGCCTTGAGATGACTGAAATGAGTGCTAATTTTAGGCTAGGTATATTAATCAAGGAGTTTGGAATGATTTTTAGGGGTTTTTGTTGGAAAAAGGGAAAGGAAATTTTGGGTCTGGGGATTAGGCCCAGATTCTTGCAGAGTTCAAGTTGGGGCAAGGAAGGCAATGGATTCGATGTCTTAGATTCAATGAATGGATAGAAAAGACTGCTAAGGAGCTGAAGAGGGCAAGAAGGTGCAAGGATTCTCTTCAAACGGAAGAAAACATATAAAACTAAACAAAAGTTTAAGGCAGAGCACCAACAAACTAAAGAATTCTACCTTAGTTACTCATTTGTTTAATTCAAAAGAAAAGAGAAGGGAAATGGCATACATATAACATTAATGAAACTTACAGACACATGGAGAAAAACATCATCAAAACTCAGGGCCACAAGGATCCCAACAAGTGCTGCAAAACTCTGGTCTTTCCTTTGCCAAAAAGCTGAAATGAATATACAATGAGGTGCCAAACTTTTCCCAAGAGTCCAACCCTGAAAATGTCTCAGAAAATACAATATATAGACAAGTCTAACCCCTTCCCATGCCTCTAGGGGTCGAGCTCATCCTCCTAGGAGCTGTTTCAACCAATTCTAAACTAGGAACTGAAATCTAGGCAATCAAACAACTTGCCTCTATATGGTAGGAAACTGATTCATTCATTTAATTTTCACTTTTTAGTGAATGAATCATCTAGAACAAGTAAATATGTGCCAAAATTACATCATAGTCATCAAGTTACATCAAGATAGATCAATATTTACATGAAAGAGTGAAACTAGTCAAAACTGGGCGAATTTCTGAGCTGAAGAGTGAAAATGAGGCCAAATTTCTCTATGCGTCGCGCCCAAAATCTGTATGCATCGCGCCACTTTGAGGCAAATTTTGAGGCACTTCCCAAAGTCAAAATTGAGCTCATGATAGCTCGTTGGAAAGCCCTGCCTGTCGACTACCCAACCCAAGTGGAATTTTTGGATTTGGATGTCATTTTTCTCTCCAAAACGTCAATATCCCAAGATTGGTTCCTGTGTGTGTAAAAGGTGGCAGAAAGACCATTTTCAAGGTGTTTTTGACCCTTTAAACCACCCAGAACTTGATGAAATCTCTCAGAAATTCTTGAGCATGCATAATTTATCATAAAAAACTCAAAAATATCAATTTTTCCTCCAGAAGATGTCCCAATCATAAGCGCACGCCAAGTGGCGCGACGCGTCGGGCGGAAAAATCTGTTTTGCGACCAAAAAAATTCAAAATGACAAAATTTTCTCCAAATTTGCTGAAATTTGGAGTGAAGGTCCCCCATCAAGTATCATGCTCAACCAAAGAAGCTTCGGCCAAGATTTGAAGTCGATCATGTCTTTTGCGTCTCCTCAGTGCCCTCCTGGTGCATGCAGTTCAGTGGCGGAATCACTGTTTTGTTCCTAGGATGTATCGGTGTCCGTCATGATGTTGCAATGTGTATGACGAGTGTATGTTTGGTTGATTGAAAAAGAGAAATGAATACTAGGTTTCTTTGGCCCCAAGTGCCAAATGTGTGCCAAAGGGAAATGAGGGACTGTGAGGAATATGGAAAAGTGGGGAAAAGTGGAGTTTCTGTCAAGTGAATTCAAAATGTAGGACAATCACTTGACATGTTTGGGACATGGGATTTGGAGATTTATAAGTGAAATGAGAGAGGGAGAGTAATAAGGAATAGTAGGGTTTAGGGATAGGAAAAATGGGAACAAGGGACATAAGTGGTTTTGAGACCGAGGGGAAAAGGAGAGGGACTATATGATGACAGTGTGACAGTGAGGAGGAAGGGAAGCATAAAAGGGGAATGGAGTTCAAACCAATTGGCGCCAAAAACCAAACTTTAAATTTCAAATATAAACCCTATGGAGCAGTTTTGGACAAAATGATAGGGTTTGCAATTTGACATCACAAACTCTCATAATCCACTTCAATGAGCACCAAACATGTTGATGGCAATTTCATAAACTTTTTGGAGCGAGAAGAACCAAGCGGATTGGAGTTTTTTGAAACAAATGACAAAAAATTGAGTTTTGGCTCTGTGCGCCACGCAACAGCCCAACGCGTCGCGCACGCCATGTGCGCTGCGCCAGTGTATTTTTACATTGAGGAAAAATTCCCAATGCGCCGCGCACGCCATGTGCGCCGTGCCACTCAGCCAATGCGCCGCGCTCTGCAACTGCAACACATTTTCGGCCTTCAACATGATTTCTTCACTCCTCCATGATTTGTCTTGGTTTCACTGATGTCTCTTGGTGTGTAATTGGATTATTGGAACACAAACATATCTCTTATGACAGGGATTTTGATTTTTGATTTGGGCACACCCACTTTTGCAATGTTTGAAACTTTGGCACTCTCACATAACTCTGTTTTTTCGTTTCCACTTTGATTTTTGGCTGAATGATGAATCTTGTCTATTTTTGCAGGGATATATGGCATGGTGTAGTGATGAGATAACAGTGATGGGAGATGGAAAAAACAAGGTGGGGAGGTGGGATGATTGACACCAAAACAAGTTGCAAAACCCTAAGGAGGCATTTCTCAACAAGATAGTAGGGTTTAGTTTTGCACTCAAATCTTCATAATAAAACTCATAATCAACACCAAGCATGAGTTATGAGAAATAGAGGAGTGAATTTGACTTACTCAAACATGGAGAAACCAAGAAAATTTGATGTTGGAGAGGAATGGAAATTTTTTTTGTGTTTCAGCTCAATGCGCCGCGCACCAAGCTCAATGCGTAGCGCACTTTTGCAGGAGGCTTTTAGAGGCTTTCCCAGTGTCCAAATGGGGCGCGGGATAGCTCGTTGGAAATATTATTGAGTCTAATTTCCAACCCAACCAGAAGTTTTCAATTTTGAGTTCATTTTCTTTGTCAAAAATCAAATCTCCCAAAACTGGTCAAAATGAGCAGAATGAGGCTGCCTCAAGGCAGAGTGTTGTTGCAGTCAAGTTTTGAAGGTCTTCCTCAACTCCAAATTGAGCTCATGATAGCTCATTGGAAAAATATTTTTGTCTAGTTATCATTTGACTCATCAAGCAAGTCATTTGGCCAACAAAGCTAGGAGAAAGCTCGATTTTCCCAAGGTCACTTCAGAGGTGCATCAATTCTCCTGAGGCAACTGTATTTTTGAAATTTCTCCAAAACCATGACACATGTGTAAAAATTGAAGGAGTTTTTTCTTCCTTGGCCTGTTTTAGACAAAAACCTCTCTCAGTTTTCCAAAATTCATCTTTTCGTGCTCAGAAACATCATTGGAGTAAAACCTATCCCGATGTGTGGAACAAGGGATTTGTTGAAATGAAGCGAAATGAAGGGGATAAGGTGCTTCTAAATTCTTGAGAAAATTTTTGGAAGTAGGGAGTGATGTTATAAATTAGGGGAAAGTGGAATTTCAGAGATTGAGTGAGGGGAAGGGGCCGAAAAGGGAAAAACACAGGCCTAGCCTAGAAAAGTTCCAAGTTGTAGCAAGAAACTAGGGTTTGTGCAAAAATGAGGAATTTGGGGGATCTCAGTGATGGAAGTGTTTAATAAGGTACATTAAGGATAGGGGAAGGTGTATGAACATTAGGATACAAGTTTTGCTAATTATTTGACCATCCAAAAGAAATTACCTTCAAAACCCTAGGAGAGGGAAATGAACCTTACCTAGGCACAACTGAAGCACGAACAAGGTGTAAAATGACTCTTTGGAACCTGACATGATGATGACAACCCTCTGAATGAAAATACACTCAGCTGAATGGTGACATGGACCGACATTTGGACAACTTTGAAAAGAGTGAAAAAAAACCCTAGACCTAATACCTAGTGACCAAATTTTTCTTGAAGGCTCACTGAAATGCAAAAATTTGACCTTGACACTTTAAAATCACTTTGTAAGAGTATGTTTGATCACTGGAGGAAGGTTGCAAATACTGACACTAACAGGTTCTTTTTCGCGTTTTTTAACGTTTTCCACGTATATTTTCTCTACAGACCGCCACCATCCACCAGAGCACGTTTCTCCATTCTTTCTGCAATTTTCTCCTCCGTATCGTCATCTACACGACCTTTCTCCACCTCCACATCATCCGCCACCCCATTCATTATTTCCTTAACTTGTTTGTGTGTTTTGAAGGGTTTCAAAGAGGTAGAAAACCACCATGATGCATACGTACCTCTTCAATGGCGTGTTGCGCAGACAGAGAGCTGAGATGGGAGCTGGTACTCCAGCGAAATGTCAAAAAGGGTGGTGGAGATATAAATTTCATCAAAGGACAGGTTTTTGAAAATCCGCAACCCCATCCGGCGCCATTAAAGCCCAGATCTTGCAGAATCGAAACATTTATGGAAGCAGCAGAAAGGCCAGCTTATGATTATAGTTTTCAGTACTCAGGACTGAATATTTGGACCCATAATGCAGCAGTTTGAGAAGCAAAGCACCAGATTCAAAACCCCGAAAGTCAACCAGAAGTGTAATACACGGGAAAATGTACCACCAGGGTTTTCTACAGCAGTAGCATGTTCTTTCTTCAATCAGAGGACAAAGTGCCCATACAGTCTTCATTATACATCGTGTCCGAGAGAATTTTCCGCCCAGACAGCAGTCCTACATGGTCAGAAGCATTGGAGACTCAAGTAGGGCAGACCTCACTGTTTCTTATTGTATTTTTGTTATTCTACCAATAGTACCACACAGTACTGCAGTCAGAACACCTAAGCCATACCAGAGATAAATGCAGAGATTTAAAACAGGATGGGTTTCGTCCCTCCATTCATTTCTGTGTTTAATGTTACATTTAGTGTTCACCTACCTCCTCAGTCGATCTTCTGTTCATCCTCTGCTATAAAACACAGAAGGAAATTATTGTAAGGGTTGTTGAGGAGATATCAGAGAAATGCAAGCATTTTCCTCTTGAGACAAGTTCTCGGTGTAATATTGTAAGATAGGCTGAGATATGATGTATTCAGGTTGAATGTTCAAGCTGTGGGCAATGTTGTACCTGATTGGTATTGTTTTTAATATGACAAGCACATTTCTTTGGATCCTGATCTAAAGTAGCTGGTGATGTTTTCCTATCTCTGTGTTTTATTTCATTTCATTCCATTTCTTCAGGCTCGCATCATAAGTTTGGCATAAGATTTACCCTTGTTAGGTACCTTATGTTGCTGCTCTCCCAGCCTTTTATGTTTTCCGCTTATATGTGTATCTGAATATTGATTTCAATTGATTTAACCAGTGTAGTGGATGTTATTGCCTGCTCTCTGATGTATGGATTAATGGAATCTATGTTTATATGTTCTTGTTAGGATTTGGTTGAATGAGTTGAGAACACTGGGAGGTCTACCAGGAACACATCTCTGCCTCACTAGGATCTTTCCATCTCAATTAAGCCTTTCTAAGATCCCTTGTATTGCCTCTGATTTTGTCCAAGCAGGCCTGGAGTTAAATGACCTCTGACCTGATCTATGGACAGAATTAGATGGTTCTCCTCCTTTCACTTTCAATCCTTAATGTTCCATTTCACCCTTCAATTTAAAGATCCAAATGTTTTAGATGACTAGCCCAACTGAAAGCTTGCACATTGAACAACAAGTAAACCCTTTCTTGACTCCATTTCCCAATGGCCTTGATGTTCTTCGAGTTATCTACCTCTGCCTAAAATCCTTTTGCCCATCCTGGTCTTATGTTGGACCTTCCTTTCTTGATTCCCAACAACCAAGCATCAAATAATCCAAACAAACAACGTTGAGCCTAAAACTAGCCTAAAATCTAAACCTTGAAGCCTTAAAAGACATATGCCTTTGGCAAACATAGAGAGATCCCTCTCTGGACCTAGGAGGGCTAGATCCTAAGGTCTAAAAGTGGTTCTGATGTTGTCTCATCTTTTGGTCTTGCCAATCTGGCCAAAACATGGGAACCCCAACATAATGGCGACTCTGCTGGGGAAGCATTGAGTGCATTACACTTTGAACATCCCTAGGCATTCAAAACCCACCATCTCTGGTTAGGTTGGATGTTAGTCACACCTCTTCTCGGACAACCTCAGTATCATTTGTTGTGTTCTCTTGTACTCCTAGATAGAGCCTGGACATGGCCAGGTAGCCTCCGGATCTCATCCTTCTTTGGAGGTGACATATCTGGTAAATTCCCTCCCAGTCGATCTCTGGTTAGAGTTTGTTGTGTTCTGAGGTTATCCTTGAAAGGTGATAGTGACTGAGCACTGTGGTGGATAGTGTGACCCCTTAGACATATCCTAAAACTTCCACCTGGCGACTCCATAGTTCCTAAAAGATCAAAGACTCCACTGGTGATCAGTAGGCCTGCTGGTTATCTTGGTTTCACATAAGACTCCACTGGGAGACCTGCCTTCATAACAACATCAACCACAACAGAAGTAACAAGTAGGGTTAAGCTGCCTTGTTAGAGAACAACATTTTGGCTTTCAGAACCATCCATACGAGAGCTTATCCCAACCCAAACCCACCTGAAATAGTTGATAACCCTGAGAGCATCCTCAAGAGATCTCCTACGCCTAAACGATCAACTACTTTCAGCCATATCAATAGAGCTAAATCTGCTCCAGAAGACCTTACAGCTCTATCACGCCTTCATCTTGACCTAGACCTACCAAACAGTTTACCTAGAACTAGGTCGTTCAATCATTTAGACCAGCCAGACCCTGAGCTTCACAGTTCACCGTCCAATAGTGGTCAACACACTGGGGACAGAAGGACCCCTCCATCTACACCACCTGATATCCACTTCATTTAGAACTTGGGGCTCTCCCACCCTAGATCTGCCCAGCAAGCCTCTGCTGGCCCTAACATCCCTGCCATCCATATACTAGCTGCTCAAGGTAACCCTTTACTTCATCAAAATATCCTCATGGCAGCCTGGTATGCACCTATGATGTTACCTCAGCCTCTAGTACCCTTACCAAATGATTATCAATCAAAGATTCCACATTTCCCTGCCAAAGAACCCACCACAACCCAACAACATGTGGATAAGATGGAAGACTCCTTTGACTACATGGAAATAGACGATGATAAAGTCAAAATGAGAATCTTTGCCCAAAGCTTAGGAGGCGATGTAAAGAAATGGTTCAAAAACCTACCTCCTAACAGTATCCGAGATCTCCTTGCTCTGTATCAGACCTTCATCAATAAATGGGAGACTAGGGAAAATCCTCGCCAACTCCTAGCAGAATACATGAGCCTTAAAAGAAACGTAGGAGAGAGTGTCCACGATTACACAATGAGATTCAAGAGCATTTACAATGCCCTCCCTCCACATATGAAACCTCCACAAGGTATGGCCCTATCAAAATACCTCGAGGGCTTTGATGCTGACATGGCCTATGAGCTTAGAGATAAAGAGTACAACACATTAGAGGAAATGCAGAAAGGAGCTGTGAACATAGAAGCAAATCTGATGGAGAAAAGAGCAAAACAGAGAGCTGAAAGGAGGGTAACATACAAAGATGACAATGCAGCCTCCACTTCTGATCCAAATTTTGATAGATTTTCCAAAAACGTGGATAGACTGCAGCAAATGATAGAGAAAATGGTTGTCACTCAGAACAGAAACCAAAATCAAAACCAGAACGAGAACTTTAGAAGAAACAACAACACTCCCAACAGACAAAAAGAGTCAGATCAACAAGTTATTCCCCCATTCCAAAACTTCCTTGATGAAGATGAGGGAATTATAGAAGAGTCTGATGGGAATACAATAAACATGTTTGAAACTGAAGACTCAATCCTTAACTATGATTCAGAGGAAAATCAGCCCTCGCCTTCATATTGGGATGAGGAGAGATCTGAGTCCGAAGATTATAGACTTGGATTTGAGAATGCTATCATGCAGGTCAGGGAACAATATGAACTTAGGAGCAAAAAGAACCAAGACACTTCAAAAACCAAGGCTCCTGAGATTACCATCAAGAAAATACCTGAGAAATCTTCTAAAGAAACTGCTGTAAATAGTAAATCAGCAGCTGAGAGTTCTGAGAAAAACAGAGAAAAGGACAACCAAAATGCTGAGAAACAAAGTCAACCAACCAGTAGCACTAGCACTGCAGTTAGTGCTCCTGATAAGACGACTCCTGACCCTGTACATAGTCCGAAACCACCAACTGATTCGGCCACTAAGGCAGTGGCAAATAAAACAGAGTTAAGCATTCCAAAGACCCAGTCCACCTTCAATTTAGAAGGTGATATTGCAAAGATCAAAATCTCTGTACCATTATCTGAGTTGGCCACTCAGGATGTATATAAGGGCCAAATTTTGAAAGCCTTGAATTTATGAGAAATCAATGATTCTGTAAATTTGAATGATGATCAACCAGCCTTACTCTTTGGTCCAAATATTGAGGGAAAGTTTCAGGAAGGAGTAATACCACCTTTCTATATTAGTCTTAACATTCATGACAAGATCTTGCACAATGCAATGCATGATTCTGGAGCATCCCACAACCTGATGCCTAAGGTAGTGATGGAAAGGTTAGGCCTAGAAATCACCAGACCTTACAAAGACTTATATTCATTTGACTCTAGAAGAGTAAAATGTCTTGGCCTAATTAAAGACTTGTGTGTGAGTTTGACCCAGATCCCAGCTAAATGTATGGTCATGGATGTGGTGGTGGCAGATGTGCCACCTAAGTCTGGCATGCTATTATCAAGATCATGGGGAGCCAAACTGCAAGGAACAATGCAGATGGATGGCTCATACGCCACTGTCCCTATCTTTGGCCAGCTTAGAAGACTATATAAAGAGGCCCAAATGAAATTTCTGGTCAGTAGCCCTGAGAAGCCTGAAAATACACCTCTATACTCTGTACACACAGACCTGGATTCTTTCATCCTTTGCAATGATAAATCCTTAGGAGAACCAGAGTCGGAAAACATAGACACAAACAGAGAAACAGAGGCTATGGATCTCAACATAATGGCTGCCCTAGATTTAGAGGAAAACGAAGAGGAAAACATCACTGAAACCTGTAGGATATGCGAAGGGCCTCTAACTTTGAGTGAACAAGAAACATAGGGTGAAAAACTGACTGGACATTCCCCCCAAACCCATATACCACAGGAAGAAAACATTGGACAATTCACTGCAACCAAAACTCAAAATGAACAGGAAACAGAACAAAACAGCCCACAGCTCAGTATAGAACCTGTAACACCACACAATGGTAAACCCAGCTATAGGGTAGGAAATAACTATAAATCGATAGATGAATCCCTATGGGAGATGAGCTTTGACGGATCATGCACCAAGAGAACTGCTGGGGCAGGGGTGTGGTTGCATAACACAGAAAATGATTACGCTAAGAGCCATGCATGCAATCCGCATTTCAAATGTACCAATAATATCGCAGAGTACGAGGCTTTAATATTGGGTTTAAATCTGCTGAAGAAATTAGGAGCCCGTAAGATAGCCATGCGTGGAGATTCTGAGTTGGTTATAAAACAGGTGAATGGCGAATACACAGCTAAAAACCCTAGGCTGAGAGCATACAGGAACGACGCTGTAGATTTATTGAAAACATTTGTTGAATATGAGATAGGCTTTGTTCCTAGGAGTTGAAAAATCGCTGCGAATGGGTTAGCTCGCCTAGCCAGTTCATACCCCAAGACTCCAAAGGACCAGCAAATTATCATTCAGACCAAATTCAGACCTGCAGTGCCAGATAACGAAAAATACTGGCAGGTTTTTGAAGGAGATAAACAGATCGAAGATTTCCTGGTAGGTAGAAATGAGTTCGAGTTTTCTAATTCAGACTCAAAATATGATAGTAGCTGCCTAAGTGAAGACTCATCAGATGAGGAAGGAACTCCACACAATATAGAAATAGACGTTGTAGACGTAGAAACTGGAAATTTGAACGAAAACAGTGAAAATGCTGAAAATGAAGAAGTTGAGTTGCTACATGCTAAAGACAAGAATATACCTCGAGGTTTGGTGCCGCTAAAATATATTTTCGACTTCGATGATGTGGCAAAAAAGCCTACCATAGAGCACACAGACTCTGATGTGGAAGAATGCAACATAGGCACAAAAGAAAAACCCAAAATGATTAAATTGGCTAAGTCTTTACCCAAAGTAATGAAAAAGAAGTACATTGACCTTTTTAAGGAATTTATTGATGTGTTTTCTTGGGGTTACGAAGACTTAAAGGCTTATGACACCAATATCATACAACACAAGATACCTTTAAAGGAAAATCAGAAACCCTTTAGGCAGAAACTTCACAGGATAAACCCAAAACAACTGCCTGCTGTCGAAAAAGAGATTAAGAAGATGTATGATGCGGGAATTATAGTTCCTGTGAGGTTTTCTGACTGGGTATCAAATCTAGTGGCTGTAAGAAAGAAAATAGGGGAAATCAGACTATGTATAGACTTCAGAAATCTCAACAGAGCCTCACTCAAAGATAACTACCCTCTTCCAAAAATGGAACGCATTCTACAGTAGGTAGTAGGCTCAAAAAGGATTTCTCTTTTGGATGGTTTTTTCGGATACAACCAGGTGTTAGTATTCCCAGCTGATCAACTAAAAGCAACATTTACCACTCCTTGGGGGACTTTCATGTATGTTAAAATGCCTTTTGGACTGATGAATGCTGGGGCCACCTTCCAGAGAGCCATGGACATAGCTTTTGCAGATGAGATAGGACACTTTATTGTCATCTATTTAGATGACATAACAGTCTACTCCAAGACTAAGGAAGAACACCTAGAACATCTGAGGAAAGTGTTTGAAAAGTGTAGAAGGTTTGGTTTGTCACTAAATCCTAAAAAGACTGTTTTTGGGCTGCAAGAAGGTAAAATTCTGGGCCACATTATATCTGAGAAAGGAATTAGGATAGACCCACAGAGAGTTGAGGGGATACTACAGATCACACATCCCAGAAACATCAAGGAGTTACAATCCTTCATTGGGAAAATCAACTTCCTTAGGAGATTTATTCCCAATCTAGCCGAACACCTTAGGAACATGACTAACATGCTGAAGAAGGGTGTGGGAGTGAAATGGACTGTAGGAGCTAAACAATCGTTTGAATCTGTAAAAATTTCACTCACACAAGCTCCTGTTCTGATTAGCCCTGATTTCTCAAAAGATTTTCTGATATTTTCATTCGCCTCATAGCACACCATAGCTGCAGTTTTGCTGCAGAAAAAGGCAGAAGGTATGGAACAACCAATTGCCTTTTTCAGTAAAGCACTAAGGGATGCACCCTTGAAGTACAACATAATGGAGAAACATGCTTATGCTTTAGTCAAGGCCTTAAAGGATTTTAGGGTATAAATCTTACATTCTCATACCATTGCTTACGTGCCTAACATTGTTGTCAAAGATATCTTGTCCCAAGACCCTGATGGGAAAAGGGGCAAGTGGATTGCTGTGATTCTAGAATATGATCTTGAGATTAAACCCACTAATCTGATCAAGGGGCAGGGCTTAGCCAAACTAATGGCTGAATCAAATTTGCAGGCCCTGGATATTAACATGGTGAATGCCTTGGATGAGCAGGAAAGCCTACCTGGTACCACTATAGAAGAGAAATTCCAAAACTCTCCATGGTATTCTGATATCCTTTATGTCCTCACCAATCTCAATGCCCCTCCGGAATTGTCAAACACTAAGGCCAGATTCACAAAACTCAAAGCCAAAAACTACTGCATCTTGAATGAAAACTTATACTGGAAAAATCCAAATGGCCTATTGCTGAAATGTTTGTCTGAAACTGAAGCTGAAAATGTTAAACAAGAATTTCATGCTGGAGAATGTGGAGGCCACCTGAGTTGGAAAGCCACAACAAATAAGATACTCAGGGCTAGTTATTATTGGCCTACACTGTTTAATGATGTCCATAAAATGATAACTGCTTGCCACAAATGCCAGATCTTTGAAATAAAAAGAAAACTTCTTCCCCTCCCTTTACAACCCATTACAGTTGAGGGTCCTTTCATGCAATGGGGTCTAGATTTTATAGGGGAAATTCATCTGGCCTCTTCAGGACAACACAAATGGATCTTGACAGCCACTGATTATTTCACTAAGTGGATAGAAGCCATCCCCACTAGGAGTTCCACAGACTCTGTCATTATTAGGTTCCTAGAAGGTCATATCCTCTCTCGGTTTGGTTGTCCAAGGAAAATAATCACCGACAATGCTGGTGCTTTTGGATCCAAGAAAATGGTTGATTTTTGTCACAGGTACCATGTCACGCTTGGTCATTCAACTGCCTATTACCCTCAGGGTAATGGTCTGGCTGAATCATCAAATAAGAGCCTAGTGGAAATCATCAAAAAGCTATTAGAGGAAAACAAAAAATCTTGGCACAACAAGCTGGTACATGCCTTGTGGGTTGACATGCTTACTACAAAGAAATCCATTGGCATGTCACCATTCCAGCTAGTCTATGGGACAGAAGTAGTATTTCCTACCAGCCTTGGAGTTCCAGTAATCAAACTTGTCCAGGAGATCCAATCAGAGGAAGACAGCTTGATAAGAAGGATAAATCAGACAATCCATCTTCAGCAAACCAGGGAGGAGGTATATAACAGAGCTGTCAGAGTTCAGGAAAACATTAAAAAGCTATTTGACAAAAGACCCAAAGATGCTGATTTCAAAATTGGTGACAAGGTTCTAAAGTGGGACTCAAGAAGAGAGGACAAAGGTAAACATGGCAAGTTTGGCAGCTTATGGCAGGGTCCATACATTATCCAAGCTACTGTGGGCCCAAATGCATTTTTTCTACAAGAACTTGATGGTACATAACTGTTTGGGGGTCCTGTCAATGGCAGGATGCTCAAGCATTACTTCTGCTAAACTTCAATTTCCAGTTTCATTCTTCATTGTATATACCATTGCAGTTTATTTCAGGAAAGAGAAAGGTATCGTAAAACAAAAAAAAAACAAAAAAAAAAAGAAGAAGAAGAAGAAGAAAGAAAGAGAAAAAGACAGCTGGTCCTAACATGCTTAAACTCTAGACCAGCAAAGAAAAGAAAAAATAAGCTCTAATATGCCCAAAACCAGAGCTGAAATCAAAGAAAAAGAGGTGACTCAAATACACTCAAAACCTGAGTCACAAAGAAAGAAGGATAATTCAAATTGCAGATTTCATGCCTCCACAGTTTTTGTTTTCAGTCTTCTACAAGTCTTCACTCCAGCAAGTCAGACAGTCTAATCCTGGCTTGGATGTTTTTCAATTTCCTGTCTTAGAATGTAGGAGAAGAAATATGTTGGACAGTTTAATCCCAGCAGATGTTAGATTAGCTAGAGAAGCATATGAGGCCAACTGTCTAATCTGGTCTCATGGAGCAATAAGGGTAGAATTAGAATAGGTTTGTTCTTTGTTTTGAAAATAAAATGTAAAGGGCCGGCTAGCTCAAATGCACCCTAAAATAAGAAAAAATTCTAGGACTATAGTTTGGGTAGGTATTTTGATTGAGAAAAATGTTTCTGCTGATGTAACATATGCATATTGTGGTAGCTGATGAAAGAAAGGGATGTGCCAAACAGCAGGCAACTGGCCTACTCCAAAGATCATTTCTGGTTTCTTGCCTCCTTCAAGAAGAAGCCATCCCCATGTGGAGCCACTGTTAGTCCCCCTATGAAATTCTTTACAAGCAAGCTGGGGGCTATATCATTTTGGAGACCTTCAAGGAATGCATCTCCCCTGAAGACACATCATCCTTGAGGTCCCTCTGTGCTTTGCTTTACACAAGTCCCCTCTGCTGGTTCTTTTCCCTAAGGTCAGCATTTACCCATGTACCCCTGAAAAATGTCCCTTTTTCCCCTCATTTTCCCCTTTGACAAAGCCCCTCTTTTCCCCCTTTTTATTTCCCCTATTAACCCTCTGCACCCCTCCAAAACCCCCTCTAAAAATCCCTACACCCTTCGCTTCCCCAATTCTCCCCTCTGCCTACCTATCGTTACCCTTATACGGCTTCAAAATGCATTAAAAGGGCTTAAAAAACCCACTCTGAACCTTATATCAGGCCTAGCCCCTCTTCTGATATCCCCGCGCTCCTTTACCTCCCACAAAACCCAGCGCTGTAACCATCCGCCAGTCTGAAAGGCGCATTTTCCCCCATTTCCTATCGGGAGCGATGTCAGCCGTTGATCGTGGTTGATCGGACGGTGAACGTTAAACCCGATGCCCCCTTGGCCTATCCGCTCATTTTCCTCATCGCGCCATCGCCGTCCATTTCCACGATGATCTGACGGTTCGCAGTGCACCCGATGCCGGTCGTCCCCATACGACTATTCCAAACCCGCCGGTTTCCATCGCACCGCTTATGCACGGTAGGCGGTTTTCTCTCCAATGCCCAACGATTCCATTCACTGTCCGATGCGTGTCCTTGTGTACGATTTCCAAACCGCCGTCGCCGCTCGTTAACTCCATCCATCGCGCGTTATTGTCTGGACACGGATGCCCAACAAAATTGCCGTAGACCATCCGATCTGGAGCAGGCCATCCGACGGCTATCACTCGTCCAAGATGCAAGAAGTTTAATGTAATTGCGCACGCGATAGCTCATGCCATGGCCCACCGTCCGTCGTCCTCCGCCGTTGATCCCCGCCACGATCGACGGTCTCAATTTGTTCGCCCGCCACTGAATTTTCCACCATCGCCCGGTTCCACCACGTCATCTCCACGTGCACCCTCCGTACAGTCTCCCATTCCATTGCATATATTGGTTCTTTTTTGCGTTTTTTAATGTTTTCCACGTATATTTTCTCTGCAGACCGCCACCATCCACCAGAGCATGTTTCTCCATTATTTCTGCAATTTTCTCCTCCGTATCGTCATCTACACGACCTTTCTCTGCCTCCACATCATCCGCCACCCCATTCATGATTTCCTTAACTTGTTTGTGTGTTTTGCAGGGTTTCAAAGAGGCAGAAAACCGCCATGATGCACACGTACCTCTTCAATGGCGTGTTGCGCAGACAGAGAGCTGAGATGGGAGCTGGTACTCCAGCGAAATGTCAAAAAGGGTGGCGGAGATATAAATTTCATCAAAGGACAGGTTTTTGAAAATCCGCAACCCCTTCCGGCGCCATTAAAGCCCAGATCTTGCAGAATCGAAACATTTATGGAAGCAGCAGAAAGGCCAGCTTATGATTATAGTCTTCAGTACTCAGGAATGAAGATTTGGACCCATAATGCAGCAGTTTGAGAAGCAAAGCACCAGATTCAAAACCCCGAAAGTCAACCAGAAGTGTAATACACGGGAAAACGTATCACCAGGGCTTTCTACAGCAGCAGTATGTTCTTTCTTCAATCAGAGGACAAAGTGCCCATATAGTCTTCATTATACATTGTGTCTGAGAGAATTTTCCGCCCAGATAGCAGTCCTACATGGTCAGAAGCATTGGAGACTCAAGTAGGGCATACCTCACTATTTCTTATTGTATTTTTGTTATTCTACCAATAGTACCACACAGTACTGCAGTCAAAACACCTAAGCCATACCAGAGATAAATGCAGAGATTTAAAACAGGATGGGTTTCGGCCCTCCATTCATTTCTGTGTTTAATGTTACATTTAGTGTTCACCTACCTCCTCAGTCGATCTTCTGTTCATCCTCTGCTATAAAAAATAGAAGGAAATTATTGTAAGGGTTGTTGAGGAGATATCATAGAAATGCAAGCATTTTCCTCTTGAGACAAGTTCTCGGTGTAATATTGTAAGATAAGCTGAGATATGATGTATTCAGGTTGAATTTTGAAGTTGTGGGCAATGTTGTACCTGATTGGTATTGTTTTTAATATGACAAGCACATTTCTTTGGATCCTGATCTAAAGCAGCTGGTGATGTTTTCCTATCTCTGTGTTTTATTTCATTTCATTCCATTTCTTCAGGCTCGCATCAAAATTTTGGCATAAGATTTACCCTTGTTAGGTACCTTATGTTGCTGCTCTCCCAGCCTTTTATGTTTTCCGCTTATATGTGTATCTGAATTTGATTTCAATTGATTTAACCAGTGTAGTGGATGTTATTGCCTACTCTCTAATGTATGGATTAATGGAATCTATGTTTAGATGTTCTTGTTAGGATTTGGTTGAATGAGTTGAGAACACTGGGAGGTCTAGAACCCTGTCTCTGCCTCACTAGGATCTTTCCATCTCAATTAAGCCTTTCTAAGATCCCTTGTATTGCCTCTGATTTTGTCCAAGCAGGCCTGGAGTTAAATGACCTCTGACCTGATATATGGACAGAATTAGATGGTTCTCCTCCTTTCACTTTCAGTCCTTAATGTTCCATTCCACCCTTCAATTTAAAGATCCAAATGTTTTAGATGACTAGCCCAACTGAAAGCTTGCACATTGAACAACAAGTAAACCCTTTCTTGACTCCATTGCCCAATGGCCTTGATTTTCTCTGAGTTATCTACCTCTGCCTAAAATCATTTTTCCCATCCTTGTCTTATGTTGGACCTTCCTTTCCTGATTCCCAGCAACCAAGCATCAAATAATCCAAAAAAACAACCTTGAGCCTAAAACTAGCCTAAAATCTAAACCTTGAAGCCTTAAAAGACATATGCCTTTGGAAAACATAGAGAGATCCCTCTCTGGACCTAGGAGGATTAGATCCTAAGGTCTAAAAGTGGTTCTGATGTTGTCTCGTCTTTTGGTCTTGCAAATCTGGCCAAAACATGGGAACCCCAACACCACCAAGGTATGGATGAATTTCCACTTTTAATTTTAGCAAATAATTTAAGGGAATGTGGAAACTCACATGTAGAGGTACAAGAATCTACACACTCTGCTATTTTAGAGCACCATGATTGCACTGTGCTATGCAATGGGTTCTGTTAGCCACCTATAAAATTTGTTATAGCAAAAGGTGGCTAAGACTTTTTGAGCCTTCAAGGAACAAATTTCATTGCTAAAAATTGTTGGCTCTTGAAGGCTCTTGAAGGCCTCATGCCTATCCTCTGTCCGAAATTCACTGATGTTCCCATTTTACACTTAGAAATCTTGTTGATTTCCAAGCCAGAATACTGTTGCAAGCATATTTTCCCTTTTCCCTTCTTCCAAAACTAACCCTCATTTTCCCCCCTCTTTCTCCATAAAAATCCTCTATTTTTATGATTCCTTTTCTCCCTTTCATGAAAATCCTCTTTACATGGTTTAAAAATCATTTTTAAATTATATTGGAACCCTAAATTTCCTTGGAAATCCATTGAAAAACCATAAAAACCCACATTTTGGACATATATGGGTCCTAGCCCTTTTTCCCTTTGACCCTCGGTCATATAATTTTCCACGCGCCCAAAGGCCCCGCAACTGGGCGCCTGCTCATGTTATATATATATTCACCCCCCCCCCAAAAAAAATAAATTAAAACCTTGTGTTATTTTCAACTTTGGGTTTTTAATTATTTTCTAAATTTTTCTGCCGGTTCAAACCCCAGTCAATCTCCACCATCGATTTGATCTGCAGATCGACAGTGCGGAGTCCGTCTCCCTGGTGGTCCCTGCATTCCACTCACCATTCCAAAAACCGCGCGGTATTCATCGCACCGCCTTTGGGGAAAAGGTGGGTTTTTCCCGATCAACAGCGATTCCATATGCTGGCCGACGCGTGTCCTGTGTACTATTTGAAAACCGCCCCCCCATCGCGCATTAAAGTTCGGCAACAAACCCGACGCGATATCGCTGTACACCGTCCGATTTGGGGCGGGCTATCCAACGGCTATCGCTCACCGAAGATGCCCGACAGTTAACCGGGCTACGATGCGGCATTTAATGAATCTCCGCCGTCGATCTGATCTGCAGATCGACGACCCACATTTCATCGCCCTGTCAACGTTTTCCACTTTGACTTCCCGTTTCCACTCCCGACCGTCGATCTCTGCGCGATCGATGACTCTGATTTAACAATTCTTTCACCTTCTCCATGAATTCTCCCTATCAATTTTGACCGTTGGATGATGCCACCCAATGGCCACGCTTCCTCACATGCCTTCTGCAGCAATAAACCTATATATGCAGGATTTTTTAATATTTGTTTGTATTTTGCAGGGTTTAAATGATTTTCTCGCCATTTTTGAAGAAAATCTTGGGCCGAGAGGGTGACGATCCTCCCGCTCGATTCAACAAAGAAAATCACCACAAAAGTTAAAACCACGTTTTCATCAATCATTCATGAAGCTTTGATGCCACATAACCCTATGTAGCCCTGCATACCAGCAAAAACCATGAATTGGGCACAGTTAGAGAGTATCTGTGACGAAGATCAAAATGATCAAGGACAGAGGATGGAAGACATATCTGTGGGGATCACGGCTAAGAATGTTTATCAAAAGCCTAATCCCTGATTTAAAACACAGTTTAAAGAAGATCTTAAGTGCTTTTATCAAGAGGAACACCTCCACTGCCACATCTCAGGAAAATTGATTCCTCCCAGCTACTGAAATGCCACTTGTACCTCAAAGTATTCAATCAGAGGATGAATTTATTGATCAGGACCGGATATCTGCCTCACAACACAGCCAAAAGGTAAATTATACAGGCAAATTAATGAAAAACATCTGCAGAGTTACTTCGATGCCACACTGACCCTCAAAGGTCAACAAAATCTCCCACCGAGCTTAATATTTATGTAAAAACATTTAATATACAGGACACCTATGTAAGTTTCTTCATTGAGCCCCCAAAGGCCAAGAAACCATTAAATCTGTATTTATTGTAATTGAGATCTTTTTCAGATCTCACCTCCTCATTCTTCTATATATACTACGGTAGAAGATGAGAGAGGGGTTGGTTGTAGAACTTTGATATACCCTTGAGCTTAAATTTATGATTTTAAATAGTTTTTACCGGCTCTTGCAGCTCTGCTGGTGATAGATAGGTTAGGCTGATATGTGTAGATGGTTGCTAAACTAAAGCACTAGACTTAAAGCTGTAACTAGTTTGGAGCATCAATACAAGTTGATTTATGGGATCCTGGTCTATGTTGACTGTGATGTTTCTCTAATTGTACCTTGTTATTTTTTTTCTGTTTTCACTGTGTTTCATATTCTCTTATAAAGAACAGCATGCATAGAGTTAGGACTTCATCACAGCATCTGAATCTTTCTCCCACCTGAAAATATTTATCTCAATGTTTTCTAAACAAACATATTAGAGAGCACTGTTCCAAACACACAGGTACTGGCGTTCTCTGTGTTTTATTGTCTAATCAATGTTATTCTTTAAATGTTATTTTCAAGATATGTTTTGTGAAGATGAACTGAGGAAGACACAGTGAGCTCAGAGTCCTGCCCATCCCCACAAAATGACACCTGGCTCCATCGTTTCCTCACATCTTCCAAAGTTAAAAGCCTGTTGTTTAGAAGTACTTACTGTATCCTAGCCATCTGAAGGTTTTGTGTTTGTTCAGTAAACTGCCGTGCTGCAGCTAGGAGACAGTGTGGTGAGTCCTCTCGACCCGCTAGTTTCTTTCTCTAAAAGTTGCCTTCAAGTTTTGTTTTAAAGTGTTTTCTATTGAAAGTGTATCAAAGGCTAGCTAGTTTAAAAGTACTTACCAGATCCTAGTTTACTTTTACGTTTTTCTTGAGTCTATGTCAAAGGCTGGCTATTTTAGAAGTACTTACCAGATCCTGTGATGCTGTTTGTTCCTCATCTGTTTAATTCTCCCACTTATTGTATCATTTCATTCCATAAATCAAACTTCAAAGAGATCCTTAGACACAGATGACTTGCCCCATGGACCACTCTTGCCTCTTATTGTTCCAATTAAACCCTATTATGAATCCATAGCCCAATGGACTAAAACCTGCAATTATCTATCTTTTTGGTAGAAGCTTACTCTCATTGCTTGCAACTTCTCACCTTTGAAACTCTTTTCATTTAGGACTTTCCACCTCAAACAGTAATCACGCTCAACCGTCCAAAGAAAAAAAAAACCCTTTGCCTTCATAAGTAGCCTAATATCATTACCCCAAACTTCAAAGACAAATCCATCTTTGCACTTATTGGAGAGATCCCTCTCTGGATTCAGGAGGGCTAGATCCTAGAATCCCAAAGTGGTTGAAACGATGTTTCTCCCTGAGATCGGACTTTTCCAATCTTGCTGATTACAGGGAGCTAAAATTTCTGGCGACTCCACTGGGGAATATTTTCTGAGTTAATAAAAGTTCAAAAACACCTTAAAACTCTATATAACCCCTGGTTTTATGAAAATTATTCTGTTCGCCAGCTGAGCCACCAGCAACTAACATTTCTGGCGACTCCGCTGGGGAATTTTTGAGTTCATAGTTGCTTGGCCAGCTTTTATAGACTCTTTAGTTTTCCATACAACCACAGAAACTCAGAAAAACCCAAAAATATTTCAGATTGGTATTAAATAAACATGGTGGTATACCATAAAACCTTTTACCTCCAAAAGAGCTAAAAACTTCTACCTGGCGACTCCACACTCTGAAACTCCCAGAAGACCAAATGACTCCACTGGTAGAAGACCCTGAACTGATTGACCAAACACAATGACCTCTTTCTTGATTTACAAATATGATTCCAAGAATACAATGAAGATATGCCCCAATGAGTAGAGATCATATCCCTGGGTTTCCACATAATATGCCCCAGGTGAATTGGGATGACAACCTGCCTGTTTTTGAAGGTGAAAAGTTTGATGACCCTCTATTACATCTCATCAAATTTCATATACATGTATGGAGGTTGAAAGTTGAATGGCATGAAGACTTCCTAATGAAAGTTTTCATGTTAACATTAGAAGGAAAAGCTAGGGATTGGTATGAATACTTGAGATCTAGTAGTTTGTTTTCATTAAGAGACCTTGAATACATGTTCTATGAGAACTATAAAGAAAACACTACATCATTATCATTGGGTGCAATATATTATGATCCATCTCAAAACATCACCCAACACATTCTAGATAATGAGGAAGCTTTGGAAGAGATTCATCCTAAATATCTTTTAACAGCCATTCATGAGTTTAATCTCCTATTGAAAATTTTTAAGAACATAGATGAATCAATTGAGGAAGAGATGATCCAAGAAATAAAGAACATCCCTCAAGATATCCCTGAAAACTCAAAAATTAATTCATCATCCCTTATAGCCGAGGCTCAAGAAGACATCCAGCCTCAAAATCAGTCTTCACAAGAGACAGAGAACTGCTGTACTTCTGTTCAAAGGGACATGGAAACATCTTCCCCTTTGACAGAGAAAAAAATAGATCAGACTATTTATAAATAGTCAGTCTCTGAAACTTTTTTCAAAACAAACACTCTTGCCCATTCACATAGAGAACTTTGTTGTACAGATTTAGATAGTTCTTTTGTAGATCAGAATGAGGAAGGACCTACTGATATCCCAATATGTTTGACTGATGAAAATGTTTATTCTAATAAATTTTCAATTTCAATTAGTCTTATGATGATGATGATTTCCAAGCAGAAAATAATCATGCAGGGAAACCAACATTTGATTGGTTTTATGAGTTTCACCATCATCAGCTTGAAAGCCACAATCGTCCTTTTCGATCCATCATAAAAAGCTTTCACTTTATTGGGAATCAGCAGCCTTTCAACTCAGAAGGTAAAGAGAAGAGTAATGAAGAAATTTTTGAGCAAGAGGAAACCATTGAATACACCCCCACTAAAGAATATAATAACCTCTTCACAGAGTTCAGCCCACTGAATCCAAGCATACCAAGGCTACAAGAGGACAACACTGCCAAATATGATGAGTCCTCCAATTTAGATGATGAAGAAGAAGAGGGAGAGAAACAAATAGAAGACTGTCCTACTGAGGATATACCATCTTCTCAAGAAGAATATTCTTCCTTTTTTGTTAAGAATGATGATACTTCCAAGCTATGTACTGAAGAGATAGTCCTCAAAGCTGATGTCTTGGAAGTAGATAATCTACCAATTGTGGAGGACCAAAAAGAAGAGAATCTTCATCTTTTCTTTGTTGATCCTATGGAAGAGTGTGTGGAAATCCCAACTGGCTCAAATTATCAAGCAATGATCCTTTGCAAGAGCCAGAGACATGAAACGCTGTCACCTTCTGTGATAGCCTTGATATTTAAGGTTAATATTCAATATGTTATATGGATACCTCTGACAAGCAGCCAAAGTTTCTATTTCTTCTTAACATTACTCAGCTGGATGCATTGGCATTTTTGTATCATATGATAAATGTAAATACTCCATGTTTAGAATAGGTTAGATAGGAATGTCAATAAAGCTCAGTTCTGAGCATATAGTTAGTTGTTGTTTTCTTCTTTGAATAAAAATCAAAAATTCAAAAATACAAAAACAAAGAAAAGAAAGAAAAGAGGGCAAATTGTGAAAATAAGAAAGGTACATCCCCATACCAAAAAAGAGAAACAAATTATGAAAGTGTGCAAGCTCAAATGCCACTCCTGAAGAACACACTTCTAGTTAGTCAAACTGTCTAATCTTGACTAATTAGTTTTAAATTTTCTGTTGATAGTGTTATCCATGTCAGCCCCCATCAAAATTTTTGGTCATTAGCCCCTCCATTCAAGTTTTTGGCTTACAGTCCCGTTTAAATCCGTTTAGAACCTCTTTCATGGCCTAAAAACTTCATATTCTACCTCTCGTTACCATTTCCACCCACGAAATACATTGAACAAAGGGCTTAAACCTGTGCCTAAAATTATATCGGGCCTAGCCCCTTCGGTCTTAGCCCCAGCACCTATTCCTTCCACACGACCTGGCCCCGAGACCAAATGCCAAATCCAAAGGTGCTTGCCGTATGCGGCTATCGGGCGTGTTCTCCGTCGTCCGATCCGATCATAAATCGACGATTCATAACATTCCCACCATGGTGGTCCCCGCGCCCGCGCACATTGCAAAAACCGTCCGGTTTATTCCGCACCACCTTTGCTGGGCAGGCGGTATTCCCCATTGGGCCAGCGATTCTACACGCTGATCGCCGCGTGTCCCTCTGTAATATTCCAAAACTGCCCCATTTCGCGCGTTAACTTTCGATCCCAGACGCGCAGCGAAATTCATGTGAACTGTCCGATCTTGGGCGCTCAATCCAACGACTATTAATCTCCAGAGTTGCGCGGCCTTTAGCTTCTGTCTACATCGCGCCTGGCCCACCTCTTCGTTGCGCTTCGAAGCGTCCTTCACCGTAGATTTTCTTTGGGAATCGGATGGTCTAGAGCTGCTTGACACCCCATTGGTTGACCGAGTCCACCTCCACGTCTTCCCTCCCGCTTGGATTTTCGTACGCCCACGTGTCATCTGTGTTACCCTCCACCATTCATATATCCCGTTTACGCGTCATACTCCCGTGTTCATGTCATACACCTCCGCCTCATTCATCCATCGTAATTCCATTGTATTTTTCATTTGCCACCCTCCAGTATGTGCATTTCCTACCACCTCACGTCGTTTCATCATTCCGCCTGGAATCCACCACCATGTCCATGGATCCCGTTACGCCATTATCCTTGGTCCGATTTTCTTTGGCATGTTTGTGATTTTTGCAGGTCTGCAGCGACAAAGAAATGGTTATTACTCAAGGCCACCACTTCAGAAGCCGAGGTTGCTCCGAAGGACGATTTTTTCAGAAACAAATACATGAGGAAAGATCTGGAAAGCCGTCACGACACAGCTCTCATTAAAACAGTTGGATTCGAAATCTATGAAACCCTCCAGAGCCTTTTAAAATAAAGATTTTGCAGATAGGGATATTAATGGAGCAACAAAAAAATATTAGGGTATGATCGAGAAATTCAGCCTCCGGCATTTAAGATCTTAGATGTGAATTCAAAAGATGGAAGGCAAAGAGTACAAGTGCACAAAAATTGTATCCTCCAGGTTTATTTTCAATAGATTTTTCTCTCAGGAAGGTACAAAATATTACATATTTTATTCTTCATGTCTTATCCCTGGAGAAATTGGCACCTACAGCATTTACTTCATGAAGATGGCCTCAGAGTACCTATAGCACAACATATTAATTAAGCAACATAGGCGCGAATTTTTCCGCCATTTTCTTTAAATTAAACAATTAATTTCTTTCACCTACTTCTTCTATGAGGTTTCCCTCCTTCTTCTTCTATAAAAACCTAGAAAAAAGACATTGTAGAGGTTCCAGATGTTTATCAGAGAATTGTGCAGTGAAAGGCATTTTTTGTATACATTTTGTAAAGCTTTTGTATGAAGGCTCAGAGCCCGTAGGGTCTCATTGAGGAGGAGTTTTGTCTGTTTTAGAGGATTCTGGTATTTGATATCTCACAGTATGTAAACTTCTCTTATGTGTTTAATACAATATTTCATTTCATACATCTTCTTGTATCATGTTACTGGAATGCGAGTGGCTCACTGGCTTTAGGTAAGGATTCATCCTAGTTGATGCCCATACTTGAATCAGTCAAGCACTTTAAATATGGCTCAGGCATGATATACTATTTCATGTTCATTTCATCCATCTTTCTGTTATATTAGTTGTTTTGGGAGGGTGATTTTAAAACGCCATTGTCATGCATGGATTATTAGATTGATAATCCCATACATGGTTCTATTGTGTATCTGGGTATCAGACCAAAGTTAACTAATATCTTCTCATATTTCTTTCACTACATACACCTTTTGATACTTGATTTCTGTGGCATATTATTTGAATCGACCCTCTTTATAGTAAATTGTCTCTTAACTGTTTGATGCTTTTGTGTTGGAGTTTTTGCATCTTGTCTCTGCAACGTTACTTTCCCTGTGGCAGTTTCTGTAAGTTCTGGTCCCATTTAAATCAATTTCCTTGTTTAACAAGAGATAGCAGGAGAGCCTTTGGATTGACACCCCAGCTTTATTATATGCTCCTTTCTATGCTAAGATGTCCTAGGCACTGGTCTATGGCAACTCTAGACTGTCTCTAGGAGAGACAATAATTGTCGACAACAGATAGGATAGTGAATTCGATTTGCCAAACTGTTTAATCTTGGCTTATCAGTAGATAGTTTAGGATAAAAATTAAAGGTTCAAACATGATCAAAATCTGAACCTAGGTTTCCAAATAGAAAATGACTCAATTTTTTTTTATTCTCTGAGTCAAAAAAGATGTAAATCTGGTTCTAGTCAGCTCAAAATTTGAACCAGTTGATAAAGACAAAACAACTCAAACAAATTCACACTAAAGCTGTAAAGAAAAGAGAAGGCCATGATGAGAAAATTTCAGATCTTAAGCCTTCCATTTTGATTTAATTTTCTGCCAAATATATGTCTGTGTGTAGCTTTTTTTTATGCCATAGACCAACATCAAGTTAGACTGTTCAATCCTGACTTGAATGCTTTTTAATTTCTGTTGTAGAATCTAGAGAATAAATTTTGTTGGACAGTCTAATCCCAACAGACAGTAGATTAGGTAGAGAATCATATGGGCTCAACTGTTTAATCTGGGTCCATGGAGAAATAAGGAGTAGAAATAGATTAGGTTTCCTGCTTTCAAAAGAATAAAATGTTGTGAAAAGAGTTTGCCAATCTAAGTGCACTCTAATGAAGAAAAAATGTTAGATCAGTAGGATTGGGTAGGTAGAAAGTTTGTATTGATGAAGGTCCATTTTTTTCATGGCTGCTAATATGTTTTTAGAAAAGACCATCCCAGCAAAGGAAGGGCAACCCAATGGATCAGGCACAGGTCAGCCTCCCAGAGAATGCAAGTCTGAAGTTCTTGATGCCTTCAAGAAGGCATCATCCCCAAGTGGAGCCACTGTTAGCCACCTATAAAATTTTGTATAGCAAAAGGTGGCTAAGACTTTTTGAGCCTTCAAGGAACAAATTTCATTGCTAAAAATTGTTGGCTCTTGAAGAATCTTGAAGGCCTCATGCCTATCCTCTGTCCGCACTTCACTGCTCTTCCCATTTTACACTTAGAAATCCTGTTGATTTCCAAACCAGAATACTGCTGCAAGCACCTTTTCCCTTTCCCCTTCTTCCAAAACTAACCCTCATTTGCCCCCCTCTTTCTCCATAAAAATCCTCTATTTTTATGATTCCTTTTCTCCCTTTCGTGAAAACCTCTTTACATGGTTTAAAACTCATTTTTAAACTATATCGGAACCCTCAATTTCCTTGGAAATCCATTGAAAAACCATAAAAACCCACATTTTGGACATATATGGGTCCTAGCACTTTTTCCCTTTGACCCTCGGTCATATAATTTTCCACGCGCCCAAAGGCCCTGCAGCCGGGCGCCTACTCATGTTATATATATATTCTGCCCGCCGCCCCCCCCGAAAATATTAAAACCTTGTGTTATTTTCAACTTTGGGTTTTTAATTATTTTCTAAAGTTTTCCACCGGTTCAAACCCCAATCAATCTCCACCGTCAATCTGATCTGCAGATCGATGGTGCGGAGTCCGTCTCCCCGGTGGTCCCCGCATTCCACTCACCATTCCAAAAACCGCGCGGTATTCATCGCACCGCCTTTGGGGCAAAGGTGGTTTTTTCCCGATCGGCAGCGATTCCATACACTGTCCGACGCATGTCTCGTGTACTATTTGAAAACCACCCCCCCCATCGTGCATTAAAGTTCGATAACAAACCCGACGCGATATCGCTGTACACCATCCGATTTGGGGCGGGCTATCCAACGGCTATCGCTCACTGAAGATGCCCGATAGTTAACTGGGCTACGACGCGACATTTAACGAATCTCCGGCTTTGATCTGATCTGTAGATCGACGACCCACATTTCATCACCCTGTTTCGATCGCCCAGTCAACGTTTTCAACTTTGACTTCCCGTTTCCACTCCCGACCGTCGATCTCTGCGCGATCGATGACTCTGATTTAACAATTCTTTCGCCTTCTCCATGAATTCTCTCGATCAATTCTGACCGTTGGATGATGCCATCCAACGGCCACGCTTCCTCCACATGCCTTCTGTAGCAATAAACCTAGATATGCAGGATTTTTTAATATTTGTTTGTATTTTGCAGGGTTTAAATGATTTTCTCGCCATTTTTGAAGAAAATTAGAAAGAAGAGGGTGACGATCCTCTTGCCTTCGATTCACCAAAGAAAATCATCATAGGGTGTTAAAACCATGTTTTCATCAATTGTTCATGAAGCATTGATGCTACATAACCCTGTGCAGCCCTGTATATCAGAAAAACCATGAATCGGGCACAGTCAATGAGTATCAGTGACGAAGATCAAAATGAACTAGGACAGAGGATGAAAGACATATTTCCGGGGATCACGGCTAAGAATGTTTATCAAAAGCCAACACATTTTAAAGAAGATCTTAAGTGTTTTATCGACAGGAATGCCTCCACCACCACATCTGAGGCAAATTGATTCCTCCCAGCTACTGAAATGCCACCTGTACCTCAAAGTATTCAATCAGAGGCTGAATTTATTGATCAGGACCAGATATCTGCCTCACAACACAACCAAAAGGTAAATTCTGTAGGCAAATTAATGACAAACATCTGCAGAGTTACTTCGACGCCACACTGAGCCTCAAAGGTCAACAAAAGCTCCCACCGAGCTTAATCTTTATGTAAAAACATTTAATACAGAGGACACCTATGTAAGTTTCTTCATTGAGCCCCCAAAGGCCCAGAAACCATTAAATCTGTATTAATTGTAATTGAGATCTTTTATCAGATCTCACCTCCTCATTCTTCTATATATACTACTGTAGAAGATGAGAGAGGGATTGGTTGCAGAACTTTGATATACACTTGAGGTTAATTTCTGATTGTATATAGTGATTCACAGGCTCTTGGAGCTTTGCTTATGATAGATAGGTTAGGCTGAGATGTGTAGATGGTTGCTAAACTAAAGCAATGGACTTAAAGCTGTAACTGGTTTGGAGCATCAATACAAGCTGATTTATGGGATCCTGGTCTATGTTGGCGGTGATGTTTTTCTTATTGTAACTTGTCATTTTGTTTCTGTTTTCACTGTGTTCCATTTTCTCTTATAAAGAAAAACATGCATAGAGTTAGGACCTACTGTACATCAGTAACCTTCTCTGACTGAAAATCTTTATTTGAATGTTTTCTTCTAAATTGTGTTATTTAGGGATGATTTGTTCCAGTTCAAGCATAGGAATGTTGGCGTTCCCTCGTCTTATTGTCTTAACTGAATGTTATTCTTAAATTTTATTTTCAGTATATGTTTTGTGAAGATGAACTGAGGAAGATATGGTGAGCCCTGGTCCCAGTTTCATCCCCACAACTGTTTGAATGTTTCCCTTGGAATGTGTTAAAAGCTAGCTAGTTTAGAAGTACTTACTAGATCTTAGGCCATTCTGTGTTATCTTTGTGTTTGTCTTGAAAGTAACCAAGTAAAGCAGAGCTAGGAGAGGATTTGTGGTGAGCCCGGCCCGCTAGTTTCTACTCCAACAGTTTCCTTCAAGTTTCCCTCTGTTTTTGTTGTTTTCATCAGTGTTACATCAAAGGTCGGTTAGTTTAAAAGTACTTACCGCATCTTAGTTTGCTCATAGTTTTTTTCGTGAGTCCATGTCAAAGGTCGGCTAGTTTAGAAGTACTTACCGCATCCTAGGTCGCTTCTTTGTTCCTCATCTGTTTAATTCTCCTACTTATTGTATCATTTCATTCCATAAATCAAACTTCAAAGAGATCCTTAGACATAGATGACTTGCCCCATGGACCACTCTTGCCTCTTTCTGTTCCAATTAAACCCTATTATGACTCCATAGCCGAATGGACTAAAACCTGCAATTATCTATCTTTTTGGTCGAAGCTTACTCTCATTACTTGCAACTTCTCACCTTTGAAATTCTTTGCAGTTAGGACTTTCCACCTCAAACAGTATTCATGCTGAACCATCCAAAAAACAAAACAAAACCTTGGCCTTCATAACTAGCCTAATATTATTACCCCAAAATTCAAAGACAAATCCATCTTTTCACTTATTAGAAAGATCCCTCTCTGGATATAGGAGGGCTAGATCCTATAATCCCAAAGTGGTTGAAACAATGTTTCTCCCTGAGATTGGACTTTGCCATTATTGCTGATTACAAAGAGATAACAGGTTCAAAGAAGAGATGGAACCTCATCCTCATGCACTATTGATGAGTCTCATTCAGCCCTTGAGGTTGGGATGTGAACCATTGGAGGATGAAATAAACCATGGCACCTTCATGATAAACAATGAAACACATTTTGAACTGGAGGATGAAACAACTGCTACACCATTGGAGGAATTAGCAGTGCTATTAAACATGGGTGGAGAGGAGATATTACATCCATCACATTTGGGTCCTCATGGATCCAACACAGTCATGGGTGATAGGTCTCCTTTAGGAGGTCTCCAAGGAGCTGCATTCCAATTTTCCATGGAATGTAAGAGAGGTGATTCGGTTTGGGAGGATGGTAGGCCTCATGGGAGGAGTACCAAAGAAGGAAGAAGGAGAAGACATCCACAAGGAGCTGAGTGGGTGTGGATGAGGAGCAAGAGGCTGATTTGCTACTTACAAATATATGATACCAGGCAGCAAGAGGCTTGGCTGCGCCGACTCCTCTTGAAGGAGTTTGGCCATCACTTGGTGTACCCTTTTTCCAGGAGGATGGGAGTAGAGAAGAGGTGGAAAGATGTTTAAATCATTGAGCAGTAGAGATTAGGGACACATGGTGCTGATATGGCATATATATCAGTCATGATACCTTCATCACATGAGTTACATGATGTGAGCATAAGGAGGCAGCAAGCACTTGGGTTGCTTGAACTATCTTGGAGAGAGCACAAGCAGATTTTCTCTCATATGATGTATGGTGTTGCAGGAGTAAAGGAGGGCACTCTCATAGTGAAAAGGGATTACTCCTTAGCTTGGACTGATCGGGAGGCATTTCCATCTTGGGAAAAGCTTCACATTTGCAGCAGCATCACCAGAGGTGTTCTTGACAAGGAGCATGTCAAGAAATAAAGATTGGCATGGGCAAGAGCCTTTTTGCATGAGCTCACAGCGCTGACACTTGGGAGTAGGATCATATACATGGATCCATATATCATCTTACTTTCAGCCTATGGTAAGAAAATTTTGTTGAAATTTTCTGATTTACATATTCTTATCATTGTGTGGCAGTGCATGGTTCTTCAAAGGGGCAGATTTTTCATGTTGCTCCATGAGAAAAGTGGGGCCAAACCATATGATGGAGGCAAACATATTTCACATGGCCTTGGGAATTTTTTTTTACATTCTACACATGTTCAACTAATTCATATGATTAGCATTATATTTCAAAACATTTTTCCTTGTACATTTCTTGAGCAGCAGTTTGCAAAACTGCATTATGCACTCTTGGGAGAATGTTGGTACTTTCCAGCACCATATGAAACCATCAGTACTTCCTCTATTTTTATGATGAGCATGTTTTCATTTGCTGATATTGTCCATATTATTGGAAGCATGATAAGAATATTGACACATGAATTGAGTATGTCCTTAAGGGAAGATGATTCCCACAGTTTTTGCATGGCATGTTCTAATGGGAACATGAGGAGAGACATGGCCACCACAGCCACTTATTTGCCTTCTTTGGAGGTGGGCCATGAGTTTGATGATGATTTCCATACATTGTATGTATATGGGCATGTATTTGATTTTATATTGCTGTTTCACTCATCTACTTACTATTCAGTAGTAGAGGTGATATTTTCTGTACAGTACTTGCCATGTTATTTTCTGCAGCTGGAGTGGATGCGTTGTAACCCTATGAGACATTGTTTGTACCTTGCTGCACATGGTATAACCCACATAAAACATGTCATTGGGGTATTATATGATGACCATGTCCTACTCATCATATATAAAATGTCTTGGGCCAGCCGGATTATCATTGATGGAGGAGAAATCCTTGGAGGATTGCTCTTCATTTTGCCACTTGAGGGAAATACTTTTGCAGCCCATGATCAACGTGTTAGGGATCTGTAATTAGTAATATTGGCAAAGTCCAATCACAGAAACAACATCGTTTCAACCAACTTTGGGATTCTAGGATCTAGCCCTCCTGAATCCGGAGAGGGATCTCTCTAATATGTACAAAGATGGATTTGTCTTTGAAGTTTGGGGTTATGATATTAGGCTAGTTATGAAGGCCAAGGGTTTGTTTGTTTTTTGGATGGTTGAGCATGATTACTGTTCAAGGTGGAAAGTTCTGAGTGCAAAAAGTTCCAAAGATGAGAAGTTGCAGGCAATCAGAGTAAGCTTCGACCAAAAATATAGACAATTGCAGGTTTTAGTCCATTGGGCTATGGAGTCATAATAGGATTTAATTGGAACAGCAAGAGGCAAGAGTGATCCATGGGGCAAGTCATCTATGTCTAAGGATCTCTTTGAAGATTGATTTATGGAATGAAATGATACAATAAGAGGGAGAAATTGACAGATGCAGAAAAAAGAGCAGCCCAGGATCTGGTAAGTACTTTGAAACTAGCCAGCCTTTGATACACTTTCAATAGAAAACATCTCAAAACAAAGGGAACTTGAAGGCAACTTTTGGAGTAGAAACTAGCGGGCCAGGCTCACCACAAATCCTCTCCTAGCTCTTCTTTACTTGGTTACTTTCAAGACAAATAAAAAGATAACAACATAATGGCCTAAGATCTGGTAAGTACTTTGAAACTAGCCAGCTTTTAACACATTCCAAGGGAAACAGTCAGACAGTCTGTGGGATCAAACTGGGACCAGGGCTCACCATATCTTCCTCAGTTCATCTTCACTAAACATATACTGAAAGTAACATCTAAGAATAACATTCAGCTAAGACAATAAGACGAGGGAACGCCAACATTCCTATGCTTGAACTGAATTAAATCATTCCTAAATAACACAGATTGGAAGAAAACATTCAGATAAAGATTTTCAGTCAGAGAAAGCTACTGATATACAGCAGGTCCTAACCCTATACATGATGTTATTTATAAGATAAAATGAAACATAGTGGAAACAAAAATAAAATAACAAGTTACAATTAGAAAAACATCACCGTCAACATAGACCAGGATCCCATAAATCAGCTTGTATTGATGCTCTAAACCAGTTACAACTTTAAGTCCAGTGCTTTAGTTTAGCAACCATCTACACATCTCAGCCTAACCTATCTATCACCAGCAGAGCTCCAAGAGCCAGTGAATACTACGTACAATCAGAAGTTTAAGCTCAAGTGTATATCAAAGTTCTACAACCAACCCCTCACTCATCTTCTGCAGAAGTATTTATAGAAGAATGAGGAGGTGAGATCTGATAAAATATCTCAATTACAATTAATACAGTCTTAATGATTTCTTGGCCTTTGAGGGGCTCAATGAAGAATCTTACATATGTATCCTCTGTATTAAATGTTTTTACATAAAGATTAAGCTTCGTGGGAGCTTTTTTTGACCTTTGAGGCTCTGTGTGGCATTGAGGTAACTCTGCAGATGTTCTTTGCATTAATTTCCTAGGCAGGGTTTCCTCTTTGGTTGCGTTGAGGCAAAATATCTGATCCGGACCAAATAAATTCGGCCTCTGATTGAGTACTTTGAGGAATAGGTGGCACTGTGGTGGCTGAGGAATCAATTTGCCTCAAATGTGGCGGTGGAGGCATTCCTGCTAGATAAAACACTTTAGGTTTTCTGTAAACTGCGTTTTATTTGGGGATTAGGCTTTTGATAAGCATCTTAGATGTAATCCCCACAAATTTATCCTTTAATCCTCTGTTCTAGTTAATTCTGGTCTTCATCTCTGATACTCTTTTCCTATGCCAAATCCATGGTTTTTGCTGATGTGCAGGGTCGCGCAGGGTCATCTGGCATCAGTGCTTGGATAAACATCGATGAAAACGTGAAATTATGCACTTGTGAATGATTTTTCCCTCAGTGAATAGAAAGCGGGAGGGTTGTCACCCTCTTCTTTCGAATTTCTTCAATTTATAGCGGAAAAACACTTAAAACCCTGCAAAATACAAAAAATGTTATGAAATCATGCGTAAATAGGTTGTCTGCTTCAAAGGACGAGTGGAGGAAGCGTGGCCGTTGGATGGCATCATCCAACGGTCGGGATCAATCGGGAGAGATCGTGGAATGGGCGAAAGGAGATTGAATCTGAGCCATCGATTGCGCAGAGATCGACGGTCGGGAGCGGAGGTTGAAAGTCAAACGGAGGAATCGGGTGATGGAATATGGACCGTCGATCTGCAGATCATATCGACGGCGGAGATTGATTTTCCGCCGCGCCATAGCCCGGTTATCGCATGGGCACCTTCGTTAATTGTCGGGCATCTTCGGTGAGTGATCACCATTGGATGGCCCGCCCCAGATCGGACGGTGGACAACGATATTGCTGGGCATCCCGGTCCGAACGTTAATGCGCGATGGACAACGGATGGACGACGGTTTTGCAAATAGTACACGGGACGCATGGCGGCAAGTGTATGGAATCACTGGCCATAGGGGGAAAACAAACTTTTTCCCGAAGGCGGTGCGATGGATACCGCCGGTTTTGGGAAACCGGATTTCGGGCAGTGGGGACCACGGAAAGACGCACTCCGCACCATCCGATCTACAGATCAGATCGACGGTGCGGAATGGTTAAAAAATGAAACTGGCGGAATAAATGAAAAATAAATTAAAAACCCAAGCTTTTCGAAAATATATCAGGTTTTAATGCTTTTTTGGGGGCGGGATAAATATAAATACGATTAGGCGCCCGGCTGGCTCAGCGCTTGGTTCTGGGGTTGGGGCGCATGGATGAAAAGGGGTTAGAGACTTAGCCCAAGGGGCTTAAGCCCAATATATATAAACAAATGGGATTTTTATGGTTTTTTCATGATTTTCAAAGGTTTTGAGGGTTCCGATAAGGTTAAGAGAGAGTCTTAAAACCTTATAAAGGGGATTTTGATGAGGGGGAAAGGGGAGAAACATGAAAACGAGGGATTTTCATGGGAAATGAAAGGGTTAAAAAAAAGGTTAGTTTGGAAAAGGGGAAAAGGGGAAAAAGGGTCTTGCAGCAGTATTTGGCCTTGGAAATTAGCAGGATTTCAGGGTCTTTTGGGAAGTAAACAGCAGTGCAGATTTGGACAGAGGCAGGAGGCCTTCAAGAGACTTCAAGAGCCAATAGTTTTTGTTCATAGAAAATTGTTCCTTGAAGGCTCAAAACAGATTTAGCCACCTTTTGGTATAATCAAATTTTACAGGTGGCTAACACAACGCACACTCTAAACTTATCATAAGTGGAAATGAGGACAGCATGGGTCAAGCTATGAGGCTTGCCATATTCAGATTTGCAGCCCACCTTCATTTCCAGAGCTCAAGGTGGAGGGAGATTTTTGTGAGTTGCCATGTTGGGAGGCAGCTTATGTTGTATGGATGATTTCTTGGGGATGGGAGATTCATATGAGGATGATGAGTCCCATTTTATATCAGATCTCATGCCTCAAGGAGGCTCTTAGACAACCCATTGTTTCCTTCATGGATATTTGTTTCTACATGACAGCTATTTGGGGATGTTCACCAAAAGCTGGATTGCATATGTTGGAGGGACAACTTGGACACTTGATTGGTGATATGGCATCCTTTTCTTAGAGGAGTTCATCATGCATGGGTACTATAGGGAGAGTAAGGGGAAATAAATCAGTCTATCCTTGTACTTGCTTGAGGACAAGCAATATTTGAGAGGGGAGGACTGTAATATTCCAAAATTTTGTGGAATATTAATTTTTGACATTTGCACTTAGGAGGTGAATAAAATGGGTAGGAGACCCATTCATTTTATCTATAGGGAATAAAAATCCTCTTAGCATGAAGGAGGATCACTTTTGGAGCTTGATTTCACACCTCCATGTGTGAAAAGGGACTTTTGCGGGATGACTAGGTCAGGTTTGACCAAGTCAAACAACGCAGTAGCATGAGGTGGAGAGCACATTGTGGGACAACGCAGAGAAAGAGGAGGGGAGATTCCTTGAGAAGGAAAACCCTAATGAGTGGGGCCCATGGAGAGGGAGCTCACAATTTTATAAGAGGAGGGCAAGGCACCATTGTTTCTCATGTTATGGATTATATATTTCCATGTCTGTTTAGACTTGGAGCATCTTCTTGTTGTTTAGCAAGAGTTGCTGAGGGAATTCCTGTTTAGGATTTCCTCTCCTTCTTGAGATACCTCTTGAGGGATTGTACTTCATTATCCCCATATCCAGGCTTGAGGCCAAAGCATTTCATTTAGCTACAGCATAGTCTCCATTGGTGGCTGGGTTGTGTTGCTGGGTGTTGCTGGGGAGAGTTCCACAACATCACTCCGGAGATTGATTTTCAGAGGAGGGGATCTCTATTTCATTGGGAGATCATTGAGGAGTGTTCTTGGGCAGAATTTCATATCTTGGCACCAGGCCAATTTTTTCCAGCTCACATACAACGCAGTCGCTCTCGTAGACTGCATTATTCTCATGGTGTATTTACAGTGAGGGACTGCAAGATTGATTGGAGGGGTAATCTTGGGTGAAGGGACCAACCATTCACTTTAGAAATCCATTGGGGGAGGCTATTTCAGATTGCATATCATATTCAACCATGTCCTTCTATTTTTTTTATGAGTTGCTGCTGCTACCCGGCAACTCCGACATTATTGTATTTTCCCATTTTGTACATGTATTGTATCCAATCCTTCTAAGGATTGTTGAACTTGTGTTTTCAGGGGTTGAGAGCTTGCTCACCCTTATTTCTTGAGCTATCATTGATATATCATTATATTTCTATTATACATGTTTCAGTATCTTCATATAACTGCACAGTCTTAGCTTGGGTATACTTGTGTAGCAGTCTTTGGAGGCAGGGTTTTGCTTGTCTTGTGTAACATTTCCCTCATGATCTTGTATTCATTTGTTGCTGCTATTTTCTAATGAGATGGCCATGGATTTCATTCACATTTCTATGAGATATATGTCACTGTTGTTCTAATGGTGCGTCAGTATAACGCTGATGCTCCAAGTCTTGTGCATGCATTGTTGCGGCCCTTTCATCGGGAAATTCTTGAAGGGAAATAGGTGTGGGAAATTTGTCTCAGCACCCAAGAAGGATCTCTTGGTCACAATCCTTGGATTTTGGTCTTAGACATATTGGTATAAGGGGATCCAGGTCTTGGTATCAAATCCTGCTGCCTCCATTTCTGGAAAAAGCATTGTCCAGCCATGGATTTCTTGCTATTCCTAAAAAGGGATATTACATATTTTGAGGGCCGCGTCCGTTGTTGATCAAAATCTGAAGCCGGTTTGACTGCATGCGAATTCCGTTTTGTAGATCTACTATTTCTAAAAAATTTTGGGTTTTGAAAACTGCTCGGTTGTGTCCGAAGTGTCTGTTACAATGAGGAACACCTTTCGTTTCATGCGAAAAGGTTTCCGACTGCCCAAGTTATGACAGTTTAGATCTGAAGGTATAAAGCATCTGTTTTGCAGTTATACTTGTTAATAGTTCTGCTTATTTCGGTTCTTTTTTATTTTTATTTTTGGTTTTTAGGTTTTATTTATTTTCCAGATCTATACCCTCTTCTCTGTGTATGCTCTTTGCTGTGCGTTGTGTGCGATCTCGACAAATCAGAAGCAGGAAAAAGGGATTTTTTTTGCTATGTATGCTCTTTCCCCGTGTCTTTGTGCGATCTCGGGAAATCATAAAATAGTGAAAAAAGTGGTAGTTGTTGGTAAGGGTAACTAACATTCTGCCATAAGGGTTTGCAATTCATTTTTTCTTGCTCGTTTTTTTGTGTTTTTTTGTGCAGGAAAAGACACGCACACAGAAGAGTAAAAAAAAACAAAAACCCTTCCTCCTTTCATACAATAACGTGATCCTTTTACTATCTCACTTGGTGAGGGGTTTGTTTATGAGAATAGAGGTCTTGGGTTCAAGTCTCCTTCTCACACTTCTTTTGTAAAAGAATTTTTTTCAAAGGGGCGGATTTTTTTAAAAAAAGCCGCACTTCATCCCGTTCCCGTAACTATTCGACATCTACAACTCAAATTTTTCAAAAGGCATAACTTCTTCATCCGGAAGCCGTTTTTCGAGCCGTTTTTTTTTAAACGGCCTAATTTTTCAAGATATTTCCATTGGAGTAGTTATTGTTAGCTTTTATCAGCTTTAGTTTTTTAAAAATAAATGGAAAGTGTATGCCCGGTTATTCTTAACAACACCAATTATTTCCAATGGCTAC
This sequence comes from Pinus albicaulis, assembly GCA_034641835.2. Taxonomy (NCBI): domain Eukaryota; kingdom Viridiplantae; phylum Streptophyta; class Pinopsida; order Pinales; family Pinaceae; genus Pinus; species Pinus albicaulis. The sequence goes on along the minus strand of CM076582.1, from coordinate 1,300,525,392 downwards.
CTCACATGGTAGATATACTTAGAAGTAAAGGGCTTTATAGAATAGCCACATGACAAGAAACTAAACATTTAGATGATGATAATGCTACTAAATGGGAAAATAAACAAGATCAAGAACGAGGGTTGATAGGAATTTCCATTGCTCAAGATCTTAGATTTCATATCCTTGATATTGACACCCCTGATGAAGCCCTGGAAAAGCTAAAAACTATTTTTGGTATTCAAAATAAAATCAGGGCCCACTAGCTTGAAAATGAGTTGCTTAATTTGGACAGCAATAATGTCTCCTCCATTGAAGATTTTTTGTCCAAATTCAAGACCCTCAGAATTCTTTTAGAAGGTTGTAAGATCAAAAAGGACGATGATAGCCTCATCTATTGCATTCTTGCTAAGCTTGGCCCTGCATACTCTATTTTTTTTCCGCCTTCCATTCCACAAGAGAAGCCATCATTTCTTTAGGAACCACCTACAAGAATCCCTCTTTTGATGCCTTTTGTGATTCTTTGATAAAAGAACAAGAAAAAATTTTACACCTTGGTCTTATCACTACTAGAAACACTTCTAAGAAAGCCTTAGCAGCCCAACAACAACCATATAAAAAGAATCCCAAGAAGTAGTATCCTAAAAAATATGGTCCTAAACCAAACAAGGGCTCTAAGCAATTTTAGCCACAAACTGAAAAATCAAATCACCAAAATAATAAGGAAAATCAAAACAAAGGGAAGAAGACAAATAGACATTGCAACTTTTGCAATCGGGATGGCCATATAGAGTCCAAATGTTTTAAGAATAAGGAAGCCTTAGAAGCAGCAATGAAGAAGCACAACATCAATTTGGAGCACTCTTCACCTTCATCTTCAGGCATGGAACTTTCTGCTTGTGGTTGTCAAGCATCAAGATTTGGTTATGCATTAAATGTATCTTCTTCTTCTCCTTCTCATGAGTGGCTCATTGATTCTAGAGCTTCTTACCACATGGCTAAAAATAAATCCATGTTTTCTTATTTAAATGATTGTAACACCAAACATATTTATGTTGGTGATGATAGATCTCTTAGCGTTGTAGGATCTGGAACCATTAATCTAGATAATGGTCTGTTTAATGATGTACTATGTGTTCCTACCTTGTCATGCAACCTTCTATCTGTTTATCAGATAACTCATTCAGGTGAAGGGAAAATAGTAGAATTCTCACTTCATGATTTTGTAATCAAGGACCTCAAAGATCCTAAACATATTTTAGCTACTGGAATTGCTGATGATTCCACAAGGTTGTATAAGTTTGACAACTTTGGGTCATCCTCTCTTCCCTCCGTTTTTGTTGCTCATAATGATGATGTGAGCAAACTTTGGCATTAGCGATTTGGTCACTTAAACTATCGCTCTCTTCAAACTCTATGTAAGGAAAATATGGCGGCGGGCCTTGCTATGGTATCTTGCCGAGATGGTGTTTGCTCCAGATGTGTACTCGAAAAATATCATCAGGATAGTTTTGAAAAATGTGCCTCTTGGCACGCTTCAGCCCTTTTGTAGCTTGTGCACAGTGATTTATGTGGTCCACTTCCTGTTGTTTCTTTCTCTGGTTGCAAGTACTTATTAACTTTCATTGATGATTTTTCCAGACGCACTTGGGTATATTTCTTAAAACTCAAGAGTGAAGTTTTTAACATATTCTTGGCCTTTAAGGCCTTTGTTGAGAAACAATCTGGACATCAATTCTTAAGTTAAGATTAGACAATGGTGGAGAATATGTTAGCAACAAATTTATCAACTTCTGCACTGAGCATGACATTTAATTGCAACATACTGTTCCATATACCTCACAAAAAAATGGTGTAGATGAAAGGAAGAATCTCACCTTAAAAGAAATGGCTAATTGTATGCTTCAATCTAAAGGGCATGGTCTCAATTTTTGAGCAGAATCCATTAACTGTGAAAATTACATAGTAAATCACACTCCTACTAAGGTTTTAAAGGATATAACTCTAGAAGAAAATTGGAGCTCAATCAAACCAGATGTAAGTCACTTTCGTGTTTTTGGAAGTGACGCTTGGGCTCATATTCTAGATGCGAAACATAAAGTATTAGAACCTAAGAGTGAAAAATGTATTTTTGTTGGATATTCTAAAGATGTCAAAGGATATAGACTTCTTCAACCAAAATCCAAAAATATTATCATTAGAAGAGATGTAAAATTTGATGAAAATATATGGCCCGCGAGCCTAGTTCGACAAGTGTGCCACCTTTGGCCTGCGAGCCTGATTCGACATATGTGCCACATCTCTCTCCCTCTTCTATTTTTAATAGCATTCCTTCTAGTTCAGATTATGACAGCGAGGATGAAAATCCTCCTCCACCTCTTGAAATTGTTCCTTATACTCCACCGCTTCCAAGATGGGTCCTCTCTACTCAGGATGCAGCAGGTTCTTTTGCAGGTGACCTTGCCGATTGACGACGTACACATTCTCAGTTCGAAAGAGCTTCTTCCTTATTGGCTCAAGTTCCAGAAAAACTTGATCCAGAAACCTTTGAAGAAGCCTCTGGTCATCCAGATTGGGATGAAGCTATGAATGAAGAGTATCGTTCCTTGTTGGTAAACGATACTTGGGATCTTGTTCCTCTTCCAAAAGGAAGAAAACTTATCAGATGCAGATGGGTTTACAAAACCAAGTTTGGACCAGATGGAAAAGTGGATAGACATAAAGCTCGTCTTGTTGCTAAAGGATTTTCACAAGTTGAAGGCATTGACTATACTGAAACCTTCTCCCCTGTTTCCAAAATGAATTCTATCCGCCTTGTTCTTTCCCTTGCTGCCTCCTTTAAATGGGAAGTCCATCAGATGGATGTTAAATCTGCCTTCTTACATGGAGATTTGCATGAAGAAATCTACATGGAACAACCCCCTGGCTTTATTCAAAAAGACTCCGGCCTTGTTTTTCACCTTAGGAAGTCTCTCTATGGTCTCAAACAAGCTCCTCAGGCTTGGTATGCCAAAATGGATAGATTTCTATAAGATAATGGCTTTTCTAGGTGTCATTCTGACAACACTGTGTACACCAGGAAAGTGGGAAATTCCTTCACCATCCTTGTTCTTTATGTTGATGATATTATCCTTGCTAGTAGTGATACAAACCATATAAACCATGTGAAGTATAGCCTCAAAAAGAAGTTTGAAACAGACTTAGGACACTTGCATTATTTCCTTGGTCTTCAAGTCTTGCAATCCAAGGAAGGCATTACCCTCTCTTAGTCCAAGTATGCCTGTGATATTCTACACCACTTTCACATGGAAGAATGTAAGCCAACCCCTTCTCCCTTTCAGTATGGAGTCAAGATTTCAGTCAACTGTACTACCCTTGAAGTTTATGCTACCTTATATCGTCAAAGTTTTGGTAAACTTCTGTATCTAACCCATACCCTTCCTGACCTTTCCTTTGCCGTTGGTCTTGTCGCTCGGTTTATGCACCAATCTTATGAAAGTCACTGGAAAGCAGATAAAATAATACATCGATATATTCGAGGTACAGTTCAGTTTGGGATTCATTACAGTGTGGGAGCATGTCCATTGTTGATTGGTTTCACTGATTCTGATTGGGCTGGTGACCCTAATGATTGAAAGTCTACTACAGGCTATGTATTCACTCTTGGTTTAGGACCTATTACTTGGTCTTGTAAGAAACAAAGTGCCATCTCCCTTTCTTGAGAAGAAGCAGAGTATTGTGGTGCAGTTGAAGCTAGCAAGGAAGCCATGTGGCTTCTTCAGATCCTGTCTGAATTTGGTCTTCATCAGCAGCATCCAACTACACTTTGGTGTGATAATCATAGTGCCATTCAGCTATGTAAAGATCCAGTTCAGCATCAGCGTATGAAACACATTGAACTCCACATACACTTCATCAGAAAGCTCATTCATGATCGTGTTCTTGAAGTGCAGTACTGTCCAACCAATGAACAGGTAGCTGATATATTTAGAAAGGCTCTCACAGAAGCGAAGTTTACCAAACTTTGATCCATGCTTGGAGTTCAGGAAAGTTGTCATTAAGGGGGGATAGGCTCTAATGCCTCCTTCCTTCTCCTATTGTGTCACTTTTGTAAATCCTTCAATCTTATCCCAATTTGTTCTTATTGGGGGGATGTTAGGATATTTTGACACATAGGAAATAGGCTCCTTTTGTGTCACCTTTGTAAATCCTTCAATCCTATCCCAAGTTGTTCTTAAGGGGGGATGTTAGGATATTCCGACACATAGGAAATAGTTAAGAATAACTTATTCTAGTGTAGAGTTAGGTAAAGTGCGTTTCTTTACCATGTACATTTGTAACTTATAATCCGACGGTCACAATTTGTAGTGGTTCGACGGTTATCTCTCATCTCAGTATTAACGACGCTTGATCCGTGGCTTAACACCCGATTGGTCCATGATCTCTATTTAAAGAGCATGGAGGGTCATTTTTTCGGTAACCTTTTATGAGGAAAAACATATGTAACTTTTCTTTTTATATTAATAAATTTCCTAAAGTGGCCGCGTTGGCTCAGGCCGTGGACTATTTCCCTCTTTGAGGGTTTTAACCACGTGATTATACTGGTGTACTGATTTGTGATCTATTTGTGAGCGGTGACCTTTGCTTCTTGATCTAAGGAACTTGCCCTGTAAATTCCTATAGTCAGCCTCTGACTCCACATTGGCTGGAGTATTGGTTTAGGAAGGTCCATATGGGAGGGAGCACGTAATCTATTACGTCAGCAAAACCTTATTAGGCCCAGCATTAAGATATGAGCCCGAAGAAAGAACTGCCCTAGCATTAATCCATGTAGTCCAGAAACTTCGCCACTACATCATCTTAAAAACTACCATGGTCATAGTAGATACTAATCCCATCAAGTACCTGATCACACGCCGAATAATGAACCACAAGTACGTCCGCTGGATAGTCATTCTCCAAGAATACGACTTGTAGTTTCGCTCTCCCAAAAGAAAAAAGGCACTTGCCCTAGTAGAGTTCATTACCGACCTCCCAGGAGATTCCAAAGGATCAACAGTAAACGATTCGCTACCAAATGAACATCTTTTCTTTGTAGCAACCGACGACCCTTGGTATGGGGATATTCTCCTATTCCTGCGAACCCAAAAGTTTAGATCTCACCTCACGCGAGACAACCATCGACACATACTCTAGAAATCCCCTCGATACCTCCTCATGGGAGATGTCTTATACAAAAGAGGCATTGATACAATATTGCGTCGATGTCTCACTCACAAGCAAGCAGATCAAGTCTTGAACGACTGCCACGCAGGTGCTTGCGGAGGCCACCTATCCGGAATGGCTACCGCCCAAAAATTCCTACGGGTAGGATATTTCTGTTCTTCCCTGTTTTGCAACTATATCACGACAGTCAAAATATGAGAGCGGTGCCAGCGCTTCATCCACAAAGCAAGAGCACCACCCACCCCTCTGCACCCTGTCATTGTAGCCAACCCCTTCTGTAAATGGGGAATCGACTTCATGACTTGTAATCCGGCCTCGTCAGGCAACCATAAATACATCATTGTGGCTGTCGATTATTTCACCAAGTGGGCCGAGGCCATGCCCACATACGACAACACAGCAGAAATTACCGCTCGATTTCTGTTCAACCACGTGATTGCCCGATTTGGCGTCCCCAAAGAGATAGTTTTCGACCACGGAAAACATTTTGAAAATGAAGTCTTCGAGGAACTATCTCATCATCTCAGATTCACCCAAAAATTCACTTCACCATACTACCCCCAGTCCAACGGACAGGTTGAAGCCATTAACAAAGTACTCAAAACTATGTTACAACGCATGGTGAATAACCACAAAACCAATTGGCACCACATGCTCTTCTCCGCCCTGTGGGCATACCGCACGGCTGTTAAGACGTCCACTGGTTTTACTTCCTTCCACTTAGTATATGGGATTGAAGCCGTGATTTCCATAGAGCGCGAGATCCCAAACTTGCACGTCGTCATCGAACTCCTTGATGACACCCAGCCTCTAGAACAACGCCTAATACAACTAGAGCTAGTTGACGAAAGTCAGCGACAATCGCTGCAACATAATGAGGCTCATAAGAAAAGGGTGAAAGCATCATTCGACCGCCACATCACCCCTCCCTCATTTACCAAGGGAGAGTTAGTCCTTCGCTATGATGTCGCAAAAGAGGCCTTAGGGCCATGAAAATTCGAAACCTTGTGGAAAGGACCCTATATCATCAAACATTGCCTTTGACAGGGGGCATACATCTTGATAGAACCGGACGAGACCTACCTCGCTAACCCCATCAACGACCTTTACCTCAAGAAGTTCTACCCATAAGGGCCCCAATAGCCCTTTTCCTCTAGAGTTAGAGTACACAAAAAACCCCATTGACGAAAATATTTTTGGCCCAAGGACTTATGTAAAAAACGTGCTTGAAGTGCCACCATGGATCACCAAAATGAACCATACTTCAGATTTGTTGATGGAGCATCGCGATGGTCTCAAAAATTAGCCGCAGCCACCTGGGTCATCTACCACCTTGACCGATCACCCCTAAGTCGAAGGCGCACCACCGCAATTCCACCGCCGAAATCTATCTAGGTTCACTCTCCCAGCAGAGAGTGGATACCTCAGAGCCTCACCCTATAGCAGTAACTCGGTCACGAAGTATATGTCCATCTCCAAATGCATAATCAAGTTAGTCCCCCTCAGTACGAACATATTGCACCTCCTGCGCCAATGCTGTATAATATAATGTAATAGTCGGTCCTGAGACGAAGGAACTCGTTCTCAGCAAACTTCAGAAGGCCCCATGTGGCCAATTGACAATGCACCCCAGCATCAGTAGCTAGAGCAGTCCGGATCTTGGGCCAATCTCTCTCTCTCCACACCAACCTACCAAGTAACACAGGCACCCATCAGTACAGAGAAAAAAAAATAAAAACAGACAAAAAACCCAAGTTTTTCTGTCACCCTGCCCTTTGCGCGCAAGGAGGGCACCGCTTTGCCTAGATCACCCGCATAATCTAGGGAAAGAAGGCCCTTTGAGGTCGTACAAACCCAATTTTTATGGCCCCCGACACTGTTAAACTGAAAAATTGAAATGCAGGACGTCATGAAAGTTACCTCGGCATAATATCGCTAATCCCTGGTACACAGGCTGACCACAACGGCAAGAAAGGCTCTGCAATCACCTCTAATCTCCCAAAACTCAGCAAGTACAAATGAATAGGATAAGGGCCATAAACCCATATTTATCGCCCTTTTCCAGAACTTCAGAAGTCCATAACAGGAGATCAGAAGATCCATTCCACAAACCGTAAGTTGCACCATCATCAGTACGCCATGACAAACCAAGGCAATGCCACACATTCGCCTTCCAGAAAAAAATATTTTTTCAGCACCGGTAGGTATGCACCCTCCCATCTTCCTTTCTAAAGTTCATGTTTTTCAATAATATTTGATGAAAATAAGATGCTTTCACTTTAGGTAGTTGTTTTTTGTAGGAAGAATCCGCAAACCATTCACAGCACCATCCACTGAAAGTTCCATAGCAGGTATCATTCTACCCTTAGCATGGTAGAGTCCTAGAAAAATTTGCATATCGTGACATCATTTCTCCATTAAACATAGGGTCCTCATACCTGACCACGTTTAGCACCACCTCACCCTGCATATGATAAACATCTGTGTTGGTCGGTAGAGCCTCCCCTCCATGGCGCTCGTCACCCAAAGTAGACCATATATCACCGCACAAGTGACGCCATGGCCATACCATTTCAGTTTGGGAAGTACCTCATGCCCATCCATTTATCATGCATAAGGTCAAGTTTTCCATTCAAACTCAAAACCCCCTTCCCGGACGACCAGGTTGTAGAAGTAGATCAAAAGCGCACCTTTGCGCATCGCATTTTGCCCACCATACCTCCATCAACAGAATCCCATCTGCAACATTTTCCACTTCATCAACCCCGCACATGAGACCAACCAATGGGACCCCTACCCCAAACAAAACACTGTCCTCACACCTATAGTGAGCGACCCCATTTTCATGTTTTTGGGTACCCGTCTTTGTGTTTTGTACAAACCAAACCCCATTATTTTATTCTTTTGGTAAGTCTACAAAGACCGCAAACGATGCCCTTCGCCACTTCGCCCTCATATTTCATCTTTTCCCCCATGGCAGCAGTCCCTCATTCCCCTTGGTCGGAGTATTTCACCCCCATGCATGCACCATCACGACATTTATAGCCGGTCCACACCTGCCCTAGAAGTCCTATTGACTCTAGGGATTTTCCCTTCAGAAATAACTATGACTGCCGCCAAGCTGCTAAAGTATACTTCGACCTCGGGCCACTGAATCCCCATCATCCATTTTCACTCACCTCTCACCAACATGCCTATGTTAAACCCATCACACCCAAGTCCCCGACCCCTCTAGTCGGTGACCCATGGTTCGGTTAAGGCTTCCTTTTTGTCGACCTCGACACCTCTTTTCCAAAAAGGAAGTGGTACCTTAGATTACTCCTCCCCATGTAAAGGGCTATCCTCGGGTGGCACTGTGGGAAACATCGTTGTCCACAAATGTCATCGATCCTCCTAAAATTCGACTACAACAAAATCTTTCATGTCACGATGGTATCGTACCTTAAAACCATTGCACTTTGAGCAGATCCGTCAAAGACCCGTGCCTCCATAAGCGTCTCTGACAACAATGCTTACACGGGAAGGTCCCAACCTGTACATATGCATACATTGCGCAGTGATATGCCATACCAAGATTACACATATGGGTACCACCTTCCACCTATCGTCAAAGAAAAAACACCCTTGAGGGCGTCAACAATCGTCATCAACAACCACCAGTATCACTACCATAGTAGTGGCACAAACAACACATGTATCTGTCAATTTTGTTTAACTAGACATAAAATCATGAGCATGGGACATGCCTGCCTCGTTGAAATTTTGTAAATATGTTGTATATTTTGTCTTCTTGCATGGGGTCCCTTAGGCCATGGTTATCTCGGAAACGGTGCAAGGTGTTGTCAATCCCAAAATTCACGCAGGCCTCTCTCTCTCTCTCTGCGTACGATACAAAAAAGAAAATATAATGTATTTTGGCTATACATTTCTTCCTAGACCTCACACATTAGGGGGAAACTGTTAACATTGGAAAATCATACAGCAGAAGACGACATCAATTAATGTCAAGCCTAAGGATTTACAGGGCAGGAACACATTATGGAATTAAGAAGTATTTAAAATCTCTAAGGTTTTGAGAAAATCATATTTGAACTAGTCATAAATGCTGAATTGCGCGTTTTATCCTTTGAGAAGAGCGCCCTCTGCGTACCTTTTTTCCCGATAAGCGCGCATTCCTGGAAATGGAAAAAAGTGGCTTTCCAGGACCACACCAAGCAAAGGACAGTTACGCCTTGTGTGAAAGCCGCCTAAGGACAGCCACCAACGCCTCCTTAGACACTATGTGAGCACACAATGGAATCACACCTCTCCCTTGGGTCATTATCCATCATGTACCAAGGGAGGGAAGGAGGATTTGAAACTCACCTATATAAACCCACCAAGAGATGAAGAAAGGGTGATCACATTGTTATGCCGGCCAAAGTTTCCCAAGAAACACCAGCAGTGTGTGACCCGGAGCTGGAGCTAAAGAGGACTCGATCGTTGGCAACCCAACATATTAGTCCAGCACAACAGAGAGAGAGAGGGAGATTGCATCATAGGAAGAGCTTGGAAGGAAACATCCTTGCATCGGGACCTAGAGCCATTGCCTAGGGGCCCTTTGGCAAGTGGGTAAAATTTCTTCTCCATTTCAAACGTTTAATACGAAGAGGCCACCGAGCCATCGTTTGCATTATTATCGTTTTGACTCTCTTTATAGCTTCTGTATATTTGTGTTTTAGTTTTAGTTTAACTAGAGCATACTTTAGCATACTATTTTTCATTAAAAGTTATGCTTTTGAGCTCCCCCACTTTCTGCCTGTTACCAATAGTTTAAAGAGTAGACCACACTCTTTAAGCTGGTGCGATTTCGTACACCCGTGTGACTAATCCACCACAACATCGAGGAACTCGATTTCCTCCTGAATGTGTCTGTGTAGACAGATGTGGTACTTGAGAACCAAATGTCTCTTTGAATCTTTAATAGCCAACTTTGTGCACAGGGTATGGAACAAATTCGTTAGTTCGTGCACATCTTGATCCATTTGTTGTCGCAACGTGGTCCATTGGATGTACTTGTCCTCATAGCTCCCCACAGGGTAATATTGTTCCTCGATGCCGTCTCGAAATGAATGTAAAGTGGGTGCGGCCGAGAACAGAGAGGGTTCCATCTCGTCCTTTTGCTCACAGTAGGTTTCCCACCAGTCTTTGACACGGGGGCAAACTTTGAGGAGTGCAAAAATAGTCTTTTCTTGGTCAGAGAAATCATGGACCGAGAAATACCCTTCT
>CM076582.1:1299161009-1299308595 GCA_034641835.2 Pinus albicaulis | reverse complement strand
CTATGTTAGTATCTATTTGTATATGTGGAAAGATTGATTATTAAGCAGTTATTATCGTTTATATCATATTTCACATTGATTACACTAACGTTTAGGAGAATTATATGCTGTACAACTAGGTTTTTGTGCACGTTCTTTCTTGTTTTGCAGGTTGAAGGAGAAAGGAAGATTGCTGGGGGTTTGAACCTAGCGGGATCTACATAGAACGTAGGACTATGGGTGAGTTCTGCTATCGTTGTTATCTAGTTTTTTGCATTCAAGTATGGTTGTGTGTGAGTCCTTCTGAATGGCATGCCCTGCTCTGTGGAGGTTTTGACCCAACAAACCTCTAGGGTGATTTTCCCCGAAACATGGTCCTGCAAGCTCGGCTTCCCTTTGGAAAAAATCATCATCAGACAGACCAATTTTCAAAAAATCGTAATTATAAGCAACGCCACCAACTGAATTCATCGGATCCTCAGCAAGCCTTTCTTCAAAATAATCTGCAAGTTCATTTTCTAATTCAAACTCTTGTTCATCATACATTCTTGGCATGCTGCTTGTGTCTTGCAGTGATTTAATTTTTTTTTCTTAAAGACAAGATGTAGGCCTCTTCCAATCATCATGTTTGGTTTTAACCTTATGTTCTTCCTCTTTTATGTTCAGCGGGGTGTTGGCAGTCTCTATCATTCTTTCTAGCTTTCTTTCTAAAGAGATCTGCCTTTTTTTCTCTTCTTGGTCCTTCTTTACTACTTTGAATCTTTCCTCCCTGCACCATAGGTTGTATTTGACAGTAATTTCTATGTTCTGCATTTCCTCCAGGCTCGAAGGCTCTCTTTCTCTTGTATGGAATTCCACCTTGGGGTCAAAAGAACTAGGATAGTGCAGTAGAGCCCATCCCAAAGGTGGTTTTATATTATAAGGTATTGCATTATTACCTTATTGAACCAGGCTGAAACGTTATGTACTGTCTCTCCTGGTTGTCTTCTCAAATTCTGGTATTCTTCTAGGATGAGGAAGACATTTACTGGGGCCACCCATCTATCAAAGAAAACTTGAGAAAACTGCTGAAAATTGATGATGCTTGCAGCTGGAAGGTTTTTAAACCAACTCTTAACATTTCCTTGTAATGACAAGGCAAATATTCTAATACGCACATCATCTTCTTCTATTTCATAAAATTCAAGTAGATTTTCAATATTTTGAACATGTTGCTTAGTAGTGAGCTTTGTATTCTCTCCATCAAACTGGGGCAGCTTATTTGTAAGTCCTGCAAGAAGGGGTTGGAAGATAAGGGGAAAAACCAGAGGCTTATATATTTCTATGACCTTTGTAGGTGTAGGTAGTGCAACAAGAGGCCTATGACTGTTTAAAGTTTCATCAGGGGTAGGAGATACAACATGAGGCTATTTTCCCACTAGGCTTTTCACAGGTGTATGGGTCTGGTCATGGTCTGAAAACTGAGGCTTGAGATCTTTCCCATACTCAATGTGGGTTTCATTTTTTTACACTTGATCAGGCTTAAAGTAGGATAGAACGTAGTGGTAGACAAAAACAATGAATTATTTAAACCAAATCCAACCCAAATGTTTTATCCTTCTATGAGGTCTAGCCATATTTCAGGTTCTTCCTCCAATGGAGTATTTTGAGAGGTATGGAGTGTGGAGTCACCAGGTGGATGAATTTGACTGTTTAGAAGCAGGCTGTTTTCCACCATCAGTAATTGAATACCAATCTAACCAGATATTTTGGGTCTTTATAGTGCTTAAGGGTGTCTTAAGATAAAATGCACTCAATCTTCCCTAGTGGAGTCGCCATTATGTTGGTGACGACAATGGAACAAAAGACTAGATATAGCAGTTAAGGACACTCAGAATTTTTTCCCCAGCGGAGTCGCCATTATGTTGGGGTTCTAGTGTTTTGGCCAGATTGGCAAGACCAAAAGACTAGACAACATCATAACCACTTTGGGATACTAGGATCTAGCCGTCCTGGATCCGGATAGGGATCTCTCCATAAAGCAAAGAATGATATATCTTTTAAGCTCAAAATGACGTATTAGGCTAGTTATGAAGCACAAGGGTTGTTTAAATGATTTGGTTGGTTGTTGGGTTGGATATCATTAACTAAGAAGGATATGGAATGAAAGGAGCAAAGTAGCAGGATGTTTCGGTAAAAGAGGATAGATCAAGATAGTATCATCCATTGGGCTATGGAGTCATGAAAGGGAATTACTTACAAAACAACTAGCCAAGGTTTCAATAGGGCAAGTCATATACACTAGAGGATCTTTTAGATAGATGGTGGAATAGGACATTAAGGAGTGAAAAGGAAAGACACAAAGGGTAGCTTAAGATCAGGCTAGAGGTCATTTAACTCCAGGCCTAATTTCAACATACTCTCAAAGGGAAAACACTTAAGATTTAAACACAGAACTAGGCCTAAGATCAAAGAAGGGCTTTTAACCTTCAATGCTTTGACACCAGCTCAAGGGATCTTAGAAAGGCCAATCTGTTGGAAAAGGACCCCAGTGGATAGGGCTCACACTAAATCCCTGGTATCCCAATTCTTCCAGCTTAAACCCAATAGGAACATCTAAGTAACAAACCCCAAATTCACACATCAGTAAGCATGGGCCAGACCAACATCTTTAACTGGTTAAATTACATGAATTTTCTCTCAGATAAACATTAAGCAGAAAACATCAAAGACAAGAAGAGTAGTGGGCACTAGGGTACCATGCAGGGATATATCCTAAGCCTGATTTACTGATTCTTATCAGAGAAATATGAATAGCATGATTAAAATGAAATAAGACAGGAAACATCACCCGTAATATAGACAAGGATCCTGTGAAATTGCTTGATTAATTGATGTGCAAAACTAGTCACATATACTGAGTTCAATGGCTGTTACACTTCAAACTTTCTCCTCCCGGCCTTCTAAATTACAAACCACTCAGCTACTTTCCCCCAAAACTTGTTCTAACAGTCAAATGAATCCATACAACTAATCAACAACAACAACCCCAACAACTGTATTCTTCAGGGGTTCTTATAGGAGAATGAGTGATAGAAGGAGTAGATGAGATAGTTGGCCCAATTACATGAATAAATTAATGTTTCTTGGCCTCTGGGAGGCTTGATGGATAATAAATGACATGCTCCATGCTTCATTTAATGGGATTCGGCCTGTATTTGTACTCTAGTTGTCTGTCGTTGACCTTTGGAACAAGTAAGGCGGATAGATAGTCTACAGGTTGCCCATACTTTCATAACTACTGCTTCTATTCTTTGAGGCTTAATGTACGAGAAAATTGGCCTCTGGGTTACTCCTTATCTTTAACATAACTCTGTTGGCAGCTAGAAATAACTATTCAGCTATCTTTAGGCAAATATCCTCTGCTCTGTAAATAAATAGGCCTTCTTTGATTTCTGTGAGGCTATAGGTGTCCTTTGGTCGCTGGAGAGGTTGGCTTTTGGTATTGGAGAGGTTTTAATTGGCCTCTGATATGGCGGTGGAGTCTTTCTCAGATTGACAGATGTCTCTATATTTTCCTAAAACACTTTAATTCACTTTTAGGTCTGTGTTTTAGGTTGAATTAGGCCTCGGTCTTCTTTATGGTATTCACATTGTGTCTTTATCCTTTGAACACAGGATTATAATCATTAATATTCAATAATAGGCATTAAACCTCTTATCTGTCTCTACTGATACACTTTGCTGCTACAGGATGATCTCTCTGCACTCTCAGTCACAGTGACTGTGATTGTGGAGACAGAGTGAAATTCTCACCCTGCAAACCCTGCACAATGAAAAAAATCATTATAAAATTCAGGGAATGGTGAATGCAGGTGAAAGCGGGTGGAAGAATGAAATGATGAAGATTTTGTGTGATAAGGGTTGCAGACCGTCTGATCATATATGGAGATGGAAATCAACAGTCAGGATTCACGAACGGTGGTGTTAACACGAAGTTAGGCAGAGAAAAATAACTTTAGTGTTGAAACACCAAAGTTTTAACTTTGGGAAAATACAAATAAAATCATGAAAAATGAATGAAAGCAGAGCCTATGATGTGGGACCCGGCGGGCGGAGGGCAATTAGCTGTGGACCGTTGGATCTCGGGAGGAGATCAACGATGGGGATTATTGGATGAAACTCTATAGAGGCTCCGATGAAATAAATATGTAGATGGGGGTGCGATGCAATGCGAGCTGTTGATCTGATCAAATGGACAGCTGTGATTGATTATGGAGGTTTCTAGAGAAAACCAGAGGAAAATGGTTTCGGAAGGAAAACCATCGGTGTCACACTGCAAAAGAAAGGTTTTAAACTTTTGCCCAAAAAACGCGATATATGTCGCTGAGTGACACGTGGCAGAATAAAACCACTTTCATCGCGTAAATTTGGAGCATTAAAGCCTGGATGCCAAAATAACGTGATATGAATGCTGATCGTCGGATGGAGGGGTGGGAGATCAGACGGCGGAGGAGGCAACTTGAAAAGGAAAGATGCGATGGAGGTAATTGGTGGAGAGTCAAAGGCAGGTTTGATCCTGGCCATCGGATCTAAAGAATGGACGGTCAGGATTGAAAGAGGGAGCGGGGAAATAGAGGGGTATGTGAAAGGGCGGAGAGAATGAGGGCCGTTGGATCCAAAGGAATCAACAGCGGAGATCCAATCGCATCTGAGGGAGGCTGGGTCATAAAATCTGAGTTTTAAACTTGCAATTACATCAGGGCCGTTGGATCGGCGGGGAATCGACAACAGAGATTGATTGGAAGGGGAGAAAGATGGGGCAATGAGTGGAGCTGCGATGAAATCTGGACCGTTGGATCTGGATGGATGAACGGCTCAGATCAAATCGAGGCTCGAAAATCGAGAGGGGTCGAATGCGACGGGATTGGGCACTGCAACGGTGCAATTGAGAGACAACCGTCCGATCTAGACATAGATCGACGACTCATGTATGATCAGAGGGGTAAATGGATAAGGGAAATGGCAAGTTGCAGGATTAGCACTGACTGTCCAATCTTTAAAAGATCAATGGCTCAGAACACGCTCGTGGTCTATAGAACAAAAGACCTCACATCGGGAAAATTCAAGCTAACAAAGGAAATGCCGCACAATGAAAGTCCCAATTTCAATTAGCGTCCGGGCCTTTAGAACTTGGTCCTGGGTGCGGGTCATATGTGGGGAAGTGGTTAAGGGGGTTGGCCGAAAGGGGCTTAAGCCTCAAATAAAAAAAGGGCATTTTGTCTTAATTTAAGTGCTTCTAAAGGCCAAAAGGAGGGTTTCGATAGAGGGGATAAGGGATTTTTAAGCCAAACAAAGGGTATTTGTAAGGTTTAAAGGGGAGTTAGGAAGATTTAGAGGATTAATGAGGGAATTAGAGGGAAAAAAGGGTGATGAAGACAGAGGCTTTGAGGGAATGAAATAAGGGAAAAAGGAGGACTTTTTGGGCATTCTTCTTCACAGAACAGCAGGGCTTTATAGTAGAAACAGTAGTGAGGATTGTCCAAAGGGAAAAGGACACAAGCAGGCTTCAAGAATGATATTTTTACAAAGGAAATGTATTTCTTGAAGGCTCAAAAACATTTTAGCTACCTATTTGCTTGTCAAAAAATTTGTAGGTGGCTAACACATCGGATCCCTAAAAGTGTCAAAACCCTCCTTAAACCTTATAACTTCCCCTTATTTGGTTTTAAAACCCTTTCTTCCCTCTACCAAAACCCCTATTTTGGCCTCTAAAATCCCTTTATTTAAGCCTAAAGCAGTCTTTTACACCATGAGGATATTAGCCCCAAGGGCTTAAAATCCCTTAGCCCCCTTCTACACACGACCTGTGCTATGACCAAGCACCAAATCCTCTTCACAAATCTCCTTTTTCCCAAACCCTCTTCATCTTTCCCGACGCGTTCCCATCCATTCATTTATGCAGATCCAATGGTTCACACTCAACCTGCCATTCACCCACGACAAAGAAAATCATGTCACCTATCGGGCCCACCAATTCTTCAGCCCGCACACATTGCCGCTATCGCATGCAACCCACACCGTCCAATCAACACTGCATGATCCGACTGTTGAAACTCCATTTCGCAAAATTTTTGTGCCCAAGAGTTAACATTCCAAAATTTTGTGAAATTGGCGGTTTTGAGAATTCACGTGTTGGCCAAATTATGGAATTGAATTCCATTCGCTCAAAACCGCCTCCCCCCATTTCATTTTGTGAAAACCATCCCAAGTTTTCCGTCATACCGCTACCCTCTGCAACGTTGCTCCCGATTTGATCCTATCCGTCAATCTCTGAGATTGCACGGTCCATGTTATATCATGATGCGATTCACTTGCTTTCCTTTTTTCTCTTGTAATGCTTCATCAAACGATCTCCATCGTAGATCACTTGGATCTAATGGTCCTCGTTCCTCGTCCCACCCAAAACCCCATTGGACCTGGTTAGATGCTCTACCAAGGTTTTCTTCCTGTTTTTCCACTACAATCACTCTCCCTCCTCACTATTCCTCCACCCTCGTAAGCCTCTGTTGCATTCATACCTTGCGCACAGGTTTTATTAATTAGTTTATCTTGTGTTTGCAGGTTTAATGGCGTTAGATCCATAATGCTTTCCCACAGTCATGAAGATGACACTTTGGTTCAGAGTGACGTCTCTGTAACCTATCAATACAAATGGGAAGCCATGCAGGGTGAATTATAAGATGGATTGATGTGTCATTAACATCAATCGTACCTGTAAACCCTCCAGCTCAGCAGAAACCCTGGATACTTGTACAAAAGAAGCAGCAAAGTGTATCAGAAAGAGATTAAAGGATTAATGCATAATATTGAAGACTTAATGCTTATATCCAATGTTTAGAATGATAAAGGACACAAATAAAGACCTGAAGATGATCAAGGAGGCTTAATGAAGCCTGAAGCACAATCAGAGCCAGATCAGTGAAGCATAAAGGACAGATAAGTAGAGAAGCCACGACATGCCAAATTAGAGAGGCTAGTTACTTTCCATCGACCCATACTGCCACCTGCAGTCCTGTTTTCATCAACACAAGTTATAGTTAAGGCAGTCAGAGATATTATTGACATATATGTAGCTCAGAAGTAATTTCCAGCCTATCAGAGCTTCCAAAGTCAACAAAAAACAACCAGAGTACTTCAAAGAACATACCTGAAATTATTGTCAATCTGAAAAAGACTTCTAAATCGACTAAAGGGTAATGAAATTTAATGTAAAGATATTAAACAGAATGGGCTTTGAAGACATTTCTTCCTCTATTTCAATGAAGATTTTAAGTCCTATCTACCACTGCTATCACTCATTCACCTATAAGAACCCCTGTAAATTACATTGAAAAGGTGGGTTGGTTGGTTGGGATTTTATTGACTGTTTGAATTGTTATTGAGGGGAAGTAGCTGAGTAGTTTGTAATACAGTAGGCTGGGAAGAGAAGTTTCGACTGTAAAAATCCACTGGACTCAAAGTATGTGACTGGTTTTTCACATCAATTAAACAAGCAGATTCACAGGATCCTGGTCTATATTATTGGTGATGTTTTCCTTACTATAATTGTCTCCTTTCATGTTTTTTCATATTGTCCATTATTCTCTGATAAAGAACAGAAGGTATATATTAGGACATACTATTAGAAGTACCCTAAATCTCACTGATAAGCTTTATCTTTATGCTTTCCTCTGATTGTGTATTTTAAGGATAATTCTATAGAGTATAACCAATCAAGAAATATTGGTGAGCCCATGTCTTGTTGAGTACAACTTGAAACATTGTTCTTGAAAGATATTCTCATTGCATGCTAAGTAAATATTGAACTAGAGAAGTCTATGGTTAGCCCTATACTCTATTTTTTCTCCAACAGTTTGTCTTGAAATTTTCCCTGTGAGTTGGTGTCAAAAGCAGAGAAGGTTAAAAGTCTTTCTCTGATCTTAGGCCTTGCTCTATGTTAATCTTAAATGTTTTCTACCTTCTGAAAGAGGTTATGAGAACTGCTGGATTGTTTCCCTTGAGAGTATGCTGAAAGCAGGTTAGGTTAAAAGTCCTTACTTGATCTTAAGCTACCCTTTGTGCCTTCATTGAGAGTTTCCTTTGAAAGTATGTCAAAATCATGATAGGTTAAAAGTCCTTACCTGATCTTAGGTTGCACTTTGGTTTCTTTCTTTCACCTCACTTCTTAATGTTCCATCTCACCATCTATCTAAAAGAGATCCTTTGGTATAGATGACTTGCCCTATGGAAACCCTTGGATAGTTGTTATGCGAGTAAACCCTTTTATGACTCCATAGCGCAATGGATTGGCACTTTCTTGACCTATCTTCCCATGCTGAAACATCCTTCTACTTATGTCCTTCTTCACTTCACTTAACCTTCTCAGTTAATGATCTCCAACCAAACAAAAAAACCAAAGCCCTGTGCTTTATAACTAGCCTAATATCTTAAATTGACCTTTAAAGATATATTATTCTTTACCTTTATAGAGAGATCCCTCTCTGGATCCAGGAGGGCTAGATCCTAGGATCCCAAAGTGGTTTGACATTTTCTTGTCTTTTGGTTTTTCCAATATAGCCAAAACACATGAACCCCAACAGGAATATCTCAAAATATTCCATTTGTTGTAGCAATTCATGTGGGGTGGTATCTGAATGTTCCCATGAGGAATGGGTCCTTATCTCTTCACTGCTACTTTTGGATAGTGTTGTGGATGATTTTGTCACCCTCCTAGAGACAGCCTAGAGTTGCCATAGACCAGTGCCTAGGACATCTTAATATAGCAAGGAGCCCTTTATAGTTTGGGTTGTCAGTCCAAGAACTCACTTACTATCTCTTGTTTTGAACAAGGAAATTAGATTTGAATGGGACCAATCTCTCTCAGAAGCTGATACAAAGATAAGAATAATGTAGGAACATCATGTAAAAATCCAGTACAAAGACATCAGACAGTTAAGAGACCGCTTACTGTAAAGAGGGCCGATTCAAATAATATATCACAGAAATCAAATATCAGGAAGTGAGTGCAACGAGGAAACATGAGAAGATATTAGCTGACATGAGACTGATACCCAGATACACAACAGAACCATATAAGGGCGCACCAATTTACGAATCCTTATATGACAATGGCGTTTTAAAAGCACCCTCATCAAGCAACTAATATAGCAGAAAATATGGAAAGAGTGAACATGGAACAGTATACCATGACTAGGCCTATTTAAAGCACTAGACTAATTCCAGAAAGGGCACCACTTAAGATGAATCCTTACTGCGAACTAGTGAGCCACTCGCATTCTAGAACATGATACAAGAAGACAATTTGCATGAAATGAGATAATGTATTAACACATAAGAGAAATTACATATTGTGAGATACTAAAGACCAGAATCCTCATTACAGTTATAACCCCTCCTCACTGAGACCCTACGGGCTCTGAACCTTCATACAGAAATATTACAAAAATGTATACAGAAGTCTTCTCGCTGCACAGTTTGCTGATAGAAATCTGGAACCCTAACAATATCTTATTTCTGAGTATTTATAGAACAGATCGAAAATTCTAGAGGAGGAGGGTAGATGGAAAAAATTTAATGACTTATTTTGAATAAAATGGCGGAAAGCATTCGTGCCCATTCTATGAATGACTAACTATAAATGACTGTACTAAACAATCTGTCTATAGAAGTAAATGATGGGAGATGAAAATCTCCTTATATACAAGACATAAATGATAAAATATATACAATGTGCTGCCTGTAGTCGAGGGAAAATCTACTGCCGTAAGAGACTTGAGATAATCTACATTCCTGTACTGTACTCTCGGCCCTTAGCTTTAGATTTGAATCCTGGATCTTTAATACGGGGCGAATTTATCTGGAGGGTTCTGAGAATCCATATCTGTGTCTTCTTTAATAGTGGTCATTTCATGCACCTACCCTCAGCTTCTTCATTAGACTTTGCCAGCAAAAATGCGTCCTTTTATGGGCTTTAAACCTTTGTAACAGTGGCAGTGAATTAAAATGCCCTCCTGTTATATTAGAACCTACAAAACCCACAAAATATTAGAAAAACCGACACAGGTGGAGGCGGGGACAATGAAGGTGGAGATGAAGACGACGCTGCGGACACAGACAGGGGACAGGAGTACACAGGGTGGCGGAAGAAAATCGATGGAGGTATGGAGTAAACAGGAGAAGCGCGTAAAACAGTTTGGTCGTGGGAAAATAAGTAAAATGGTGAATATGAACGAAAACATACGCACACATCTATATATATATATGACGGGGGAAATACTTTATGCGCACGGGAGCGAACACGTGGGAGTACGGGGGGACAAGCAGGAGGATGACATGGCGGAGTCAACGAGCGGAAGTGGGTGAGAGCGACACGGTGGCAGGCCATAGGTCAATGCAGACATATGTTAATGAGCGTACATTTCTGGTACACCTCCGCCGTCGGATGGAGATCGGGGGATCCAACGGTCCACATGGATTCCGCTGCCTGGCCCTGGTACTGCCTTTAACGCATGGGAGGGGTGGTTTCATAACCCGTACCAAGAACACGTGGCGCCTTCTGTATGGGATCGCTGTCCCGCGGTAAATACTGCCGTTTTGATGAGAGTGGTGCGGGGGAATACCACCTGTTTCAGGCGCGCGGGGCCCTCCATAATAAACGTTCACCGCCCCATTGATTTAATTAGATCGGACGGTGAATATCGCGCCCGAAACACAAACGATAAGACCCCCTTTCTTTTGGCCTGTGGTCCTGGGGCTCGGGTCGTATGACAGCAACAAGGGGAGGGGCTTAGGACTTGGGGGCTTCGGCCCGATATATTTAAAATGCGGGGTTTTAATCATTTGGACAGTGTATTTTAGACGGAAATGGTAGAATCAAACGGGAGCATCAGGATTTTGAGCTACGGCATAGGTCCGAAAGGTATTCAAAAAGGTGGTAGACCAAAAATTCACATGCAGGAGGCAAATTTATACAACATCGGCTCCATCTGGGGATGGCATGGTCCTCCTCGGACATGTCGAGAACACGCAGACCATTCAATATTTCATTCTGCTGCTCAGTTTCCTCTGCGCTTCTGCTTCAGGTAATTATTAGTATTCTTTCCTTAATAAAAACAAAACCAAAACCATTTATGTACAGTATATACAATCAGGCATTACCAGCTTGGGTCAGAATTGAAAATATGGCTTGAGGAATTGGCCATTCACAGGTGCGTCCAACAAATCACCCTGTAGATTTTCTAAAGAAAAGGTGTTGTTTCTTCCAAGCTTCACTATTTTGAATGGCCCAAACCATAACGGATCGAATTTAGCGTGCTTTCCCTTTTCTACTCTGCGGACATCCCATCTGAGAACCAGGTCTCCAACTTGAAAATTTCTATCCCTTGCATGCTGATCAAAGACATTTTTCATCTTCTCTTGATATTCTATTAGTCTCTGATCCACCTGGTTCCGCGTTTCTTCCAATTCTACCAGCTGATTAATTCTTCTGATCATGTCATCTGGTTCTTCTTGGTTCTCCTGCATAAAACGTGCTACTAGCAATGCCAATTGCAAAGGGAACACAGCAGCTCGACCATACACCAGCTCATAAGGAGATTTCCCTGTTGCTCTTTTGCTAGTTATCCTATTCGCCCATAGAGCAAATTTCAATTGAGAGTCCCAATTCTTCTGATTCTCACTTATTGTTTTCTTCAAGGCTCTCACCAGGGTTTTATTGGAAGACTCTGCTAGACCATTTCCCTGGGGATAGTAAGCTGTAGAATGAGTCAGGATGATGTTATACCTTTGGCAAAAATTTACAAACCTGGTAGACTTGAAAGCCTGTGCATTGTCAGTTACAATCCTTGCAGGACAGCCAAACCTGGATATGATATTATCCTCTATAAATATCATTATTACAGCATCTGTAGCATTTCTAGTAGGTATGGCTTCCACCCATTTCATGAAATAATCTATGGCTGTTAATATCCATTTATGTTGGCCACTTGATGGGGGACGTATTTCTCCTATAAAATCTAATCCCCATTTCTGAAAAGGTTCATTTACATGAATGGGAATCAAGGGCATAGCTGCTAATTTCTGTCTTTCTGCAAATCTTTGACATTTGTCACATGCTCTGACCCAAGCAAAAGTATCTGAATATAATTTTGGCCAGTAAAAACCAGCCCTCAAGATTTTATGAGTTGTAGCCCTCCAGCTGTAGTGTCCTCCACATATTCCTCCATGGAATTCTGTCATTATATTCTGTACTTCATTTTCTGTGAGGCATAACAGTAATATGCCTAGAGGGTCTCTCCAATAGAGCTGTCTATTAGCAATTATATATTTCTAAGATTTCATCCTTACAGCTCTATATTTTACTTTGTCACACCCTGTAGGACAGCTAAGTGTTAAAAGATATTCAACTATTTCTTTATACCAAGGACTAGTTAGATATTTCACATGTATCTTTTGGGTGGCCATCTCTAGTCCTTGTTGCTCTTCTTCTCGCTCTAATTCTTCATTTGCTATCACGGATAAATTGATGCCCAAAGCCTGGTGATTTGATTTAGATAACATCTTGGCAAGTCCCTGTCCTTTGATCAATTTGGTAGGCCTTATATCCAGATCATACTCCTGAATTTTTGCAATCCATCTTCCTCTTCTACCTTCGCTATCTCCCTGAACCAAGATGTCCTTGACAGCTGCTGTGGGAACATAAGCAGTAACATGAGATTGCAAAACATAAATTCTAAAAGCTTTAAGGGACTTTACCAGGGCATACGCCTGCTTTTCTAATATATTGTATTTCAATTCGGCATCATACAGCACTTGACTGAAGAAAGCTATAGGCTGTTCATATCCCTCTTCATTTTTCTGCAATAACATTCCAGCAATTGTGTGAGGTGAAGCAAATGAGAAAATTATAAATGGCTTGCTGTAATCTGGTCCTGCTAGCATAGGAGCTTTAGCAAATGCCTGTTTTATCCTTGTGAATGCATCTCTAGACTCCTGGGACCATTTTACTTCACTATCCTTTTTCAACATATTAGTTATATGCCTAACTATCTCAGCATAGTTAGGAATGAATCTTCTTAGAAAATTAATTCGGCCCAAAAACACCTGTACTTCCTTTTTATTCCTGGGCAGAGGAATGCTGTTTATCACTTCAACTCGTTTAGGGTCAATTTTCACACCATCTTTTGTTACAATGTGCCCTAAGAGTTTTCCCTCATCTAATGCAAATAAAGATTTTTGAGGGTTGAGAGAAAGGCCATACCTTCTGCATTTTTCAAAAGTTCTTCTTAGATGTTCAATATGCTCATCATCATTCTTTGAAAACACTGTGATGTCATCGAGATATACCACCAGAAACTTGTCCTGCTCTCCAACAAAGGCTATGTCCATTGCCCTCTGAAAAGTAGCTCCTGCATTGATTAATCCAAATGGCATCCTAGCATACATAAAGGTCCCCCATGGTGTAGTGAATGCAGTTTTCTTCTGGTCTTCTGGGAATACAGCTACCTGATTGTAACCAGAAAATCCATCCATCATTGACATTCTGGATGCTCCCACTACTTTCTGCAGAATGTGGTCCATCTTAGGCAGTGGATAATTATCTTTGAGAGATGCTCTATTTAAATTCCTGAAATCCACACACAGCCTTATTTCACCATTCTTCTTTCGAACAGGAACAAGATTTTCTATCCATTCTGAGTACCTCAATGGCACAATTATCTTGGCCTTCAGTAATTTCTTGATTTCTTTTTCAATTGAGGGAAGCAGCAGAGGGTTGATCTGTCTGAGTTTCTGCTTATAGGGCTTTGCATCTTCCCTCAATGGAATCTTGTGTTGCATTATATTAACATCAAAAGTTTTTAGGTCCTCATAGGACCAGACAAACACATATTTATAAGATTGAAACAATTTCAAATACTTCTCTTTGTATTCTTCTGGGACTCTTTTGGATAATTTGACAATTTTGGGATCTGCATAAGTACCCAGATTCAAATCTTCCACTTGATCTTCTTCTGTTACTTTACTTGGCTGCAAAGGTACATCATTTTTATTAAATAATCTTTCTAGAGGTACCAGACCTCTAGGTATCACATTTCCTTTTAGCTGCAACACTCTATATCCTGCTATATTCTCTTCCCATTTGTTTTCAGCAATGTTTTCAGCTTCTTCCTCCTCATCATCATCAATTTCCATGTTAGAGAACTCTCCCACTGTCTCCATGAATCTTTTCATCTATTCATCATCTTCAAATACCTGCCAATGCTTTATATTGTCTGGAATGGACGGTCTGTACCGTACCTCCACTTCATATCTTAAAAGTGGATTCTGAGGAGGATGGAATGTACTAGCAGCTACAGCAAGAGAGTCTGCTATTCTGTTTTGCTCCCGGGGCATGAACTGTATATTAAATGCTGAGAAGAAGTTTTCTATCATGTCCCAAACTTCGTTTCTATATGCTCTGAGCCGTGGATGCTTAGTTTGACATTCATTTTTTATTTTCCTTACCACCAGCTCAGAGTCTCCAAACACTTTTAAACACTGGATGCCCATATTCTTAGCTGTCTGCAGTCCTAATAATAGTGCCTCATATTCAGCTACATTGTTTGTGGCCTCATACTCCAATTTGAAAGACAGTGGCACCCATTTTCCTGTGGGAGAAATCAACAATACCCCAGCTCCATTTCCTTCCCTTGAATTTGCTCCATCAAAATGCAAAGTCCATATTTCTGATTCCTGACTTCCTTTAGGCTGCTCAGCTTGGATTTGACCAAAAAGGGGCTCATGAGCATAATTTTTATTTTCTTCTAACATCAAACATGAAAAGTCTCCCTCTTTGTTGTAAACTGGAGAATTATCTGAGCAGTCAGCCTTAGTTACCATCTTAACAAATCTAGTCTCCTTGTACAACCTCCTTTTTTGACCTCCAAAGACTGGGACAGTAGCATAGGTTAAATCCAATTTGATTGATCCCCCAATCTTGGTACCCCAGGGCCTTGACAGCAGCATGCCAAAGCGGTTTGGGATATCAGCAACCACAATGTCCATGACCACGCTTTTTGCTGGGATTTGAGCTAAATTGACCACTAAATATTTAATCATTCCCAAGCATTTAACCCTCTTAGAATCAAATGAATATAAATCTTTATACGGTCTTGTAATTTGCAGCCCTAGTTGTTCCATGACAGACAAAGGCATAAGATTATGGGAAGCCCCAGAATCTAACATACAATTGTGTAACAGCAGATCATGAATAACTAGGGACACATAAAAGGGAGGAGTAGAAGGGTCTATCTCCTCGACATGTGGGCCAAAGACTACCATGGGTCTTTCTTCTTGAAGATTTAAACTATCAGGCACAATTGGTATTTCGGGAGGAAGTATAAAAGAGGTAACTTGAGACTGATATACAGGTTGTTTTAATAGCTCAGTCAGTGGGATAGGAATCTTAATCTTCTCAAGTTCTTTTTGCAGATTGAAAGCAGATGGGGGCTTTTCTATTACTATTTCTTTTGACTCCTTGTTTTCAACTGAAGATTTAATTTCTTTTGATACTGGCTCAGCACTAGGAGGACTGACTATTTTGGAAGAAGAAGGAATCTGATCATTTGACTGCAAGGGGGTATTTAGAGGATTCTTACCTTTTTCTATGTTCTTCTTTGTTACTGATTCCCTCTGAGCAACTGCTTCTTTCTGAGGTGGCTCTTCTTCTTGATCCTGAGTTCTGGTCCTCTTCCTTGAAGATCTGAGATCATATTTGACATTGAATTGTGCTTGCATGAAATCAGCAAATTGCTTACAGTAATGATCGATCTCTGCTTCTTCATCTTCATCTTGCAATGGGAAATCCATATCATCATTATTTGAAAAAGCCATATTTGAGTCTTCTAATCCATAAGCTGCATTTCCAGTGGAGTCATCTGTCGGTCCTTCCAGGTACAAAGGATGAGGTACCTGGTCTTGTTGTTCTTTTGATTCTCTCGGCAATATCTGCAATGGAGGCCTTCTATACTGGGGATTATATCCTCTGTTTGGAGCATTGTAATAGTTCTTGGGAGCTGCATTTTTAGCTTCCAGTTCAAGCTTGACCATCTTCTTTATCATCTTACTTATTTCATCCATTTTATCTGTATCTTTCTCCTGATTAGAGGTGGAGACCTCTTCTTTGCCTTTTCTCCTGGTATCTTGTTCAATTTCTCCTTTTAATTTCCCAGTGGAGGCAAAGTTTGCTTCCAATTCTAGAGCATCTGACTGTGCGTCATCTAAAGTAGCAGGTTTTCTTTCTCTCAATGCGAAGCCAAAATCAAACTCAAAAGCTGCTATAAAAATCATCTTGGCAGCAGCTTCATGAGGCTTCATCTCGGGAGGCAGGCTCAGATATAGCTTGTTGAATATTTTAATAAATTCTGCCACTCCCTCATTCTATTTCTTTTTCATAGTATTAAATTCAGTGAGGCACTGACCATGGTCTTTCTTTTCTCCCCACTTCCTGAGAAAAACGTTTTCCATAACATCCCAGGTAGTCACAGAGTGATTTCCCAATGTTTTAAACCATTTTCTGGCTTCACCCTCCAAAGACTGCACAAATAATCTCAAGACCACATCCAGATGTTCAACATTTAAGTTCTCTGCAAAAGAGCAGAAGGTCTCAAGGTGCTTATGAGCATCGATTTCGTTCTCACCATTAAATCTTGGCAGGATCTTCAGATAATCCTGTGGCATATCATTTAGCACTTGGGGCAAGGCCAGAGGAGCATATTTGTTCAATAGAAAAGCAGGAACATTGGCCATTGGAGGAGGTGGGGGTTGTACAACAGTCTGAGTAACAAATGAAAGGAGAGGAGTAGGGGGAAGTGGAGTATGAATAACAATGGGAATATATTGCACAGAAGCCTGAGGTGTGGATGGGAATAACTCACGATTAACAGCAACTACTTCTGTGACCTCTTTAATTTATTCAGCCTCGGGAGCGGGATAAGAATCTTCTTCAATCCAGGCACTTCCCCTACGCGGAGTTTCTGAGTGAAACTCGGGATTTCCTGTTCTAACTTTTTGAGAATAAGAGGGCGGATAATCTTCAACAGAATATTCAGGGTTTTCAGCACGGGCCGACTTCCTCTCTTTCCAAACTCTTTTATGAATAATCTTCTCTGGTTCAGACACGTAGGGTGTTTTCAGTTGAGCTGTGTCTGACCTCAAATGTGGCTTACGAGGAGCTAGGACTACCAATAAGATTTATCAAATAAAGGCCATTGGAGTCGCCAAGGTGAGAGATATGCAACTCTTCAACTCTCTGTGCTCACCTGATTAGAGAGTGAAAACAATTTGTCAAAAACCCAGGGAAACTGATATTCTTGAATTCGTTCCCCGGCAACGGCGCCAGAAAGATGTTGTGGATGATTTTGTCACCCTCCTAGAGACAGCCTAGAGTTGCCATAGACCAGTGCCTAGGACATCTTAATATAGCAAGGAGCCCTTTATAGTTTGGGTTGTCAGTCCAAGAACTCACTTACTATCTCTTGTTTTGAACAAGGAAATTAGATTTGAATGGGCCCAATCTCTCTCACAAGCTGATACAAAGATAAGAATAATGTAGGAACATCATGTAAAAATCCAGTACAAAGACATCAGATAGTTAAGAGACCGCTTACTGTAAAGAGGGCCGATTCAAATAATATATCACAAAAATCAAATATCAGGAAGTGAGTGCAACGAGGAAACATGAGAAGATATTAGCTGACATGAGACTGATACCCAGATACACAACAGAACCATATAAGGGCGCACCAATTTACGAATCCTTATATGACAATGGCGTTTTAAAAGCACCCTCATCAAGCAACTAATATAGCAGAAAATATGGAAAGAGTGAACATGGAACAATATACCATGACTAGGCCTATTTAAAGCGCTTAACTAATTCCAGAAAGGGTACCACTTAAGATGAATCCTTACTGCGAACTAGTGAGCCACTCTCATTCTAGAACATGATACAAGAAGACAATTTGCATGAAATGAGATAATGTATTAACACATAAGAGAAATTACATACTGTGAGATACCAAAGACCAGAATCCTCATTACAGTTATAACCCCTCCTCACTGATACCCTACGGGATCTGAAGCTTCATACAGAAATATTACAAAAATGTATACAGAAGTCTTCTCGCTACACAGTTTGCTGATAGAAATATGGAACCCTAACAATATCTTATTTCTGAGTATTTATAGAACAGATCGAAAATTCTAGAGGAGGAGGGTAGATGGAAAACATTTAATGACTTATTTTGAATAAAATGGCGGAAAGCATTCGCGCCCATTCTATGAATGACTAACTATAAATGACTATACTAAACAATCTGTCTATAGAAGTAAATGCTGGGAGATGAAAATCTCCTTATATACAAGACATAAATGATAAAATATATACAATGTGCTGCCTGTAGCCGAGGGAAAATCCACTGCCGTAAGAGACTTGAGATAATCTGCATTCCTGTACCGTACTCTCGGCCCTTAGCTTTAGATTTGAATCCTGGATCTTTAATGCGGGGTGAATTTATCTGGAGGGTTCTGAGAATCCATATCTGTGTCTTCTTTAATAGTGGTCATTTCATGCACCTACCCTCAGCTTCTTCATTAGACTTTGCCAGCAAAAATGCGTCCTTTTATGTGCTTTAAACCTTTGTAACAGCGGCAGTGAATTAAAATGCCCTCCTGTTATATTAGAACCTGCAAAACCCACAAAATATTAGAAAAACTGACACAGGTGGAGGCGGGGACAATGAAGGTGGAGATGAAGACGACGCTGTGGACATAGACAGGGGACAGGAGTACACAGGGTGGCGGAAGAAAATCGATGGAGGTATGGAGTAAACAGGAGAAGGGCGTAAAACAGTTTGGTCGTGGGAGAATAAGTAAAATGGTGAATATGAACGAAAACATACGCACACATCTATATATATATATATGACGGGGGAAATACTTTATGCGCACGGGAGCGAACACGTGGGAGTATGGGGGGACAAGCAGGAGGACGACATGGCGGAGTCAACGAGCGGAAGTGGGTGAGAGCGACACGGTGGCAGGCCATAGGTCAATGCAGACATATGTTAATGAGCGTGCATTTCTGGTACACCTCCGCCGTCGGATGGAGATCGGGGGATCCAACGGTCCACATGGATTCCGCTGCCTGGCCCTGGTACTGCCTTTAACGCGCGGGAGGGGTGGTTTCATAACCCATGCCAAGAACACGTGGCGCCTTCTGTATGGGATTGCTGCCCCGCGGTAAATACTGCTGTTTTGATGAGAGTGGTGCAGGGGAATACCACCTGTTTCAGGCGCGCGGGGCCCTCCATAATAAATGTTCACCGCCCCATTGATTTAATTAGATCGGACAGTGAATATCGCGCCCGAAACACAAACGATAAGACCCCCTTTCTTTTGGCCTGTGGTCCTGGGGCTCGGGTCGTATGACAGCAAGAAGGGGAGGGGCTTAGGACTTGGGGGCTTCGGCCCGATATATTTAAAATGCGGGGTTTTAATCATTTGGACAGTGTATTTTAGACGGAAATGGTAGAATCAAACGGGAGCATCAGGATTTTGAGCTACGGCATAGGTCCGAAAGGTATTCAGAAAGGTGGTAGACCAAAAATTCACATGCAGGAGGAAAATTTATACAACAGATAGCGCAGTGCAACCTTTTTGCTCCAGATTAGTAGTAAGTGATGTTCCTGGGTCATACAACATCCTATTTCCACAATCTTTTGAAATATTTTCTACAATAGTAGATAGTGGAAATGCAATCATACCTTGCTGGACTTTGGGAACACCTTGCATGGCTGCAAGAGTTCTTTATTTCACAATGTTGTCTTCCTTAGGTGTTGAAGGCTGCCCCTCCAAGGCTGTCATAGTGCTGATGCAACTCTCCTCAAGAGATAGTGAGGACTTCTCTTCCTCAAATCCCTTGATCACCCTTTTACTGCAAGGTCTCTCCTCTTCCTTCATCTGGATGAATTGAGGAAAATTTAGAGTCTCATTAAAGACTCTAGAGTGACACTTATACTCTGTCAAGTACCTACTTATAATATCATGTTCTAAGTGCTCTTATTTCTCTTCACTCCCTCTATTAGAATAGGAAGTGCTTGGTCCTTCTTCTTCTTCTTGAAACCTTATAGAGGTCTCATTGTAGCTTTCTTCTTTCTTCTGTTTAACCTCTTTGGAGAGGCTCTTCTTAGATCTAAAAACTGATGAGAGTAATATCATCCTCTCCATAATTATGAACTATAATCCTTCTCTTTAGTCTTTTGATATCTGGATCTCACAGGCTGAGCCAGAGATCATGCTTTGATACCACTGTAATATCCCAAAAGGGACAGCTCAACAAAACAGGCCTGAAAAATGCATTTTTCAGGGATGTGTGCTTCAGAAACCAAGATAAAACTTTGGATTCCTTATATATGATAATCTAAGACCCAATTCCAAGAGGATATCAGAAACCAAACAAACTAGGTGAGGCAAACAGGCCTCCCGCACCTAGTATGGCTTGATAAATGTCCAATGAGGGACTGCAGCAATCTAAAAACACTGTATTGGAGTATTATAAGGCTAATAACACATTTGATATGTTAAATAAAACTTTAATAATAGTAATAAATTCATCAGAAAGGAAATTGATCTATCCCTTCAACCAAAAGTGGGGAAAGACAGTGATTTAAGCCCTAAAAAGGTCATTTTCAGAAATCTGCATAAACACAGAGGAAAGTGACAGTTTTATCTATTGTCTTAGGTCATGAGGGACTCCCATACCGAATTTCAGCTTAAAAAAATCATTCTAGCTAAGTTAAACAGATCTCCCACTCCCAAAATGGCTTAAAAACCCTAATTTCCCATGACTTAGAGTATGCAAAGATTACTGAAGCACATAAAGCATGATTTTCTGAAGGTTTTAACTGTAATAGGGTCTAAAAATCAGTAAATTTGATCAAGGATATGGATCAAACAATATACAAGAGAAAAAAAAAAGGTTTAACATGAATAAACCCTCAAAATAGAGGTGTTGCACCATGTATTAAGACTGAAGAATTTGACACTGTAAATTTTAGGAGGTTGAAGTAGTGTTTTATTATATATTATACCTAAAGCAGATCCATATAAAAAAAAATAGATATATTACAGATCTGTAAGCCAAAGAGGCCCTTATTTACACTCCCCTTGGGGATCTCAGCAAATGATGACTCACAGTGAGTAGATCTGAGATCTAAGTCACAGTTCTGTAGTAGTATTCAGAAATTTTGTAGTATATATAATAGTAATGGATCATATCTAAAGGATACATGGATTTGTTGGCCAATCCATGAATCACCTCGGTGAAAGGAAGGATACTTTTCACTAGAGATCTCTCCTCCAGGAGAATTTCCAAACCCCCTACAACTCTGCTCTGCAAGGAGGACACAGTATCTTCATGGAACTACATATATGGTGATTTAGAATATTTTTTCCTGATTCCAAGTTCAAAAACTGAAGCTCTAACAATGGATGCACTCTTCCAGGAGGTTAAAAGACACACTCACTGAGAAGAGGCTCCAATACAAGCTAGATCTGAACATATCTAGTATTCCACTTGCTGCAGCTTAAAAAATTAAGAAAACCATCAATGGATATATGTTTTAGTTGGAAGTAGAATCTTGGTCTCCAACCTGATAGTGGACAAGTAATACAAGCTCTCCCAAGAGCTCCTCAATGGGAAGAGATGGAACCCCTAAACAGGAAATCCCAATGCAATCTAGGCTAAGCAGCCAAGAAAGATATTTGTCTAAACAGACAGCAACTTAGAAATCAAATCATGAACATCCTCCATATTTTTCCTTCCCCTTCCTTTTATAAGATGAGAGCTTGCTAAAACCCTAAACCATCTCAAACGTTTAGCTCCTTTCACATTTGGAACCTCCAACTAGATCTGCGCTATTTATCTTAGTACATTGCATCTGGACAGTGCTGTAGATTTGGTCAAGGTTGACCCAGTCAAGTGGATTTGTTCTTTTCACACTCAAGTGTGTTTATTAAAGTGGCTAAGATTTACCCTTTTTCACATTGGGCATGGATTTATTCTTCTATCAGGAGTTTTTGACCCTCTTTACATAATTATTCTTTGAGAAAAGAAAACAAAATGAAATTGAATATTCCTATTAAAATTGGAATATTACATTCCTCCCCTCCAAAATGTTTCTTGTCCTCAAGCAACTCACAAGGACTTTGTAAAATCTCCAATGGAGTTGTCTCCTCCCAAGAATGCAAGTCTGCCTTTGGTGGATGAACCAAACAGCTGCCATCATGAAGAAATGGGAGATACATAAAAGAATCATATGTTGTCCATTGGTCCCTTCAAGGCATGAGAGATGGTAAACATTGGGCACTTCAACCCCCATGAGAAACTCCAATCTCCATGTTATCATCCAAACAGAGTGAGCCATCCTTGATAGCTCAAAGAAATAGTCACCAATCCCCACCATATGCAATGTGTAGGGGCTCCATGGCTGGAAATGAGAGATGAGAATACCCAACTCACGATGTCTCTCCCTCCATTTATGATAAATATGGAGCTAATGATCCTGGGCTGCAATAATATAGTATGTTAGAAAATTATATATTATGGAGAAATGCAACACATAAAATATGTGGAAAATAAAAGCACACAAAACACATAAAACTAGAGAGACACATATATACGTGGTTCACCCAGTTTGGGCTACGTCCACCCCGAACAGCCAGTCTTTCCTTTCTATTATCCAGCAAAAAATGAAGAGACAAAACCTACAACAGATCTGCTGTAATATCCTCTGTTCTCTCTCACAGTCTCCCTCTCTGGTTCTCGCTCCGAGAATACACATACAATACATAGCCGCAATACAATGCCCTCATAAAAGCGAGGGGTTGCCTTCTAGGGCAAAAAAACCTAATCTAAACATAACTTCTACCGTCAGATCATTTGCCTAAAGAACAGCCCAGATTGAATAGAAATTACTATACTTTTACAAGGCAATTTTACATCTGTTTTTAGCTTCGAGGGCGCTGCCCCCGAAATCCCCTGCCAGGGGGGGGCTCCGAAAAGCGATGCCGCCCCCCCCCTAGACCCCCCACGGCAGCAATTAATTACGGGCGGCGTTGCCGCCCCTTTTAAGGTACAGGGGTCCAATGCTGTGATAGAAGGTAAACAAGATAATCAGGCTCCACACCCAACAATCTCCCACTTGGAGACTGATTGTAGCAACTCCACCGCTGCTTCATTTGCTGGACAATGACTCCTCTTTGGACCTGGCTGTTTCTCATCTTCATCGTCATCCTTGAAGACCAATTGAAATTGAGCATGTTCTCAGTTTCTCCCTGGTTACAACTTTTGTTAGCATATCTGCAGGATTCTGGCTAGTGTGTATCTTTTCCAGCTTCAACTCTCCATCTTCCAATACCGACCGTATGAAATGGTACTTGAGATGTATGTGTTTAGTCCTGGAATGAAATGTTGAGTTCTTTGCAAGATGAATGGCACTTTGGCTATCACTGTATAGCGTTCCCATATCATGCTTCTTACCCAATTCACCCATAAACCTTTGTAACCAAATCATTTCTTTACTAGCCTCTGTAGCAGCAACATACTCTGCTTCTGTTGTTGAAAGTGCAACAACACTTTGGATTTTTGAAACCCAACTGACAGCTGTTCCACCTACAGTAAATACATATCCTGTAGTGCTCCTCCTGTTATCTCTATCACCTTCCATATCTGCATCAACATATCCCTGTAGAGCAATGTTTGAACCACCAAAGCATAATGCTTGATTTGTGGTACCTCTCAAATATATAAGAATCCATTTTACTGCCATCCAATGTTCTTTTCCTGGATTATTCATGTACCTGCTTACAACTCCCACTGCATGTGCAATATCAGGCCTTGTGCAGACCATTGCATACATTAAGCTTCCAACTGCCGATGCATATGGAACTTTAGACATATAATCCATGTCTTCTTGGGTCTTTGGGCACATCTCCTTACTAAGTTTGAAATGGCTAGCAAAAGGTGTACTAACTGGTTTTGCATTCCGCATATTAAATCTTTTCAACACCTTTTCTATGTACTCATTCTGAGACAGTGTTAATTTGCGATTTTTCCTGTCTCTAGTTATCCTCATACCAAGGATTTGTTTTGCAGCTCCTAAATCCTTCATTGCAAATGAATTTGCCAATTTTCTTTTGAGCACATTTATTTCCTGCATGTTAGACCCTGCAACAAGCATGTCATCTACATACAATAACAATATAATATAGCCGCCATCATTTTTCCTTTTTAGATAAACACAATGATCAGAGTGACATCTAGTATAACCTTGTTCAGACATAAACTTGTCAAATTTTAGATACCACTGCCTTGGAGCCTGTTTTAAGCCATACAAGCTCTTCTTTAACCCGCACACCAATTTTTCTTTCCCTTTGACCTCATATCCTTCTGGTTGCTGCATGTATATCTCTTCCTCCAAATCTCCATGGAGAAATGTTGTCTTTACATCTAACTGTTCAAGATGTAAATCTTCCGCTCCTACAAGACTTAAGATAGTTCTGATTGAATTCATCTTAACAACAGGAGAAAATATTTCATCAAAATCAATACCTTTCTTCTATGCAAACCCCTTCACCACAAGTCTAGCTTTGTACCTTTGTTTTCCTCCATCTTCTTCCTTCAGCCTGTAAACCCATTTATTCTGCAATGTAGTTTTACCTGCAGGCAACTTGACTAAGTCCCAAGTCTAGTTATGCATTAAGGAGTCCATCTCTTCTTCCATGGCTCGCTCCCACTTCTTCCTACTTTCAACCTGCATTGCTTCTTCATAACATTCAGGTTCACCAGAATCAGTCAACAATAAATAATATAATGAAGGAGAGTATCGTTCAGGGGGTCTACTTATCCTGGTAGATCTTCTAACACCACTTTCAGGTGTTTGAGGTGCTTGTTGCTGTTGTGGTGGTTGCTGCTGCTGTGGTTGTTGATTATTATTATTTTCAGGCACCTTTACTTTTTCAGTTATCTCATCAAGAACCGTGTATTCTTTGCTTTCTTTTTCCTGTTTCTTTTCCTGCAGCTGATTCTTATACAGAACCTTTTCATTGAATATTACATCTCTGCTCCTAATGATTTTGTGATTTTCATAATCATATAAGCGATAACCAAAATCATTAGCACCATATCCAATAAAGGTACATTTCTTTGATTTTGCCTCAAGATTTGTTTTGTTTTCTTTATTAATATGGACAAAGGCCTCACAACCAAAAGGCTTTAAAAAAGAGTAGTTTACCTTTTTACCTGTCCATGCTTCCTCTGGAATACCACCATCCAAGGAACTTGAAGGCCCTCTGTTTATTAGATAAACAGCAGTATCTATAGCATCTGCCCAAAATTGTAAAGGAAATCCCGCATGCAATCTCATGCACCTTGCACATTCCATGATTGTTATGTTCATCCTTTCTGACACACCATTTTCTTGTGGTGTTCTTGGAACCGTCTTCTCTCTACGAATTCCATGCTCTGAACAGTACCTATCAAACTCTTTGCTGCAATATTCACCTCCATTGTCTGATCTGAGACACTTTAACTTCTTTCCTGTCTCAATATCAACCAAAGCTTTCCATTTCTTGAAAGTATCAAATACATCAGATTTATTTTGAATACAATAAATCCAAGTTTTTCTAGTTGCATCATCAATAAACGTAACATAATAGCGAGAGCCACCAAGAGATGATACCTGAGCAGGTCCCCATACATCTATATGCACAAGCTCCAATTTTTCACTCTTCTTTTCTTTCCCAACTCTGAGAAATCTGACTCTTTTTTGTTTTCCATAAATGCAATTCTCACAGAAATCCAAATCAACATTCTTCAAACCTGGCAACAAATTTCTTGAGTGAAGAATCTTCATTCCCTTCTCACTCATGTGTCCGAGCCTATGATGCCATAATGCTGCATCTGCTCCTTTGGAAGTTAAAGCATTAACAGAGTTAGAAATACCATTGCATAAATACAATGTACAAACCTTTTCACCTTTTTCTATTACCAGGGCTCCTTTGGTGACCTTCCAAGTTTTATCTGTGAAAGTTGTCACACAACCTTCACCGCCTAACTGCCCTGTTGAAATCAGATTTTTCTTCAGATCTGGAACATGCCTTACCTCCTTTATTAGCCATTGGTTTCCATTCTGTTGTTTTACAAGAACTTTACCCATTCCAACAATTTTACAGGGTTTATCATCACCCAAACGAACTTGTCCAAAATCTCGTTGAACATAGTCATGAAAATATTTCTTATCAGGTGTGGCATGGAATGAAGCCCCTAAATCTACAACCCAAGAATCAGTAACATTTTTGAAAGAAAGAATCAAAGAATCTTGTAACACATCACCTGTCACATTTGCTTCATGATTGTTTTCTTGCTGTGTGTCTCCTTCTTTTCCCTTCCGAGATCTACAGTCTTTCTTTAGGTGTCCTTTCTTTCCGCAATTTCAGCACACTATCCCCGATCTAGACTTGGATCTGCCTTTCCTTGATTTACTGTGATATCTCGAGCTCTTTCCTCTTTCCATTCTTCTTCCCCTAGACTTTGCACTCAAAACATTACCCGATGTTTCACCGGAGCTTTTCCGTCACATTTCCTCACTAAGGATAGCACCCACAACATCATCAAACTTTAAAGTAATAGATCCAGAGACAGAGTTACTAATGGCCATAACTAAACTATTCCAGCTTTCTGGTAATGAGCACAGGAATAACAGAGCTCTAAATTCATCATCAAAGTTTACCCCTACAGAACTTAACTGACTGGTAACTGTATTAAATTCATTTAAATGGTCTGCAACAGATCCACCTTCTGACATCTTCATATTAAATAGTCGTTTCATAAGAAATACCTTGTTTGAGGCCGAGGGTTTTTCATATAGTTTCGCCAACATCTGCATCAAACCCTCTGTTGTTGTTTCCTTCGAAATATTGAAGGCGACTGACGCCGCAAGACACAACCGTACTGTTCCGAGTGCCTTTCTATCGAGAATGTTCCATTTCGCGTCTGTCATGGTCGCCGGCTTCTTTGTTTTTCCGCTCAATGGTAGGTACAGATCTTTCTGATACATATAATCTTCCATCTGCATCTTCCACAGCGCAAAGTTTTGGCCGTTAAATTTCTCGACCCTAAACTTACCATTGTCCGCCATTGCTCCCACTCGAACCAGGTGAACCCTCTCTTTTCCCGCGAGTTTATCAAATAGACTCGCGGCCTCGATACCAAATATTAGAAAATTATATATTATGGAGCAATGCAACACATAAAATATGCAGAAAATAAAAGCACACAAAACACATAAAACTAGAGAGACACAGATATACGTGGTTCACCCAGTTTGGGCTATGTCCACCCCGAACAGCCAGTCTTTCCTTTCTATTATCTAGCAAAAATGAAGAGACAAAACCTATATCAGATCCGTTGTAATATCCTCTGTTCTCTCTCACAGTCTCCCTCTCTGGTTCTCGCTCCGAGAATACACATACAATACACAGCCGAAATGCAATGCCCTCATAAAAGCGAGGGGTTGCCATATAGGGAAAAAAACCCTAATCTAAACATAACTTCTACCGTCAAATCATTTGCCTAATGAACGGCCCAGATTGAATAGAAATTACTATACTTTTACAAGGCAATTTTACATCTGTTTTTAGCTTCGGGGGCGCTGCCCCCGAAATCCCCCGCCAGGGGGGGCTCCGAAAAGCACTGTCGTCCCCCCCTGGACCCCCCACGGCAGCGATTAATTACGGGCGGCGTTGCCGCCCCTTTTAAGGTACAGGGGTCCAATGCTATGATACAAAGTAAACAAGATAATCAGGCTCCACACCCAACATAGTCCTCATGAAGCCAGGAGAGACTTGGAACTTCATGATTCCCTTCATGGATTCTATTGAGCCTTCTTGCCCAATCTTCCATGCATATAGTGAATAGAGTATCTTCACCATATGGCTCCAAAAGAAACACAGACAAAGTGTCATATGATATATTGGATGGTGACAATAGTCCCTCCCTTGAGACCAACGTTGTCCTTCATCTTGCTACCTCAAATCATAGTACAATAAGTGGCCATCCCACCACCTCCTTGCTGCAAAAAGCTTCTTCAAAGCTTGGAAATAGTAGAGGGTAATAGGTGTTGGCTGAATAGGATTCAAACAACACATGTCTTGCTGTAAATTCTCCCAAGTGAGAGACTTATCCCAATGACATAAGCCCAACATATGGCTTCTAGCATAAGAAAACAAATGATATAATGTAGCAGCCACACAATGTTCTACCCTCCTCTTGAAGTACAAGTAAATATGGGAGATTGCATTCCCAATGGAAACATCCACACAATGTGTCATCTCTTCTCTCATGTTCATAACAAAGTTTGGAGCATTATGAACATCATGATATAAACAAGCTCCCTTATGCTACCTCATGAGAAGGTCACAATTTCTCCCAACCCAAAGTACATACATGATTATGATATCCATCCTAAACAGAAATACATGTACATACATCATGGACATAAGTAAATGTATGGACATGGAATTCATCATGGGGTGTCCATACTTCCTTCTTGTCAACCAAAGCAACCATGCCTCCTTCTTATGCATTCTTTCCTTGAGATATAAGGCATGAGACAAGAAAATCAAAAACCTTGGGTGGTACCCACACTCACCCAATAGAAACCAACGCAGGTCATCTCCTCCCTGCTTTAGATCTGGATGTGGTAAGTGGTTTATATGCCACTTACTTGCTACCCTCATCATTCCACCAAGGCTGAAGGTGAAATGTATATTTGGTGCTTTAGGAAAGCACCCATCATGTTGCAGAACCTCCCTTAGCCCATCAAGGGAGTGGCCAATTTTGAAAATAGTTCTAGCCCAAACCATCCCATCCAAAAGGAATGGAACCTCATCACCATTCGGCACCCAAATCAGAAAAATTCTAATGGTCCCATGATACCAATGGTTTATCCATGGGATACAACGCAGTTCTCCCAACTGCTGCTTGTGAATGTCTTGTGGCAAGTTGTCCTCCAACAAGGTACTAGTTGTGCATGAGTGCCCATCCACTATGTGGCAATAGACAATAATAAATATCAACTGCATATGATCACAATAACAAGACAATGTGCCATACATTCATTCTAAAACATCATGATGAGTATGGAGAGATTCCAGCCCATACTCTCTCAATAATAGCCACAACAACAAGGACTCTTGTTGCCTCCTTGAATTATCCAAATGCAGATCATGGAGCAATAATATAATGATGGACATGTGAGATGCCTCATCAACATAGTACAAACCAACTCCCTCATACATCATGGGTAAGTTATCCTTCCTCCCAAAACAATATACATACATGAAATACATCTCAAACATAAATACATGTGAGCACATGAGACATATCTCAGACAAAGGTGAATACATGGACATAAGATTTGACATATGATGTCCAAGATCTCTTCTCAACATCCACAACAACCATGCCTTATTCTTATGCATCCTATCATATAGACTCAAGGCATGAGTTAAAGAAATAGAAGTTTTTGGGTAGTGACCAAACTCACCCAAAAACAACCAGCACAACCATGCCTCTTGCTGGCCTGTATCATAGATCTGCAAGGGGTTTGGAACCCTCTTGCTCCATACTACCATCCACTCATCCCAATGTGGGTGATGGATCTCATTCTGCAAATGTTTGGTATCCTCCCAAGGTAGGACACCATGCTCCTCCAACCTTTGAAGAACTTTGCACTTCATGAAATGTTGAAGTGCACCTCCAATGGGATCTCCTGATGAGACCTCCTCCTCATGCATGACCTTCCAAAACCAAAGAGGCCTTGGATCTGATGCAAGTAGAAGTCTCTCTTTGAGCTATGGCATGCTTATTGAGAGAGTTTCATCTAGAGAGGAGAAAGAGTTTCTCATCTCAAGATGTCTACCCTTTGACATCTCTTCCTCCATGGCTTCCTGAATGAAGCTGGCATCTGAATGTTCCCATGAGGAATGGGTCCTTATCTCTTCACTACTGCTTTTGGGATAGTGCAGTGCAACCTTGCTGCTCTAGATTAGCAGTAAGTGATGATCCTCAGTCATACAACAACCTATTTCCACAATCTTGTGAAATATTTGCTGCAATAGTAGAAAGTGGAAATGCAATCATACCTTGCTAGACTTTGGGAACACCTTGCATGGCTGAAAGAGTTCTTTCTTTCACAATGTTGGCTTCCTTAGGTGTTGAAGGCTACCCCTCCAAGGCTATCATAGTGCTGGTGAAACTCTCCTCAAGAGATAGTGAGGACTTCTCTTCCTTAAATCCCTTGATCACCCTTTCACTGCAAGGTCTCTCCTCTTTTGGACACGGATATCGATCAAGGATATAGAGAGGTTAGAGAACC
This sequence comes from Pinus albicaulis, assembly GCA_034641835.2. Classification (NCBI taxonomy): domain Eukaryota; kingdom Viridiplantae; phylum Streptophyta; class Pinopsida; order Pinales; family Pinaceae; genus Pinus; species Pinus albicaulis. The sequence continues at coordinate 1,299,278,098 of CM076582.1, read as the reverse complement.
GTGTTGTGGCCGCAACGATGCTACGAATATTGGGCAACCAAGCACTCCACCACATCACTAGGGGTCAGATGATGCTTATTGAGATTCTGTTGAGTGGGACCTACTATGGGTGGGCCCAAATGATGTTATCGTCGCTGAAATGACGGTTGTCACTATGCAAGCAGCAAGTGAACCATGACTATGCATATGGTATAGTGTTGTACTCACTCTTCTTTGAGAAGATATCGACACTCTAATCTCAAATACAGATCCGAGATGGGGGCCTGAGAGAGCCCAAGATGCGATGTTGGGGGCAGCTCCTATGTAGAGGGGGAAGTGGGGTAGTCGGATGGGTGTTCCAACCCAAGTTTTTTTCTCATTGGGATCAGATGCCACTATACATAGACGACTATCCCTATAGTGGGATGAGTTATCGTGGGGACCAGGACTTGCCACTGCTGCCTGGTCGAGTATGGGGGCCCAATGGTAAGTGACAAGTTGCTAATATTTTATGTTCATTTTAAAGTTTCAGAATATTTTATATGGTACTGATTCATTCAATTTTGGTATACAGATACAAAACCAGTAAAACCGACCGGGTACATGGGATGGCCTGTAGTATCTGAAGCTGCAGGACCTAGTGGGTCGAGGGCGCCGCAGAATGAGGATGCAGTGGCTCTCCTAGAGGACATCCATCATAGATGTGAGAGGCTTCTGACCAGTGTTTCAGAGTGCGACTGGAAAGAATTAGATGACTAGTACATAGAGCCATATATTGATCTACCCTTGGAGTGGCGAGGGGTCATGCGATGCATGGCGATGGCTAGATATGGGATGTGCGATCTACGAGCTGTAGGAGTAGAGACATTGGCTCAGGATCCTCTAGATAGTGATTAGGTGTAAGGGCATGTGGTGCTCCCGCTTTTGAGTTTTTGTAACATGCTATGGGCATGTCAAATGTATTAGAGTGGATGGAATCTAAAACATTTTGTACGACACATATAATCGATATGCATCGTTTTTATGATTTGTGTTATTGTCTTGTGTTAAATGTGTGCGCTAAGTTCCAATATAGAATATTGTTTGTAATGCTATCTACTTAGTGATTTTGTGTTCTAGGTAAATGACTGAATATAATGATTTCAAATTCATGCATCAAAAGCTTCACTCATAAATATCTTCTAAAATGGATAGGATTATGCACACGATAGACACCATTCAATTGCATGACAAGAAGCAGGGAATATAAACGAACAGGAAGGTTGAGGATGCGATGGGAAAGGACATCGGCTAATAAACCTCACATTTCATCATATTCGGCCTAGTTATTGGTGGCAGTACCAGTGCATACACCATTCGAGAGAAAAAGTGAGTGTAAGGGGTTAAAAATGGACCATCCTGCCGAGGTTAGATTCTGGAAGTAGCGACTTACACCCTTGGTATAACCGATATAGGATGTGGACGGGGGGTCCATATGAAAGGTGCCACATGACAACAAAGGAGATGGTGATGAACAATGCTGGAAACTTGAACGCAAGGTAGAAATCAGACAAACACGGCTAGAGGGAGTGCTCTGGGTAAGATGTCTACCACCTGCACACCGACAAGTAGGTGGTGTGTGGGAGCTGCCTTGGGGGCAGCTTGTGATCAGGTTTCGAAAGTCACCATAGACACTGATGGTGCCATTCCTTTTATGGGTGGGAAAGATGAAGTTAGGGGTGGAAACGACTTCCATGATGTCATCAGCACAGTAGAATATGGGGTGACTGGAGGAAGAGAGACCACATGATGTGGCGAAGCTACCTGACTCATCATCATGAGAATAAAGGTTCACATGTGCATCGTCACAGGGGATGATGTAAGAACAATCAGATAAGGGATCCACTTATGTTGAGCCCAGGGTGATTGCTGAAGTGAGGTCTAGCGAAACAAAAGGGGAAGTCTCAAAGGGAGCTTCCACTGTGGATCTCATGAATGATGATAGGTAGAGTATGGTGGCCAAATGCTCCACCATCTCGACATTAAGAGGGGGAATTTTAATGGGATCGGGTAAATCCTCAAGTTGGCCTGAAGCATACTACATAAGGACAGGAGAGGCGGATTGGTTTTGTTCAATATCGTACTCCTGAACTACCTCCAAAGAGGCATGGTAATGAGTCAGGTAGGGATAACAGTGGGTAAAATGGCCATGGAGATCACACAAAGCATAAGGCTAGTTGGTGTGGATATTCTTGGGGTTCTTGGCTAGATTCGAGGAAGGAACAGAGGTTTCCGAGACCTTAGACTTAGGGAACGTGACATTGACCATGGGTTTGATACTAGGCAATTTAGGTCAATGATGGGTGGCATGACTGACAATAACACATAAAGCACACGGGGGGTATGCTTTGGAGGCTGAGGAGGAGCGGGGTTTATTGGGGCAACCTTGTCTTTAGGTTCCTTCTTGTGAGATTTTCCCCTCTCTCTCGAAGTTGTCACAATAGGAGTGGGTTCCTGTTGAGGTGGCTAAGGCATGGAAGCAAAGGGAAGGGTCATGGGGATCGGTTGAACTAAGGTCAAAGCAAGGTAAGGTTTGGGTGGACCAGGCAGGATAGTGGTTGGGGCATCAATGTAGTAGACTGGGATACCCAGGGTTAGGTTAGGAAGGGACAAGGTAGCCATAATAGCTATCGTAAATACTCCCAGAGGGGGGGCTAGAAATGGTATCTGACCGAAGGGGTAATGGCCAGGTAGGATAGCTCTGAGATGGTTAAGGCCAGGAGGAACCATTCTAGGAGGGTAGAGAGGCTCATGGATACCAGCTACAGATGAGGGGCTTGGAGGAGGGGGTCTTGAAGGCTAAGTTGAGGTGCTAGGAGTATGTTGCGGAGGGCAGGGCTACTGACTAGTCAAAACGGGCCACTTGAGGTCGAAGCGGGTCGATTGCATCATGTAAACATTTGACGAGCTAGGATCAGAGACAGGAAGAGGAAGACTAGGGAATGAACCAAGAAAATAGGAGTCTTTGTAGACTTCAGTTGAAACACTGGTCAAAGGTTTGACTGTTTGTTTATTGGCCATCGAAGAGATGATGGACTCGGGGGAGGTCTGAGACTTTGGTTCGTAATATGTCAACTGGTCGATGGTGACTATCTTTCCATTATGAGGAAATCACATCTTACAATTAACTGCATATGGGACAGTAGAAATCACATGAGTTTAGCTACAACCCAATATAATGTTGTAATCTACGGGGGAATCAATGACTTCTACGTCAACACAAACAATCCTGCCCACGAGAGTAATAGGACAATTGTGGAATAGGCCTATGGGCTGGGAAGAGTGGCAATCCCATGCTTGGAGGGTGATAGTGGAAGGGGCCAACTCAAGAGATCCAAGTTGCTTCCAAACCGAAGTAGACATCACATAGGTGGATGCCCCCTCATCAATGATACAACAAGAGATGTTGGCATTCCAGATCTTAACAGGGATTTGGAAGGCGACGGAAGCAGAAAGGGACGGATGTTCTAACCGGTCGACATTGAAGATGATCAAGTGATCATATGAAGGATCCACATCACCCATGGCAGTTAGTATAGATTTTCGTTCTGAAGGCAATGATTGGAGGAGTTCCAGTGTCGAGATGGTAGTAGGGGATTGCGCCAAATCATCTACAGTACTATACGAATGGGAAGCTTTGCTAGAAGCAGTGTTTCAGCATAGTGGTCCCTTGGGGATCTTGGTATGAACCTCTGCCTTAGGCTGAGGGATATGTAAAGGACCATTAGTTATCAAAAGAGGCTCTATGGAACCTAAAGAAGGGGGCTCGGGGGTAGATGTAGCGGGGGTCTTGCTGTACTAATGGTACCGAGAGTGAAGGTTGAGGTCAACAATAATGGGTTGGTCATAGTTCATCATGAGAATCTGGTAATCAGAGGTACCAGATGGAGGAGGTTGAGTGGCTGCCTGAACTTCAAGGGGTTGGGTAGGTACAAATCCTTGCTAGGGGAAAGTACTTGTAAACACAGTGGGCTGGATAGGTGCAGCATTGGGAGGGGGAGGTTTTTTTTCCTCACGATGTTGCTTGAGTCTCCCACATTTGACGCATCTTAGGTAAAAGAGGACAATCATGGGTGTAGTTACCATAGACACCGCAATGAGAATAAGGCTTATTCATGCCAAGTGGCCTGTCCTGCTTGGGCTGAGTGCCTTGTTGCTGCTTAGCAGTGTTAGTTGCATTCCCTTAGAGATTAGGTCCTGGATTACCTAGGGCAGATTGATTTTGGGTGCCTTTTCTCTTCTTTTTGGAAGTAGGAGGATTATTTGTTCCCTTTTGTGCATACACCTACCCCTAGGGGGGTGGTGGCTGCTATTGTGGGGGTTGAGAAGGCAAGGGGGGCAAGGGTGCTAATACTAGAGGAGCTGGAGCACTAGGCTATGGATACAGATAATAACAAGGTTGGGAAACATTGTGGTAAATAGGTTGGGAAAAAGGAGGAGGCATGTCGTATCCTAGATACGTGCTACCGAGAGGGGGAAAAGTGTTGGAGGTGTTGGCCCCTCCCTGAGGGAAACCATAACCCATAGGAGGATGAGCATACGGATGAGAAAGGGATCCAACAATACCATCGAGGGCATGGGATTCCCCCAGTGCATTGGCACCACCGGGTATAGGGATATCAGGTAAGACGGTATAAACATAACAAGACTATGCATAGATCAAGTCATATTTTAACACAATCTGGAGAGCAGCTTCTTCGGTATGAGGGAAATGAGATGCGACATCTTTTCCGATAGAAGGAAAAAGGGATCTGAGAAACCAGTCCATGTAGACACGATATTTTAAGGTAGGGGCTTGACATAGGCTCTTTCTTCTATACCATTCCTGGAGATGATCAGATAGGTGGGTCGCAGACCATTGACGGAGAGAGGTTAAAAGTTTTGTACTAGTGTCATAACGAAGGGGAAGCTGGAAGTAAGACAGAAAATCCCAGGAAAGAGTTGCAAAAGTAGTAGAGAGGAGGAGTCCTGGTCAACATACCACTTAGAAGATTTTCCAGTAAGCATACGCTGGAACAACTGAAGATAGACACCACATGTGGAAAGTTCTAACATGGTTTGTAGGATCTTCTCCAGCAAGACCTTCAAACTTGGGGATATAGGAAGGGAACTTGGTTGGCATAGTAGGCCAACTAGGGTCATGGTGTATGGGGTCATTGATCAACTGGTTAAAATCGGGAAGACTGAGACCTGCCATATAAGGGAGCAAGGGAGCAGCCGAGATAGTTCCTGCTACAGTCCCTCTAGTAGTATTCCCAACATTAGGGTTGGGGCTACCACGAGTGTTAGGTCCTGAACTAGACATGGTGACGGTGATAGGGGGAGAACCAGGGATAGAACCGAAAGGGGAACCCAATGAACCAGAAGCAGAGTCAGAATGGGGACTCAATGGAGGACTAACTCGAATCCTATGGGTGGGAGGAAGTCTTCCTAACGGAAACTAAGGATGAAGGCCAAGAATTTTCCGGGATAAACACCTTGGGGGCGCAATGATGGAAGAAAAAACACTGATCACAAAAGGAATAGAGACCAACAAGGGCAAGGAGGTGCAGGATCAAATGATTACAATGTCAAAACAAGGGCAGAGAGGTGCGGGATCAAATGATTACAATGTTATAGTCTTGGCCTGGCGATGTAAACCAGATACTTTTCACTTAGGGTGTGTGTGTTAAGTGTGTTAATTTTAATTTTTAAACCCAGACGTGTGTAGAGAAAAAGAAAATGTGTGATGTATAACTGTAAATAAATCTGCAAATAAAAGTAAAGTAAATTGAATATAACAGAAAATAAACAGCTAAACATGCATCAATCTAAACCCAAGGAGGCGGGCTTCCAAAAAACTAGTCTATGGGTGGGAAAAAATCTATTAAAAACAAAAAAAATAGCCAATGGATCTAAAGTCAGGAGGGAAAATGATCTAAAGGTCAAATCTTCTATAAATAGGTGCAGAAAACAATAAAAAACTAGAGGGAAAAGTGCTACAAATGAGGTGGCGAAAGTCTATAACCTAAAGGGAAATGGAGGGAACCCTAGAGGAGGACCAAAAAAAAATGGAAAGAGATGTTTTGGATGCGTGAATAACCAATCTGAAATGGATTTGAAGGTATAGGATCAGATCTGAAAAATGGCTGAACACACTAAAATCTCAGACGACCTGCTTCAGCTAAACTCCTCCTAGAAAGTTGGAAGTGTTTTAGAACTAGGGGGCTAGGTTCCTACTTAAACGAGTAAAACAGAGCAAGTACATGTCCAAAACAGGTGGAGACGGAGGTGAGACAAACCTGAACAGTAGCCCAGAAAAACCTAGAAAAATCACAAAAAAATTCCCACAAAAAGTACAGGTCGCAGTTTCTAACCTGATTTCTACAAAGGCCGCAGGTTTGAGGTTGTTTTTTGCATCCTAAAGGTTGAGGTCGTAGTTTTTGGCCTAAAAAGTGCGACCTACACTTATGGCACTCTCAGGAGTAGGTTTCAGAAAAAAGTGTCGTCTCAACTGTGGTTGATGCCTGTCACCTGCATAATAGGTCCAGAAACAAACAAAAGTTAGAATTTTTACTGTTTTAGGGTTTTAAAGGTTAAAAAAACATCAAGAAAAGCAAAACAAGAAGTTGAATAAAACTCTAGGGTTTGAAGCAGCTGTTCATGCAGGGTTTTAAAAAAGATATCGGTCGTAATCAGAAACCCTTGTGGAGTCGCCAGTGGTTAGTGTGAAGTCTAATCGCAAGCGTACAAAAAAAATTCACTTTACCTGTGCATAATGCCAATTTCTTTAGATCTGCAGTTAGTTGACCAAGAAAATTGCTACAAAATCTAGATCTATGCATTTAAAGGAATCAAGAAGTAAATAAAAGCAAGATTTTCTCCATGCATCCAATAGACAATACAAGGACATTTTTAAAGAATTTTTGTATTTATGACATCTGGGAAGGGAACATAGAAAGATGTTACCAGTCCCCCTCAATGGGATGGGTTCTTGTATGTCCTCAGTGCTTCAGATCTAAGATGCTTCTCTCTTGATGGTATACAAAACCCAAAAAAAAATGGAACTCAAGGGGAGTTCACAAGAAAAAAGATAGAGGAATATGACAATGATGGAGGATCAAAGTTAGAGAAAAAGTATAGATCCAGAGTGATCTTTAGGCAACAAAAGGTAGTGAATGAATAGAAAAACCCTTCTATTTATAGCAAAATATTGAGTTAGTCTAGATATTGGTGCATAATTAAAATATTATTAACCAAATATAGATCCAACTTTTATGGAATATTTTATTATCTTTGTTGGAAGGAAAAGAATTTGAATTTTGTCAAATCCCTTTATTTGTAAATAATAAATAAATAAATGATTTATTTATTATTTTTAAGAATGTGGTTGAGTACTAATTAAATAAATAGTGATTTATTCAATTATTTGTAAATGATTTAGTCAAATTTAACAAGGAATACTATTTAAATAATGTTTAATTAATTATTCCTAGAAAATAATGAGATAAATAGTGATTTATCTCATTAATTTTCCTGTTTTGGGTTAAATATGACTAGGAATATTAATTAAACTATTATTTAACTAATTATTCCTTGAGGAATATCAAACAAATATGGATTTATTCAATATTTCTTCATGGGGTTTCCTGTTTAGACCATAAACAACTTAATAAATTATGGATTACTAAGTTATTTTTCATAGTGAAAGCAATTTTACTTAGGGTAAAACCTGTCTTACATGGAGTACTTTGGCCCATCTAATAGTAAACAGGTTATATGACCAAAAATTGGTGTAACAATAGGTATGCCCGATTTCAATGTTGATCATGAAGGTGTGTGTCAGGGTTGTGCTGAAGGGAAACATAGAAGGGGACCGTTACCCTCAAGTGATAGCAATACTACCGACATTATTCAATTGATTCATTCTGAATCTTATTTCGTATGTTGAGCGTAACATCCTTGGGATGATATTTGTCCTATGTTATTTTTGTAGATGAATTCTCTCGCAAAAAATGGATATACTTATTCAAGAAAAAGGAATAAGTGTTCAAGTGGTTCCTCTCTTTCCAAGCCTTGTTTTAAAATAAAGCAGGGAAGAAGATCAAAGTATTGAGGACCAATAATGGAACGGAATATGAGTCGAATGAGTTCAATGAATATTTTAGGGAAGCTGGCATTAATGGGGAGATCAATACTTCTTATACTCATGAACAAAATGGAGTTATCAAAAGAAAGAATCAAACTATCATTGAAGCTACTTGTGCCATGCTTCATGACCAAGGCCTACCAAATTCCTTATGTGTAGAAGCTTCCAACGCTGCCATGTATTTTCAAAAAATATGGCCACATCAAGCATTGGACTCAAAGAATCTCGAAGAATTATTCACTGGTAAGAAACCTGATGTTTCTCACTTTAAAATTTTTGGAAGTCCTGTATATTTTCATGTGATGAAAGAAAAGAGAAGAAATTTGGATGATTCTGGAAATAAGGGAACATTTGTGGGATATAGTGAAGCTTCAAAGGAATATAGAATCTATGTTCCTAATAAAAAGGAGGTGGATATAATTCATGATGTAACCTTCAATGAAGATGTTTCCCTTGGGAAGGTTAGAGATCTTCCTATTTCAAAGAAATACAAAGATGAAGATGTAGGAAAGCAGGAAGAACAAAAGTATGAACTGATTCCCGTTCTTGAAGGTTCGATGCGTCCCATTGATCCACCTCCTCATGAACCATGTTCTTCAAAAGGAAGACCCTCATGACTTAAAGATACTCTCGAAGATGGAGAGAGACATATTGCACCGAGGGTAATATTTCATGAATGTGAGAAGCCAAATAGGTACCAAGGGTACTTAGTAGCCATAAGCACCATTGTTCAATTTGAGCCTTGAATTTTCAAAGAAGCCATGAAGCACCAAGTCTGGAAGGATACAATGAATGAAGAGTATGAATCGATCATGAAGAATTATGTCTGGGATATTGTACCTAGACCAAAGGAAAATTCTGTTGTTACCTCGAAATGGATTTACAAAATCAAACATGGAGCTTATGGGAGTGTTGAAAAGTTCAAGGCGGGGTTCATTTCCTGAGGCTTCTCGCAAAATGAAGTAGAATATGATGAGATATTTGCACCAGTTTCCCAATATACCACCATCTATTCAATTACTTCCCTTGTTGCCTCACAGGGATGGAATCTACATCAAATGGATGTCAAAACTGCTTTCTTACAAGGCCCAGTTAAGGAATAATTTTATGTAGAACAACCAAAATGGTTTGACTTTTGGGATCGAGATACATATGTATGCAGGTTGAAGAAATCCCTCTATGGGTTGAACCAATCCCCTATGGTTTGGTATGAGAGGATCGATAGCTATCTAATGAAGCTAAGATTTACATGAAGTGAAGTTGATATGAACCTTTACTTCAAGGTTGATAATTACAAGCCTATAATTTTGGTGCTCTATGTGGACTATCTTTTTATGACCAATGCAGAGCATCTCATTCATCAATTTAAGAGGGAGTTGGCTTCTGAATTCAAGATGAAAGACTTAGATTTGATGAAATACTTCTTAGGCTTAGAATTCTGGAAAAATCTAGGTGATACTTTCATTTCTCAAGGAAAATATATTTTGAAGCTTCTTAGAAGAATTGGGATGGTGGATTGCAAGCCTGTGACTACTCCGATGGAAGTCAACTTTAAGAAGCTATGTGGAAGTTTTATTGGGCATAATTTTGGAAATCCTTCTGAGTATCGTCAACTTGTGGGGGGCCTAATGTTCTTGGTTGACTCCCATCTAGACATATTATTTGCTATGAATTTTTTGAGTCAATTTATGGTCGAGCCTCATCACACACACTGCATTGCTGCGAAGAATATTTTGAGATATCTCTAAGGCACAATCAACTATGGATTGGGATACACTGGCGAAAATTTGAGGCTCCATGAATATACTGATGATGAGTGGGCTGGTAGTGTGGTGGATCGTAATAACACATATATGTTGCTTCTCTCTAGGTTCTACTTCGATATCATGAATGAGAAGGAAGCAAAAATTGGGTTCTTTAAGCACTGATGAGTCTAAATACATTGCAGAAAGTATGGCCTATTGTGGAGCTTTTTGGTTGAGAAAGATATAATTTAGTGAGTTGTTTGAGCATGTTCTAGATACCCCCGTGATATACTATGACAACCAAAGTGGGATACAACTTTCAGAGAATCTCATGTTCCATGACCGCTTTAAGCATCTTGATATAAGGTACCACTTTATCTGGGATATGGTACAACGAGGAGATGTAAGGCTACATCAAATTGGGACTAATGAGCAAGTCGCAGATATTCTCACAAAGACCCTGGGGAAAGTCAAATTATTAACCTTTCGTGAGAGACTTGGAGTAATGGATAGACACTCCTATGAGTGTCCCACTTGAGTTGGAAATTGAGCTCTGGGAGCTCCCGGGGGCTTGCGGGTTCTTCTTGGAGCTATGAATGACCATAGGGTGAGTTTCACCTTCCCCTAGTGGTGTGTTTCGTACAGCGTGAATGGTTCACCTTCCCCTATGATATCCCCTTTGTTGGTTGATATATGATCAACTTCACCTTCTCTTATTGATGCCCCAACATACATCCTACCCATATAGTCTGGGACCCATGGGAAGTACCTCTCATTTGGATAATTAGTTGGAAAATGAGGATAGATACCATAGCACTACCAACGGACACATCATTTATTATTGTACTCTCTGTGATAGGATGCATGGTGTTCAAAAAATTGATCTAGGATCAATTCTGCTTGAGTTTTTTACCTCTATATTGACTTTTGGTCAGTGGAGAGTGGAATGGTGATGTGACTCACTCTCGATAAAAATTTTCTTCATTATTTATTCATAGTTCAGGAGAGAAAAGTAGTGTAGGGATGACATGGATGATTTAGGTTGACAGATGGATTGACAGGTGGATTTATCCCTAGCTGAGAGGGAGTGTTAAAATTGGAAACTAGGGCCAAACTCCACCATGGAAAACTCATATGATGGAGATGATTTTTTTATTGGATTCCTCTTTTCGAGAGGTGCAATATTGATCTAAATATCATCTTGTTCGGATGAGAAGAAGTGAGATTTTGAATTTAATTCTCACACATGTGCAAATTGTCAAGGTCATCTAGAAGTCTAATGTAGGCTCATAAGCCCCAACAGATATGTCTCCACTCTCAATGAATTGTATAAATAAGAGAGACCTCTTCCTCATTGTGGACATCATCACTCAACACATTGTCTCTCCTCTCTTCATTGGTTCATATAAGGAGCAACTTGTCTTCTTCTTCACATGTCTGGCAAGGGTGACTAGATATTTCAGAAATTGTAGAACTATTTTTGGGCTATTTTCAACAGCGTTGATAGAGGGTAAACACCACTATTTTGACTGTATTTTTCACGCAGTTTCTTTTCTCTCCTTAGGCTGCAACATCTAGCATGAAAATCGAGGAAATTGGAATAGGTTGACCTACGTTGACCACAACACCTTTGACCGCAACGTCGAGTATGTTTGACTGTGATTTTTGGATCTATGTTGGGTTGTCCTTGAATGTCTTTGGAGGCCGCATTGACTGGGTTTTACTAAGGTACTTTGGAGGAGTATTCTTGCTGGTTTTACCAGCACTGACTTTTTGGTTAGAGCATATTGTTGACTGTTGTCTGACTGGACTATTTGATAGTTATTGGGAAAGTGTATTTTTTATATTGTACTGTGTCTCTCTCTCTCTCTGTTGAGATTTTGAAAAATAATAAGAATATTTGATCAAATTGTTTTCTCCACATTGGGGTTTTTCCATGGAATCTGCCAAACAATGTCTCCTCTTGTCTTTCCTTGTTTTATTCTTATTGTTTATGTTCTATCTTCATTTACTATCAATTTAATGTGATTGCTAATGTGGAAATTAATATTGGGCTAATAAGGAAGATTGAAGTAAATTTTACTAAAGCATAGAAAATACCATTGTTATCTAAAATTAACATAAAACCACAACACCATGGCTATCCAGGAAATTACAACACTTGGAAAATCCACATGCATACACAATGCATGCCAAAACTAGTGAGGAAAACATACATGCAACTCAGTACCTGCATTCAAAACCCATTGTAGATGTTGATCTTGATGACCAATTGCGCTTTCTTTCTCTTCCTTTTCCTTCTTGATCCAAATCGCCAGGTATCCACACTCTTTCCCAAGAGTTTTCCAAGAACACTCTAAGTATCCAGGATTATGAGAGAGAGAGAATAATGAGAGCTCCAAAAATGCACTGAAAAAATCTTACCAACTAATCCTTAGAAGCCTTTTTATCAATGAGATCTCTATTTTCTTCATTTTCCATTATTTTCCTTCAATTTCCTCCTCACATGAAACCTATGATATTTCACCTTTCTTTTCTCCTATTTTTCATTATTTTCATGACTAAAATTCGAATTAATGCATCATGCCTTTCCAATGTATTTTCCATTTCCTTTACCAATTTTCTTAGCCATACTAAACCAAAGTGAACACCGCTATGATGTTTTTCCCACCATTTAGCTTGGAATATGTGTCCCATAGACTATTTTATTATATATTTTTTACATGGATTTTTACCACGGTTGTTACAGTTTCCATAATACCAAAACCCTAAACAAAAAAATAGTATTTTCTAGATTTCATCAATAACCCTAAGTATACTAGGGTGACATACCCTTATTTTAGGGTTTTAAAGTGAACATTTTTAGGGTTCTACAAGAATGATAATATAATGACGATAGATTCAATCTCATATCTAATCACCCTAAAGAGAAACTTTGTGATTCAAAACCATAGACATAACAATGTTAGTAATGTAAAGAAAAATTTAAAAGGAATGAGTATACCCTTATTATGAAGAGAACAAAGCTTATGTTTAAATACACAACTTTGATTTGTTTTTTGACAAACCTTGTAGGACATCAATTCAGAACTTCTAACATGGTTCAAGTTTATCCTTTGAAGTCTCCTCCATAACCCTTGAGCATTCTACAAGAATTTCATAAACAAGGAAAATAAAAGGTTATTAGCATATAATACAAACACATCATCATAAGGGAGGAAAACAAAGATAAAAAATAATACAATTAATATACTTATCTTTGGTAAAATGGTCAGGGCACCCTCTTAATCCAATCTTAAGGGATACCTATAATTGAAATGGATAGGATCCCTAAGAGTCCTTAAAAAATATGTCTTTGACTTCATATTCTTCCATCTTGTTCTTCTTTGGTGAAACTTCATCGACAATATTTTCTTGATCCCTATATCTCCTTTTGTTCCTTAGATTCTTAGGACAATAACTTTTATAATGACTCATCTAGTGAAAATTTTAACATTCAATCTTAGATAATTCTATTTTCTTCCTTGGTCCTTTGAAAGTCTTGAAGTTTCCCTTATTATTGTGATGAGAAGAATAGTCATTTGAGATGTTTTCTTCTTCATTCTCCTTATTTTTTCTTACGAACGATATTCTGCCTTTTTCTTGACTACATGCATTCCACATTTATTTGAATGTTGGAGTGTCCTTCCAACTTTTGATTCTTGATACAAAGGTACTGCATGATGTTGGTAGTCCTACAATGGCAGTAATCACGAGTTTGTTTTGGTACAATTTCATCTATTTCCTAGAGTTCATCTCTAATTCTTGATATCCTTATAAATAAGGATGCCACTATATTGTATTTTGTTATCTTCATAGTTCTTAATTCATTCTTGAGGCTTGCAATTTGACCAATGTTCTTAATTGTGAATAGTTTGGATAGAGCCTCAAATATTTCTTGAGTAGAATCTATGTTGGATATATATGGAATGAGGTTGTCCTTTATTCCATCCACTATTAGGTTCATGGAAAATATTTTTGTTTCTCTGAACATTTATTTCTCTCCTTCACTCGATTTATCTGTAGGGTTCTTTACATTTCCTCGAACTAGATCCAAATATTTATACTTCTCGAGGATTAGATTTATCCTCTGTTTCCATGCCCTGTAGTTAGACACTCCTTCTATTTTGTTATCTATGTTGCGTTCCCATGTTTTGGCCAGATTGGCAAGACCAAAAGATGAGACAACATCAAACCACTTTGGGATCCGAGGATCTAGCCCTCCTGGGTTCGGAGAGGGATCTCTCCATAAAACAAAGAATGATATATATCTTTGAAGCTCAAGATGAGGTATTAGGCTAGGTATGAAGCACAATGGGGGGTTTAAAATGATTTGGTTGGTTGGTTGTTGGGCTGAGTTAGAGACCATAGACTAAGAAAGTAATGGAAGGAAAGGAGAAAAATAGCAGGATGTTTTGGCAAAAGAAGATAGACTAGGAATGTGCCATCCATTGGGCTATGGAGTCATGAAAGGGGATTACTTGCAAACAACTAGCCAAGGCTTTCATAGGGAAATTCATCTATACTAAAGGATCCTTTAGATAGATGGCGTAATGGAACAGTAAGGAAAGAAGGTGAAGAAGGAAAGAAACCTGATTTCTGTCTGGAGATCAGGTCAGAGGTCATTTAGCTCTAGACCTGCTTTGACATACTCATAGGAAACTCTCAATGGAGGGACAAAGGGGCAGCTTATAGATCGGACTAGAGGTCATTTAACTCCAGGTATGCTTTAGCATGCTCCAAGGGAAAAATGGAGATAAGATTTGACACAAAGCTAGAGTCTATAGATCAGAGAAGGACTTTTAACCTTCCCTGCTTTGACACCAGCAAGAAACATCCAAGAAACAAGCTCCGATTTCACACATCAGCTAGCGGGAAATACATCTGTTACACTGGTTAAACCATGGGAGTCCGCCCTCAGATTTCACTATCAACAGAAAACATTGAAGGCAGGGAGAGCAAAAGCATAGGGTACCATGCGAGGGTAAATCCTATGCCAGATTTCTGATGCGTGCCAGAAGAAAATGAACATAATGAAAAGATGTAATAAAACAACATGATAAGAAAAACATCACCCGTAGTAATAGACTAGCATCTTGTGAAATTTGCTTGATTAATTGATGCAAAACCAGTCACATACATTGAGCTCAATGGCTGATCACAGTCCAAACTTTCTCCTCCTAGCATACTACATTACAAGCTACTCTACTACTCCCTCCCAATACTATTCTAACAGTCGAAATGAATCCCTACAACTACAATAGCAACAACCGAACTGAACCCTTTACAATATGTTCTTCGGGATTCTTATAGGAGAATGAGTAATAGCAGGAGTAGATGTAAACTTAATTGTTTCATTATGACAGTAGGAGAGGAAATTTTAAAGCCCATTCCACAAAATGGCTCTTCATTAACTGTGTGTACTTTGAAGTATGGTCTAGAAGTCTTATTAATAACTTCAAGTATGTTCTTCTAAAGAAATCTGACTAATGGTACTTTGTGGTGGCCTTCTAAAATAAGCGATAAGGGTAGAAAGGTCTACAAGTCCTCCCATACCTCATAACTGTGGTTCTGACAGTCTTTAAGAAGCTCTTGTCAGCACATTAACTTTTAAGGGCTCGAGGAGGCATGGAGAACGCTGAAAGGAAGTCTTTCTGGAGAAAAGTGCTCTGCTGATATGAATGCATTGATGTAACTTTGTTAGTGTGCTTAGTCTTCAAACTACGCCTTCTTATTTTGAACGCGGGGTTAAGCATTAATTATTCAATAATAGGATTAAACCCCTTTAATCCTCGCTTCTGATACACTGGTCGTGGCTGTATTGGCCTCTCTGTGCTTTAAACCACAGTAACTGTGATTATGGAATACATGGTGATTAAATCACTCTACGAGAACCTTGCACAATTTGATAAACTCGTTAATATATCCAGGGAGTGGCAGAAGAAAGGTTGTGGAGGCCTGGAGGAATGGTGGCATAATGGTGAACAATTGATGAAATCATGTGGAACGGGAAGAAACAGAGTGGATGAATGAAAATGGAAGAAAACACAAGGAAGCGGGGCCAATGATGTGGGACCCGGCATGGGCGAAGGGCGATTTGATATGAACCGTTGGATCTCAGGAGGAGATCAACAATGGTGATTAAGCGATGATGAAGAAATATGGATGGGGGCGAGATACAACGAGGGTCGTTGATCTTGGATCAAACAGACGGTCACGATTGGATCGGCAGATCGAAATCGGAAGGTACGGAGGGTGGCACCATTTAAAATTTTTGATTGGCGACGGTGCGATGGAATGAGTGTTATTAGCGCTAAGCCATCAGATCTGTACAAATCAACAGCTAGTATCGCAGTGGGAACACAAAGGAGGAAAGTCAATCACATCTGAGATTTTCATAGTGACAAAAGAAAAGCATTCACCCGCTCTTCCGATTGCGATAAGCACCCTGAGATTAGACGCTTGGTTCCGGTGCTCGGTTACATGGTGGGGAAGTGGTTAGGGCTAGGCCAAAAGGGGCTAAGCCTGATATATGAAGCGAAGTGGGTTTTTTAGCCAAAAAAGAGGGTTTTTAAGGCTAAAGAGGGAAATGGTAGAGAGAATAAGGGGGTATTAAACCAAACAAAGGATATTGGTAGGGTTAAAAGGGAATTTGGGATGATTAATGAGGAATTAAGGGAGGGAAAAGGGTGATGAAAACAGAGGTTAAGTGGGGATGAAATAAGAGGGACAAAGCCTTTTTGGGTATTCTTATTCACAAACAGAGAGGCTTCTAAACTGGGTACAACAGTGAAGAGATATCAAAGGGCAAGGGCACAAGGAGGCTTCAAGGATGATGTGTTTTCAGAGGAAATGCATTCCTTGAAGGCTCAAAAAAAATTTAGCCCCCTGTTTTCTTGTCAAAAAATTCATAGGGGGCTAACAGTGGCTCCACATGGGGATGGCTTCTTCTTGAAGGAGTCAAGAATTTAGAAGATGATCTTTGGAGTCGACTAGATGCCTGGTACTTGAAACATCCATTTTCTTTCTTGGATCAACTGCCACAAATCATGAAGACATCAAATCAGAGAAAAATTCTCTCAAACCACTGCCTACCCAGACTATAGTCCTATCATTTTTTCTTCTGGGTGCATTTGGACTAGCAGACCCTTTACATCATCATTTTTTTACAAGCAAGACAATAAAACCTATTCTACTTCTACCCTTATTACTCCATGAGACCAGATTATACTGTTGGCCTCATAGTTTCTCTACCTAAACTACTATCTGCTAGGATTAAACTATCTAGCAGATTTCTTCTCTACATTCTAAGACAGAAATTGAAAAATAGTCAAGCCAGGATTAGACTATCTGACTTGCTGGACTTTGCAGAAATAAAAAACAACTAACTAAATTCTCACAGGCTGAGCTTTATTAAAATTTCCTACCTACCCTACTCTACTTGGAAATCTTTGATGCTCTAGGTGACATCATAATGCCAGTGCAGCCAGTCAAGCAACAACAAAAGGGGGCAGAAGAATTGACTACTCATCAGAGACCACCATATGGTGCTCTGCACATGGATCTTCCAAACTGAGGCCACCACCAGTGGTGACCACTTCTGATGTGCTTGGCTCTTGCAGAAGATCAATGCTTGAGGAACTGAGCCAATCAGGGCCTCCATATATTCTGCCACAACATCAAAAAAAACATGATGTAAACTTTTTTCTTCAAAGCCTCCCATGACTGGTAGGCTGTCTACATCTTGGGTAGTTTCAATCATTGCATCTGCAATGTGGCCTCTGTAATCACACTCCTCCCTTTCCTGGTTGGGAGTATTTGGCAGATGAGCATCAACCAGGAATACCTCTTCTTCCTCTGGGTCAAGACAAAGATGTCTGTGGGAAAAAAGGCCTCCCTCATCTTCACTGCAGCCTAAACTGGAGGGCTCATCATATATGGCAGGGTTGTCCTCTTCTGACCCTGGGCGGTTCTGCTGGAGTGAACTGAACTCTGTGAAAAAATTAACATAATCTTGAGTAGGGGTTTCTTTGATTACCTTGACCCTTTCAGGCGAAGGCTCCGAATATTCATCTCGCTCAAGATTTTCTTCAAGTCTTTCTTCCTTGTCCTTTGCGCTGAAGAGTTGTTGGCTTCCATCTTCTTTGAAATTATTACTGATGATCTGATATATAACGGAGTGAAGACTCAATGAATCTTCATCTGCTATCATGCTTTCAATGCTTTCTTCATCAGTATCATAGATGGCATGCATTGGCTCATCATTTTTTTGAAGTTGATGGTCACGATCTTCCTCCCCTGAATCTACTGATGATGGTCCCGTAAGCTCGGCTTCCCTTTGGAAAAAATCATCATCAGACAAATCAGCATTAGATAAATCATAATTATGAGCAACGTTATCCATCAAAACTTCTGGAAACTCAGCAAATATTCCTTCAAGATAATCTGCAAGTTCATTTTCTGATTCGAACTCTTGTTCCTCATACATGCTTAGCATGCTGCTGGTGTCTTGTAGTGATCTGATTTGTTCTTCCTGAGGACAAGGAATAGGTCTCTCCCATTCATCATGTCTGGTATCGGCCTCATGTTCTTCCTTTTCTATGTCCAGCAGGGTATTGGCAATGTTGATCAATCTTTCCAGCTTGTCTTCTAAAGAGATTAGCACTATTTTCTCAGTTCGATCTTTCTTTGCTGTTTTTAATCTTTCCTCCCTGCACTTCAGGTTGTATTCGACAATAATTTCTATTCCCTGCATTTTCTCCAGGCTTGAAGGCTCTCTTTCTCTTATATGGAATTCCACCTTGGGGTCAAAAGAACTAGGATAGTGCAATATGGCCCATCCTAGAGGTGGTTTTATATCAGAAGGTATTGCATTGTATACCTTATTGAACCTGGCTGAAAATTCTTGTACTGTCTCTTTTGGCTGCCTTTTCAAATTCTGATACTCCTCTAAGATGAGGAGAACATTTCTCGAGACCGCCCATTTATCAAGGAAAACTTGAGAAAATTGATGAAAGTTGAAAATGCTTGCTGTTGGAAGGCTTTTGAACCAACTCTTAACATTTCCTCGTAATGACAAGGCAAACATTCTAATGCACACATCATCTTCCTCTATTTCATACAAGTCAAGTAAATCCTCGAGATTTTGAACATGTTCCTCAGCAGTGGCCCTTTTATTTTCTCCATCGAAAAGAGGCAGCTAGTTTATAAGCTCTGCAGGAAGGGGTTGGAAGATAAGAGGAAAAACCAGAGGCTTATATCTTTCTATGACCTTTGCAGGTGTAGGTAGTGCAATTGGAGGCCTATGGCTGCTTGAAGTTTCATCAAGGGTCAAAGATACAACATGAGGCTCTTGTCCCACTAGATCTTTCACAGGAGTACAGATATGCTCATGGTCTAAAGACTGAGGCTTGAGATCTTTCCCATACTCAATGTGAGTCTCGTCTTAGTACACTTGATCAGGATTGAAGTAGGATAGAACATAGTGATAGATAAAAACAATGAATTATTTAAGCCAAATCCAACCCAAATGTTCTACCCTTCTATGAGGTCTGGCCATATTTCAGGTTCTTCCTCCAGTGGAGTCTTTGAGAGTTATGGAGTGTGGAGTCACCAGGTGGATGTATATGAATGTTTGAAACAGGGTGTTGTCCACCATCAGCAATTGAATGCCAATCTAACCAAAGATTCTAGGTCTTCTGAGTGCCTAAGGGTATCTAAGATAAATTGCACTCATCTTCCCCAGCGGAGTCGACATTATGTTGGGGTTCCCATGTTTTGGCCAGATTGGAAAGACCAAAAGATGAGACAACATCAAACCACTTTGGCATCCTAGGATCTAGCCCTCCTAGATCCAGAGAGGGATCTCTCCATAAAAAAAAGAATGATATATATCTTTGAAGCTCAAGATGAGGTATTAGGCTAGGTATGAAGCACAATGGGGGGTTTAAAATGATTTGGTTGGTTGGTTTTTGGGCTAAGTCAGAGACCATACACTGAGAAAGTAATGGAAGGAAAGGAGAAAAATAGTAGGATGTTTCGGCAAAAGAAGATAGACTAGGAATGTGCCATCCATTGGGCTATGGAGTCATGAAAGGGGATTACTTGCAAACAACTAGCCAAGGATTTCATAGGGCAATTCATCTATACTAAAGGATCCTTTAGATAGATGGCAGAATGGAACAATAAGGAAAGAAGGTAAAGAAGGAAAGCAACCCAATTTCTGTCTGGAGATCAAGTCAGAGGTCATTTAACTCCAGACCTGCTTTGACATACTCATAGGAAACTCTCAATGGAGGGACAAAGGGGCAACTTATAGATCGTACCAGAGGTCATTTAACTCCAGGTCTGCATTAGCATGCTCCAAGGGAAAAACAGAGATAAGATTTGACACAAAGCTAGAGTCTATAGATCAAAGAAGGACTTTTAACCTTCCCTACTTTGACACCAGCAAGAAACATCCAAACAGCAAGCTCCGAGTTCACACATCAGCTAGCGGGAAATACATCTGCTACACTGGTTAAACCATGGGAGTCCACCCTCAGATTTCACTATCAGCGGAAAACATTGAAGTCATGGAGAGCAGAAGAATAGGGTACCATGCGAGGGTAAATCTTATGCCATATTTCTGATGCGTTCCAGAAGAAAATTAACAACATGAAAAAATGTAATAAAACAACATGATAGTAAAAACATCACCCGTAGTAATAGACCAGGATCCTGTGAAATTTTCTTGATTAATTGATGCAAAACCAGTCACAAACACTGAGCTCAATGGTTGATCACAGTCCAAACTTTCTCCTCCCAGCCTACTACATTACAAGCTACTCTGCTACTCCCTCCCAAGATTGTTCTAACAGTCGAAATGAATCCCTACAACTACAACAGCAACAACCGAACCGAACCCTTTACAATATGTTCTTCAGGATTCTTATAGGAGAATGAGTAATAGCAGGAGTAGATGTAAACTTAATTGTTTCATTATGACAGTAGGAGAGGAAATTCAAAATCCCATTCCACAAAATGGCTCTTCATTAACTGTGTGTACTTTGAAGTATGGTCCAGAAGTCTTGTTAATAACTTCAAGTATGTTCTTCTGAAGAAATCCGACTAATGGTACTCTATGGTAGCCTTCTTAAATAAGTGACAAGGGTAGAAAGGTCTGCAGGTCCTCCCATACCTCATAACTGTGGTCCTAACAGTATTTAAGAATCTCTTGTCAGCACATTAACTTTTAAGGGCTCGAGGAGGCATGGAGAACGTTGAAAGGAAGTCTTTCTGGAGAAAAGTGCTCTGCTGATATGAATGCACTGATGTAACTTTGTTAGTGTGCTTAGTCTTCAAACGACGCCTTCTTCTTTTGAACGCGGGGTTAAGCATTAATTATTCAATAGCAATATTAAACCCCTTTAATCCTTGCTGCTGATACACTGGTCGCGGCTGAATTGGCCTCTCTATGCTTTAAACCACAGTAACTGTGATTATGGAATACAGGGTGATTAAATCACTCTACGAGAACCTTGCACAATTTGATAAACTCGTTAAGAAATCTAGGGAGTGGCAGAAGAAATGTTGTGGAGGCCTGGAGGAATGGTGGCGTAATGGTGAATAATTGATGAAATCATGTGGAACGGGAAGAAACAGAGTGGATGAATGAAAATGGAAGAAAACACAAGGAAGCGAGGCCAATGATGTGGGACCTGGCATGGGCGGAGCGTGATTTGATATGAACCATTGGATCTCAGGAGGATATCAACAGTGGTGATTAAGAAATGATGAAGAAATATGGATGGGGGCGAGATACAATGTGGGTCGTTGATCTTGGATCAAACAGAGGGTCACAATTGGATCGGCGGATCGCAATCGGAAGGGATGGAGGGTGGCACCGTTTAAACTTTGCGATTGGCGATGGTGCGATGGAATGAGTGCGATTAGCGCTGAGCCTTTGGATCTGTACAGATCAACGACTGGTATCGCAGTGGGAACACAAAGGAAGAAAGTCAATCGCATCGGAGATTTTTGGAGTGACAAAAGAAAAGCGCTCACCTGCTCTTCTCATTGCGATAAGCGCCCGGAGCTTAGACGCTTGGTTTCGATGCTCGGTTACATGGTGGGGAAGTGGTTAGGGCTAGGCAGAAAGGGGCTAAGCCTGATATATGAAGCGAAGTGGGTTTTTTAGCCAAAAAAGAGGGGTTTTAAGGCTAAAGAGGGAAACGGTAGAGAGAATAAGGGGGTATTAAACCAAACAAAGGATATTGGTAGGGTTAAAAGGGAATTTGGGATGATTAATGAGGAATTAAGGGAGGAAAAAGGGTGATGAAAACAGAGGTTAAGTGGGGATGAAATAAGAGGGACAAAGCCTTTTTGGGCATTCTTCTTCACAAACAGAGAGGCTTTTAAACTGGGTACATCAATGAAGAGTTATCAAAGGACAAGGGCACAAGGAGGCTTCAAGGATGATGTGTTTTCAGAGGAAATGCATTCCTTGAAGGCTCAAAAACAATTTAGTCCCCTGTTTGCTTGTCAAAACATTCATAGGGGGCTAACAATCTCCATTTATTGAGTTAGACATAGTTCTTTTACATACTAGGCTTATCCCCTTATATAATTCCTTTAATAATATTCCTTCAATATCTTTTTTCCTTCACTAGATATTTAGGTTGCATTTATCTTCCTTCTTTACCTTAGCTTTGATACCATGTTGGAAAATTGGAAAGGAAGAAATATTTTCTCTTTGGTTATAATTAGTTGTGATTTATTTGAGTTATTATTATCATTATTGTTTTCTTATTTTATCTTAGTTCATTAAGCAATTACTAAAACTAAAACTTGAAGATAAAAGACACCAGATGTAGGAGCCTGGGAAAAACCCCTATATAGGGGAAAATCCAGTCAATAAATCTTCCTTCAGTAGATTCATATGATGATGAGACAACCAAGACCTAGACCTTCCTTCTCCACCAATTCATCCTTTCAATGAGATACAACAACCTTAAATAGTCTCTTCTTATCCATTAGCTTGAACCCATCATCAACCCAAAAATTTTGTCCCAAAAACTTTAGAATTTTGACCTCTCCAATAGCTTCACAACTACTATGCAGCTTCAAAACTTCGATGCAATTTCCAAGATTCAATAAAGCTTCACAGATTTGATGCATTTTCCCAATTTTGATGAAGGTTCCCAGCTTCGATGCAGCTTCAGAATTTTGTTTCACATGAGAGAGAGAGAGAGAGAGAGAGAGAGAGACCCAAAAACTTCAATTCCAACTTCCTTTGTGAACTTTGCACTTTTTCTGATCCCAACTTCTGGAATTAAAATGTGTTTGTCATTTCCTCCAAATGAGTCGAGTTGCTTCTTATATATAGGATTCTTGTGAGGTCGAATTACCCTGTTTGAGGCCGACTTGATCTTCCTTGAGGCTGAATTGGTGGAGGAGGCCTAGAATACCTAAAATACAACCAAATAAATTTTTTCTTTAACAAATGCAATATTCCAAAATTAGAATGCAGCTAATTGGAATATTAGTTTTTGATCATGTCACTTAGGATATAAATAAATGGGTAAGGAGGCCCATACATTGCAGAAAAATGAATAAAATCCCTCATAGTGTG
Source organism: Pinus albicaulis (assembly GCA_034641835.2). Taxonomy (NCBI): domain Eukaryota; kingdom Viridiplantae; phylum Streptophyta; class Pinopsida; order Pinales; family Pinaceae; genus Pinus; species Pinus albicaulis. The sequence continues at coordinate 1,299,254,556 of CM076582.1, read as the reverse complement.
AAAAGGGATATTCATAAGAGCTAGATTTCACACCCTCAAGTGTGAAAGAGGACATTTACATGAGGACAAGGTCAAGTTTGACCAAGTCAATAGCGCTGGGATAGGAGGTGGAGAACACTTGGAGAGACAACGCAGTATGAATGGGAGGAAGATTCCTTGGTGGAGGAAACCCTAATGAGTGGGACCCATGGTGAGAGGGCTTCCATTTGTTTAAAAGGAGGGCAAGGCAGCCATTTTTATTCATGATTTGGATGATTGATTTCATGGTCTGATTAGACTTGTGCATTCTCTTGCTGTTTAGCAGAGTTGCAGTGTCGATTAGCACAAGGATTTCCTGTTTACGAATTCCTTCTCCTTTCAATAAAGGCCTCTTGAAGGAGATTTCACTTCATTTCTCCACATCCAGGCTTCAGGCCAAGCTAACTCCTTCATCTACAATGCAGTTTCTATTGAGAGTTGGGTTGTGTTGCAGGGTGTTGAAGTGGAGGGTTGACAACACCACTTTCGGGGCTTGTTTTTCAAAGGAGGAAGCTTTCTTTCCTTTGGGACACCAGTGAGGAAGATTCTAGAGCTTATTTCAGATCTTGGAAATTTACCAACATATTTCCTTTCTCTCACAGCGCAGTCCCTTATCTAGACTGTGTTATTTTCAGTGTGCAATTGCAGTGAGGGTCTGTAGGAATATTGGAGTGTGATATCTTCAGTGATAGGATCAGCCTTTCACTTGGAAGATTCATTGGAGGAGGTCTATTTATCTGATGCAGCATCTTTAGCCATCTCCATCCAGTTCCAATTCTTGAGTTGCAGCTGCTACTGCAACTCCTGCATTTTTGCAGTTTTGCATATTTCAGCCTATCCTTCCAGGATTGCCTTGAAATAGTATTTGGGAGTTTAGATCTTCACTCCCAACATTTTATGAGCTATATCATTCCATATCCATGTATTTACATACTCCAACCGTAGTTATTCTTAATAAAACTGCGTTGTCCTAGCCCTGTATACTTTTCTTTGTAGTAGTGAGCTTGTATTTTATGTACATGTTTCTTGAGGCTGATTTTGCCTATCTTGAGTAACTCTTTCCTCAAGATGTTGTATCTATTTGCTGATATAAGACTAATAAGATGGCTAGATGTTCTTCTTACATTTCCTGAGTTGATGTAACACTGCTCTTTCATTATTATGTTCATGGATTGTTGTAGCTCCACTTTTGGAATATCTTAAGATATTCCCAATAGTGCTGATTTTCCCTTTTTTGGGATATTACAACAAATAAATCCAAAGAACGGTTCTTTACAATATGACATGAACAAGGTCACTTGACATAAACCCTAGAGTTTTTCAATGGAGACCTTGACCTAAAAACAGTTTACCCAAGCAGAAAACCCATGCTTTAATAATCCAATTTATTTAATAATAAAATTTATTTTTCTTTCTTTTGATAAATACATTTCATTATGACTCAACAATTACGAAGAATGACACTAGTTACATTCTTCAACAGTCCTCAATTTGAAGATAAAGGATTATATGATGTCTATTATCCAAGTGCAAGAGGAAAATGAGTCCCTCAAAGAAAATCTTGTAAGATATGATGGTGAATCACGAGCTCCGTGTAGTCAACTATTGAATCTCTAGGACCAAATTAACCTTCTGCATGCACGCCTTTATGAGAATAAAAACACAACCGGGACCCATTATGAGCAATTTCTTGACCCTAACAAGGCAACTACATGTGATGAATTCCAATGTACCTGAAATATGTTTCCATGTAAATTTTGTTTTTACTAAGTAGTTTTTGTCGTACCTATAGTTTTAGGAAAAAATTCCAATCTAATATAGTCTGACATCTTGTTAGTATGTTATTAGTAGTCCTTAGTCAGATGGACTTGCAATATGATGAAAATATTATAAATTTCTGGAGTAAGCGTTGTGTTTGGGCATAGATTTAATATAAATCCTATTTATCCTTGTAAAAAAAATAGAAATGTTCATGAATTATAGGTTGAGATTTATTTTCAAAGTAGTTATGTATTTTCATCCCTTTTAATTAAATTAATCCATTAAAAAAATGTCATATGAAATTTGCTATAGTTTTCTGGGCATGTGCTATTGATAAGTCATGGCATTGGTCCATAGTATTGTAACAAAGTCTATTTGAAAATTAAGATTCTTCATGGTAAAGTGGGGGTGAATCTCCAAAGTTAATAATCTTTTTAAATATTTTTCTAAATGTATATATGTTTAAATTATATATTAATTATTTTCATAATTAATAATTATAATAATAATAACCACCCTAGATCCACCTTAACTTTGGATCTATCAAGTGTTGGGAGGGATCAAATCTCTTTTCACTCTAAAATAGGTTTACATCTCAAGAGATTTGATCTGTCTCAATACTTGGTAGATCTAGTCTAGTTAAGATGGATCTATGCACGTTTAATTTTCCCCTTTAAATAGGATATATTCCACATGAATAGTATGAGTCATTTTTATTTTATTTTATTTTTATAGGGTTAATTTTATTTAGAATGAGTTAAATTATTTACCTTACATTTCATTAAATTACGTTACAACATCTCTATCATATTGGGTGGAAGAGCGCCTCTCGACGCAATGAAAAAAATAAAAATTTGAAATAAAGTTATAATTTAGTTGATTCGTATGATTTTTTAATTGTAATAATGTGAAATGTTTCATGAAAAAAATGTTTTGATACTTATCATGGATTGATGTTTATCAGACCAACCATTTAATTTATATAGCTACACTAATATTTATATATTTAAAATCTTGTTAAATTGTTATTATCATTACATGGGGATAAATGTATGACCCCAAGCCATAATTTTCATCTTTGGGGTTTTATGAGTTTATTTAAAAGAAATTTATAAAAAAATATGTAATATTTTTTCATCTTATTGCGCCAAGAGGCGCTCTACAACCCAGTTTACGATGGATGGGTGAGTGCTAGGTGAGTGTGAGTGTGAGAATTATATGGGTGAGTGTTAGGTGAGTTTCAGCATGAGCATGAGCATTATGTGGGTGAGTGTTAGATAGGTGAGAGTTAAATGTTTGAGAGTCAGATGGGTGAATGTGTGTCATGCCCTTATATCCGTGGTACTTTACCAACCACCTATAAGTAGGCGTGGCACTACCTCACTTTTATTTTTCTTAATACTAGGTGAGTAGACTATGCCTATATCACAACACTTTATTAAATTATCTTCAAGTTTTATCCACTTAAGCAGTGGAAATAAATGAAATACCATAAACATCCATAGATAACCACCTGTACACCCATACATACAAGGGAGGGGCAACTCCCTGAAATGTGAGTCTGCCCGATATCACGTTCACCCAACTCGGCTCGAACTTTTGCGGTGTGAATATTTCACTCAAACAACCTGTCGTGCCTCTTCTCTGCCTGTCGCACTCTCGTGGGTCATTAACACCCTCAGAAAACCCAACTATGCCCATGGTATCTACGCGCTATGTGCTACCCGACTCTACATGAGAGTTTACCATCATCGTCAATGCCCGACTCTGAATTTTCTGCACACATTCGATCACATAAAGACTCGACTCGACCCTACCTATCTTAAACGTAGAAACCCCAATATTTGTGGGTAGGCAACTACGACCATTACGTTCACCCATTGCCTCCCTTCATTGAAACTCGCCTTCGTTGTTGGAGCTTAAGCTTTATCTCATTACCTTGTTCATTCATTGATCGAATTGATTGATTGATCAATGCCTTTGAATGTCCTCCACTTGCCTTATTAATATGGCCAAGTGTGGACCCGTGGAGGGGCACCCACACTCAAGTTTTGGGTCGGCCCTTCACCTCTACACATCAGCTCCATCTTGTTATATATGTTGGTCCAACTATTTTACCAAAGCGTTGTGGCCACTATAAATAATATCACTCGACCGCCAATGTTTTTTCACATTGTGTCTATGCGCGTTCAGGTCGTGCGGGTGCTTGGGTCAGCTCATGCTTCCCGCGCCCTTCGCACTTCTGTCGCACTCGTGTTTTCCGCTATTTGTCACATCTGCACCTACATCTGCATGTTTCGTCGCTCGACCACCAAGCTATCATCGCATGCTGCCTACACTCATCCATTGCATGACTATGCAAACACACCCATGTTCGGTTAATCGCATCTCATGGAGGCCTGCCCATGTGCATCCGCTGGACCTATCGTCGCATGCTTGCCAAACTTACATCACTTGACACCCGATTTGGGTGTTCATTGTGCCAAAACGTGCCCGCCGCTCTCAGTGGTCACTACACGACTCGTGGTCCTGACATCCTCCACCACTCTATAAAATGTTGCCATCCTCGACAATGCCATCATATTTTCACAACACGTCGTCACAATATCCCATCACAATCTATCACTGCAACATCCGTCGCAAAGTGTCATTGGCTCCAAGATACCCATTTCCATGCCACCAACTCTGCTATCATCCAAATATCGTGTCAGAATCCATATGTGATCACTCTTGACCTACTCAATGTCTTTAATCGGTCTACAACTCTACATGAAATCATGTGCAACATCCCCCTATGATGGTGATAATTTGGGTAGCTAATCCAACTGAACATCTCCTCCATAAGAACATATGCTCCCTACACCATCATGGTTGTCAAAACATCTTGTTGTCAAATTTCCATCTTGCTCCACTACATTCTCATAGAATTAGATAACTCACTGCCCTGAGCAGATGACAATGAGCCTCATTCCCATGTTAATCTAAAAAGAGGGGGTAGAAGTGGAGGCTTAAGTCTCTGCCTCTTCCTTAGCTATAAGCTCAATGCACATATCTGGATCATCCACTTCCAATCTCAACATGTATGCTTCCCTGCTTTCAACTTGAATATGGGGCCCAACATCTTCCTTCCTTTCCACTACCTCAAGTCTTCTTGTAACATCCAAGAGACCATTAGGCAATTCTATAATATCATGTGCCTACTCTTGAAGTTTTTCCTCTTCAATGGTCAATCTTCTCTGGATTTCTTCTTCGTGTTTGATGTCTGCCACACTCATAACTGTTAGTTTACAACTGGTTGAATCTTCACCTGTGGTTGGTATGCCTATAGGATCTTCTCGGCCATCATAAATGTACAAATTTTTCACATGTGGTACCACCATCAATTCAAATTTCTTGAAAATTTCCATGCCCAACACAACTTCATAATCATCAATCATGACTACCATGAAATCAACATCCCCATGCCGATCTCCAATACCTATGGGTATTTTTTCATCAACCCCAATAAAAAATTCAGGAGGTGAATTCACTAATTTTAACTTAGCTTGGAATGGTTTGAACTTCTGCCCAAATTTCCTGGAAGTTTCCTCTCCAATGAAGTTGTGAGTTGCACCACTATCCACCATGGTGAGAAGTGTGCCTTTCACAATCTTCATATTCACATACTCAATTTTATTCCTCTCAGGATCATGTCTAGGGACAATTTCCACAACTGTTGCATCTCCCAATACCTGCATAGTCCCAATCATAGGTTCCCTTTCCTTCTACTTCTCAGATTGTACCATAGCAGCCAACTTCGGTCTAGAAGGACAATTCTTCGCTATTTGTTCCTCTGCACACAACCAACATTTCAAGGACTTCCTCATCTTCAAATTGGTATTCAATCTTGAAGATTATTCCTTCGTTGTTTTATCTTTCAGTTTTTTAGGTTTCTTATTCTTTTCGATCCCCTCATCATAGTGTTCAATCAACCTATCCACTGCAGCAAGGGCTTCCTCCAAGGTTTTGACCTTTTTCCTCTTTACCTCATTGTGTGTCCTAGGTATTAATCCAATAATGACATTAAACACCTTGTCTTTCTCCGCCATGTCTAGTAATTCCAGGATAGTACTTTGATACTCACTTTGGTATTGCTGGAGACTTCCAGTTTGTCTAATGTATTTAATGATAGTTCTTGCATCCATTGTCTCATCTTGTGGACTAAAGTGAATCTAAAAAGCTTCCTTCATCTCTTCCCATTTCGTGATGTCATCACCTTCACCATTTGCAATCTATTCAAGCTTCCTTCTCCACCACATTTCTACATCCTTTGTCAATAATTGAGCAACAATGTTCACCTTGGCTTCTTCATTATGAATAGACAGTTGGTCCAAGTATTTTTCCATATCCCATAATAATTTTCCAAGTTCTTTTGCATTCCTTGTTCCATCATATGATTCAAGTTCCTTTATCTTCATGTGGGAAGTCCCCCCAGAGGTTCCTTGCCCCATAACTCTTTTCAACAAAGCTACATCATCGGTAACATCTTTCAGCATTTCATAAGCCTTGGAAATATCATCTATCATGTGATCCCTTGATGCTGCCATATCTTTTCATTTCTTTCAAATTTTCACAAATTTGTCATTTTGTGTACTCATAACACACATCCAATGCATCAAACTCGGCCGTTCCCTTTGCATTTTCCTGTTGTAGTATCTTGACCTCCATCCGGAGCTCTTCACTCCCAACTCTTCTTGCTTCAACAACCTCTTGGAGCTCTCTTATTAGTTTACTCTTTTCTTCCATATGATCCACCATCTTCTCCGTGATGACTTCCTACGAGAGTAACAACAGTTCCTCAACAATTTGAGGTCCCTCCATGATACCTTCCATTTGTCTTAATTGAGAGTGAGTCAAGACCATATACAATCTGGTTCAACTTCGACCCTGTAATATGCCCCTGTCAAACTGCAAAAATATACCAAAGATAATCCCAAGCTTCATCTTCAACCTCCAATCCTGCTTGTTGTCCATGCCTACTTCAATCCTCGACCTTCAAACTTCAATAAACAAAGTCCTGCATTAACTGGGCTCTGATAACACCTGTTACGACCTTATATCCGTGGTACTTTTCCAACCACCTATAAGTGGGTGCGACACTACCTGACCTTTATTTTTCTTAAGACTAGGTGAGTAGACTATGCCTCTATCACAACACTTTATTAAACTATCTTCAACTGTTATCCAGTTAAGCAACGGAAATAAATACAATACCATAAACATCAATATATAACCACATGCACACCCATACATACAAAGGAGGGGAAACTCCCTGAAATGTGAGTCTGCCTGATACTTTGTTTCATAAAATAGTCATACCACTTCCAATTAAAATTCAAGTATGCATACTTCTAAAATAAAAATACAACATCCACAGGATTCCCTGGTAGCGTCGTGCACGTTGTGCATGCTCTCGGGTCCTACTGTGCATGCCCTGCACATCTCTTTCGATTTATGCACACGTTGGTTCCTTTCCCAGCGACATTCACGAGTCTGCCTGAACACCCTATTGTTTGTGTAGCATAGATCACGTTCACCCGACTCGGCTTACACTTCCACAGTGTGAGTATTCCGCTCAAACAACCTGTCGTGCCTCCACTCTTCTTGTCGCAATATCGCGGTTCACCAACGCCCTCAGAAAACCTAACTCTACCCGTGGTCGCTACGTGCTATGCGCTACCCAACTCTGCACGTGCATTTACCATAATTTTCGCTGCCAGACTCTAAACGTTCTAAAAACGGTCGGGTCACAAAAAGAACCGACTCGGCCCAATCTATCTTAAACGCAGAAACCCTGATATTTGTGGGTAGGCAGCTATGACCCTTACATCTGCTTGTCGCCTCCCTTCGGTGTAGCTTGCGTTCACTAATGGAGTTGAAGCTTGAGCTTGTTGCCTTGTCCGCTTGTTGATCGAATTGATTGATTGATCGATGCCTTTGAACGTCCTCGACTTGCCTTATTAATACGGTGAAGTGTGGACTCATGGAGGGGCACCCACACTCAAGTGTTGGGTCAGCCCTTCACCTCTACACAATGGCTCCATTCTGTTATATATCGACCCAAATATTTTACCAAAGCGATGTGGCTGCTATAACTAACATCACTCAACCGCCAATGTTTTGTCACATCATGCCTATCCGCGTTCAAGTTGTGTAGGCGCTCGAGTTGGCTTGTGTTGCCCATGCCCATCACCTTTTTGTCGCACTCGTGTTGTCTGCTATTAGTTGTGTCCGCACCTCCATCCGCATGTTTCATCTCGTGAACACCAAGTTATCGTCACATGTTGCCCGCGCTCATCCGTCGCATGGTCGACCAAACACACCCATGTTTGGTTCATGACCTATCATCGGGGCTTGGCCGCTATGTGCATCCATCGCACCTAGCGACACACGCTTGTCGAAATTACGTCACTTTCCACCCGATTTGGGCACCCGTCACGCCAAATCGCACCCGCCGCTCTCAGTGGTTGCTACACAACTCATGGTCGTGACAGTGTGAGTGTGAGATAGGGTAATTCATCTTTGGTTTGTCAAATTTAAATTTAAACATGATGATGTTCATGGTTTGATATTTTATGCTAAGTATAAAACCATCAGAAAAATATTTGTAGACTACCCAAAACCTAAAGGATGGTAAAAATCAAAGGAAAATGCATGGCGAGAACGCAGATACAGGCATCCTTAAAAAATAATGCATCTTCAAACCACTTGTAACAAAAAAAAATAGAGAGGTGCTCTTTTCTTAAATATTATATGATCCTTAGTATAAAACCGCTGGAAACAAATTTGTAGACTACACAGAACTTGAAGAATGGTAATAATCAAAGTAAAATGTATGCCGAGAACGCAGATATAGGCATCCTTGAAAACTAATGTAGCTTCAAGCCACCTGTAACAAAACAAATAGGTGCGCTTTGACACGAGAAACGATATGGATCGAGTGAAAAATTATTTGGGTGTTGACAATATTTATTTGGGTATCAAGAAATTTGATTTGGTTGTCCAGAAATGCAATCGAGTGTCAGATCGCTACCCAACTCAATTCATTTTTTTCATTCATAAAAAATACAAGAATTGACTTTATTAAATGAAACTGGGCAACTATCAGATGAGAGACTCTGCCTTGAGAGACTGCCTCTATAAAATGCTCTACCTCAATTACATTACAACCATGAATATATACTCTTCATGCATATAGGGAAGTTAAAACATCTTAGCTAAAGAATAGGAACTAATTCCTAATCTAAAGTTCTGGTGAATCGACTCTCTCCTAAATTACATTCTCCATTATTTTCAGCACTCCCCCTTAATGGAGAAAGGGTTCATTAAAACTCCTAACATTTCCCTAAATGACTCAAACTTGAATCTTCCAAGAGGCTTAGTAAAAATGTCAGCAGCATTATCACAAGTATTACAATATTCAATATGAATTTCCTTTGACTGAACCTTCTCCCTAACAAAATGAAACGGTGTATCAATATGCTTTGTGTTTTTATGAAACACCAGATAATTTGCAAGTTTGATGGAGCTTTGGTTATCACATCTTATAATTGTTGCATATTTTTGTTCTTCTCTGGCATCTTGGAGAAGTCTCCTCAACCAAACTGCCTCATATGTTGTTGCACACATAGCATGATACTCAACTTCTGCTGAAGACAAGGATACAATGTTCTACTTCTTGCTGCTCCATGCAATGACCCCAGACCCAATGCTAGATGCATAACATGTTATGGATCATATGTCATCTAAATTTATGACCCAATCGAAGTCTGGAAAACATGTCAATCTAACATCAAACGAATCAGTATATATAATATCAAAGTCCAAGGTTCCTTGAAGATGCCTTAAGACACCTTTCCCTGCAATCCATTGACTTTCAAGTGACTTGGACATAAATTGGCTCAATACACTCACTGCATAAGCCAAATCTGGTCTAGTAGTGGTCAAGTAGAACCGTCATCATTCTGAAGTTTTGTATTTTGATGTAAAGGCACTACTGCAGATTTGGACTGATCCATCCTGAACTTTTTCAGTAAACCCCTGACATATTTATCCTGTGATAGAAAAGTCTGGCATGAATCTCTCCAGACTTCAAGACCCACATAGTAGCATAGCTCACCAAGGTCTTTCATCTAAAACACCTATGACATCTTCTCCTTGATTTCTTTAATGAGTTCATCATAATTTCCTGCAATGATAAGATCATCTACATATAAATAAATCAAAACAATTTGCCCCTATTTATCAAACATGGTATACATTTTAGGATCATTCTTGCTTCTTTTATAACTGTGTTGCAAGAAAAATGAAACAATTTTATCATACCATGACCTGGGTTCCTGTTTTAGTCCATATAATGCTTTCTTCAATCTACATACTAAATGTTCTTTCCCCTGCTTGACAAACCCCTTCGGTTTATCTAAATACATTTCTTCTTTCAACTCCCCATTTAAAAATGCAAATTTCACATCTGGTTGGTGTATCGTCCAATGATGTTTGGTAGCTAAAGCAATTACCATTCTAATTTTGTTTAGTTTAGCTACAGGGGTGAAGGTTTCCTCATAGTATATACCTTCTTTTTGCGAGTACCCCTTTGCAACCATCCTAGCTTTATATTTATATATACTCCCATCTGCTTTAAATTTAGGCTTGTGTAGCCATTTGCAACCTATGGTTTGTTTGCCTTCAGGTAATTCAACTAACTCCCAAGTTTTGTTTCTAAGTATTGATTCATATTCCTCTTCCATGGCTACCCTCCATTCATTATATTGATTGGCTTCTTTATAACTATATGGTTCAACAACATTTAACATGCTAGTTATAAAATCATTTTCCCTATATCCTGCTAGAAATTGAGTTTGCCTACCTAATCTCTTGAGTGTTGGAGTGGCTTCACACCTATTATGATCTTCCCTTTGCGGACTTGGGTTGTCTACTACATTTGTACCATATGCTTCTTCCTTTTTCTGCTGCTGCTCATGGACGTCCCCTATTTCATCACCCCCTTCTTCCATCAACAAAAGAATGTCCCATTCTTCATTGTTGTTATCATTGTTTCCATCATGAACCTGCTCATGAAAAACTACATCTCTACTTGCAAATAATTTATGAGTAGAGGGATCAAACAATTTGTAAGCCTTAAATTCAGTACAATACCCAACAAAAGTGCATTTAATGGCCTTTTAATCCAGTTTCTTCCTATCCTCCTTTGGAACATGAGAAAAATATTTGGAGCCAAAAACTCTTAAATGTTTAATTGCAGGGTTGAAACCTAATAAAGCTTCAAATGGAGTTTTAAACTCAAGAATATTTTTTGGACTCATGTTCTACAAATATACTATTGTATTTATTTCTTCCGCCCAAAAACCATTAAACAAATTCTTACCTTTAAACATTCTGTGAGCACACTCCATAAGGGTTTTGTTCTTCCTCCCTGCAACCTTGCTATATTGAGGAGTGTGAGGTACTGTAATCTGTTATAGTATTACATGGTCTTTGAAATATTTGTCGAAATTAGCCTTCCTGTATTCTCCCCTTTGGTCCGAGAAGAGAATCTTCATGAATTCACCTATCTACTTCTCAATCATGCTTCTGAACTGTTTGAAATATTCGAAAGTGTGACTCTTTTTTACTGAGAAAATATACCCACGTGAATCTTGTACAGTCATCAACAAATAATAAGAAATACTAAGTGCCTCATAATGACCTTGACTGCATTGGCCCACACAAATCAGTGTGGACTAACTCTATTACATCTCTCTACCTTCTATCTACATTTACAGGAAACTCATCTTTGTGCATCTTCCCAAGAGCACATTCTTCACAGTCAACATGAACATGCTTTAAAACAAGAAGACCATTCACCATACCTATTTTTTGAAGTAGCAACAAATCATTGAAATTAATATGGCCGAATCTTTGATGCCATAAATCTTCTGTAGTCATACCTGATGATGTCAATGCTTGGTGTGGCGCACTTATCACATTCAACTTATAGATACCTCCCAAGAGAATCCTTGTTGCAATTGTCTTCATACAATCCAATAGTTCCTTAATAACACAATAAGATTTAAAAAACTCTACCTTAAGATTATGATCTGTTATCATTGAAACAAAGATCATATTCTTATTGATTCCAGGTACAAAAATCACATTTTGGATATGCCTAATATTTCCATCAGGAAATATGACAGGAACATTACCACACCCTTTGATTTGGTACCCTCTGTCATCACCAAGGTAGATTTTTGTACCATTACTAGTTTCTTTGAATTCTTCAAACCACTTTCTATTACCTGTCATGTGAGTCAAAGCTCCTGAGTCCACAAACCACGTATCTGTTTCATCATTCTCATCATAATCAACCATAAATATTCTGAGGTCCTGATTATGATCAACATCAGCAAAGTGTCATGCATGCCTCTTATGTCTATGTTGACTTTCATCAAATTTCTTCTTCCAGAAATGTTTAGCTATATGACCAACTTTACCACAATAGATACAGTTGGTTGCTAAATAATTTCTATTTGATGACATATATTGAGATAGAGTTGGCTTTATTTGTGGTGTACCTCCCCCTTTTTTTCCTCCATTTTCCTTCCCTTTGAAGGGCTTCTTCTTCTCTATTAAAGAAAGATCTAAACTCTTGGGTTTTAGGGTCATCTTCCTTTCTTCCTCTTACATCAAGATCACGGTCAATTCTTCAAATTTGGGGGCTTTCTCTCTTGCAATCAAGCTTGTAATAAACATCTAATAGTCGTGAGTCATACAATTCATGGTAATCGTTACCATATCAGTGTTTGACATTGCCTCCCCTATGTCATCAGGATTTTCTTTGAGGTCCTTGATGCAAGAGATGAACACACAACTACTGATTTATTCTCCTCCATTTTAATGGAGAGAATCTTGCTTTTGAGAAAAAAAATGATGATTTGTGTTTCTGTTCTCGTACAGATCCTTGAGGGTTGTCCAGATCTCGTTTGATGATTTTCACTCTATGATGTGAGGGATAATGCAGTCTTTGACTGACATTTTCAACAACATTTTCGACTTGTTCTCCCTCTTCTCCCAATCCTGAATTGTCATAGCTGATCTGCCTCCTACAACTATAGGTTTCAATTCATCGCCATTCACGATATCCCATGCAATTTTCCCTTCCAAAAAAGTCTGCAACTTGAATTTCCAATTAGAATAATTGTGGAACCGTCGAGCTTATTTCTCTCGTTCAAGTATGCCTCGACCATTTGGTTATTCATCTTGACACTTTAAAAATTTCGACCTCCAGCAATTAAAAGACAGATCTACCCCAGATCCAAAAAGAGATAATATCAAGAAACCAGAGATCCTCTTTAAAAAAAAACAACCCATTAAAAGAAAATGCGCCCAGACTCCTTTCTTCTGTGGCCAATACCTTAAACAAAAAATCATTTCAAGTATTTTCTTTAAAAATACAATCTTTTCTAAATGGCCTTCTTTTTAAAAATTGGAGGATAAGAATTTTTCACTTGCCTATGCAACACTATCTTCAAGGCTCCACGTAGATACGCACGGGCATGAGCAATAGCTCCACGGCCTCCTCTACAGGACATGCTTATCCCTTCTCTGCCATGGTGCTCCTCTGGCATGGGCTCTCGATGGCCTTCCACGACCTCCATGCAGATCTGCTTGGGCATGATCCTCCACGGTGCCTCCACACAGGCTCAGCCACCACTACCTTGACGTTCCTTAGTCGACGGCCTACGGGCTCCACGCAACCTCCAGTGATTTCACTGTTGCCACAGCATTCTGCATGTGCTAACTAGGATCGGCCTCCACGATCCTCCACACAGCTCCGTAGTGCCAAATCGAAATGCTTCCGATCAACAAACTGGTCCTGAAATGAATAAGAAGATTGACGTGCCTCCGCCTCTCAAATCCGCGCTGATCAGCAGATCGGTGTCATTCCGCCTTTCGTCTCCTTGATCAAATCGACACGTTTTCCCTTCTCGGATCAACACTGAATCAATAGAGCAGCACCCTTTTTCTACTCGGACCAACGCTGACCAACTTTGTCTCACAAATAGGGGCCTCTCTTCTACCACCTAGACTCTCACAGGGAGATCAAAGCACTCTGGTTTTGACTCACCAATCCTGGAGACACTCACTCAGGGATCAAAGCACTTTGGCTTTGATTCACTGGCCCTGGTGATCTAATACCATGATAAAAAATACAGGAGTTGACTTTATTAAATGAAAATGGGCAACTTTGATATGAGAGACTCCACCTGGAGAGACTACCTCTGCAGAACGCTCTACCTCAATTACATTACAACCATGAATATATAGTCTCTATGCATATAGGGAAGTTAGAATAGCTTACCTAAAGAATAAGAATTAATTCCTAATCTAAGATTATGTTGCACTGACTCTCTCCTAAATTAAATTCTCCATTACTTTCAACAACCATGACAAAAAGGAGTAATAGGTTGGGTGCCAGGATCGATCTTGTGACCTATAAGTTTGTATGTATGTTTACTGCTCTGAGGTCTCTAGGAGAATTGGGATCTCCTCTCCCCTAGGCTATCAAAGACGAGAGAATGGGAGAATGATGTAGGTCTCGACCTGATTTATAAGTTCTCAAACGTGTTGAATGTTTAATCTCGGTTGAATGGCCCGTACGATACTTAATTTTACAAACCTAAAACCAAATAAATATAATCTTCATGTCATAATATAAATAAAAATGACAGGGATTGAACAATTGGTATGAGTTCTGTGGCTCCTACATATGACACACGTAGAACTTTTGTCGTAGAGCTTATTTCATTGTATTGTGATCGACATGGTGATTAATTTGGCACCGCCCATTTTTTTTAAAAGCTTTGGATAACAGTTGGTATTAGTTTCTTCAGCAGTCGTCTGAATATTAAAAAAAAAAACTGGAATTATCTTTATTTAATTAATTTCAGTAACGATAAGTTCAACTTTTGCAACTAACACAGTGTTGTTTTCTACTCAGAAAGCTGAATTCATTCCCGGTCTTACAGAATAGTAATTATAAACATAAATTTATAATACATGTGAGTATATAAACTCTATATTTTTAATGTTAAATCATATTATAATTATTACTCTTATTTGTACAAGGCTTGGGAAATTAGAACAGGGATTATAGTTTTACAGCTTATGACGTACCTCCTCCTCTGATCTCCCTTCATATATTGTGTATTTAATTATATAATTGAGCAAATGCATATATGTTGATGATTTAGTATATAAATATTGTGATTTTCAGGGTTGGGGTGTAGCCGTTTTAGTAGGGTTACCCAATTTAGATGCAGTCTTTACAATGATTCCCCTGAATTTTATATGTTGATGATTTAGTATATAAATATTGTGATTTTCAGGGTTGGGGTGTAGCCGTTTTAGTAGGGTTACCCAATTCAGATGCAGTCTTTACAACGATTCCCCTGAATTTTCTCACCGGTAGAACATTGAAATGAACTTTATAGGGAAACTATAAGCCTCGCTATGATTTTCTAGGCCTGGTGAAATTGTATTTGGATAAGGTAAGGCTTCTATCATTATTATTGAATTTTTTCTTAATTAGAAAATATATGAAATATTAATTCTAATAAAATAAAATATTAAAATTATAAAATATTGAATTAAAATTTTTATTCAATATTTTATTTAGTGTAGTTACATACTATATAAAATTTAATTACAATATAATAAGATTTTTAATCATGAATATTTATCATGGATATTATTAATTTCTAGATATTTTTTCTTGCAATACTATGGGCCAATACCCAAAAGAGAAAGATAGAGGGAGGGATGGAGAGGGAGGAGGTGGGAAATCATAATACCATTGGCCAAGACCATGGTTTATCAATACCATGGACCATCTAGGTGTTTTTCTATTATGTTATGGATCTAGGCTTTTAATTTATTTTCTTACAATACCATGGGTTAATACCATGGTCATTGGCTTATCAATACCATATGCCCAAAAACCATAACTATTTCAAAATAAAACTATTTTTCAAATACTTTATTTTAATTTAATTTTATAGCAATTTTTAATTAAAATTAAAAACAAAAATGTTATAATTAATTTTTAGGTATATCTAAACCTACCATCCTCACGATTACTAAAAATATTCCCATAGAGATTAAATCAAGGTTTTAATAAATTAAAAATGAGAATACATGAAGAGAGAAAGGTGGAGAGGGAATGAGAGAGAGGGAGAGATAAGGGAGATATCAAGATGGAATTAGGGAGAGAGGAGATGAGGGAAGGGAGAGAAAAGGATAGGATAGAGATAGGGAAATAAGGGGAAGAGAGAGACGTGGAGACATAGATATGGAGGAAGGGGAGAGTGGGAGAGAAAGAAGGAGAGAGAGACAGAGATTGTGACATAGTTGGAGGGTGGAGAGAGAAAGTGTGTGAGATAGGGGGCAAGACTGAGGGAGGTGGGAGAGAAAGGGAAAGAGAGGAAGGGAAATAAAGGGGATTTGAGAGAGGGGAGAGAGATAAGGGGATAGAGAAATGTAGTTGGAAGGGGGAAAGAGAGAGAGGGAAGTGAAAATACATTGAGAGATAGAGTGGAGAGAGAGAGGGAGTGATAAGGGAGAGATGAATATGAAATGAGGGAGAGAGGAGATGAGGGAAGGGAGAGAAAAGGATAGGAGAGAGATAGGGAAAGAAGGGGAAGAGAGAGACATGGAGACATAGATATAGAGGGGGGATAGAGAGGGAGAGTGAGAAGGAAAGAAAGAGAGAGATAGTGATAGAGTTGGAGGGTGGAGAGAGAGTGTGTGTGTGTGATGGGGGGAGAGAAAGGGAGAGGGGGGAAGGAAGAGAGATAGGACTTGAGAGAGAGAAGAGAGAGAGGGGGAGAGAGAGATGGACTTGGAGAGAGAGAGAGAGAGAGTATGTTTTGGGGGGTGAGAAGGAGAGACAAGGGGTGATAGAGATATAGATAGAGGGGGGAGAGCTGGAAGAAGAGAGAGGAAAAGAGAGGGATGGAGGAAGAGAGATAAATATGGAGAGAGAAGTGGGAGAGAGAGAGAGAGAGGGGGAGGGAGATTGAAGGGAGGTGGGGGAGAGAGAGAGAGGGGAGAGGGGGTAGGGAGAGAGATAAATAAGGAGAGATGGATGGAGGTATAGATATAGATGAAAGGGGGGAGAGAGAATAAGAGAAATATAGAGAAAGGGAGGGAGTGGTGGCGAGAGACAGACAGAGGAGAGAGGAATGGAGAGAGAGATAAGGATATAGGGAGGGATATAGACACAGAATGGAAGGTTGAGAGAGAGGGAAGAAGAAAGAGACACAGAGTGACAAATACAAACATAAAAGCTAGATCTAGAAAGTCCTCAATATTTTGGTTTTTTAGTAAAATGGATGTATTGATTTCAATGTAGTTATTGATTTCTAATCCTATTTGACCGCTTGTGCTACATTCATCGATTTCAGTGTAGATTTTGATTTCTAATCCTATTTAATACTTTACACTAGATGCATTGATTTCAGTGTAGTTGTTGATTTCTACTCCTATTTTATTGCTTTCATTAGATTCATTGGTTTCATTGTAGATATTGATTTCTAATCCTATTTGATCGCTTGCACTAGATGCATTTATTTTAGTGTAGATTTCAATTTATAATCCCATTTAATACCTTACACTAGATGCATTGATTTCAGTGTAGATGTTGACTTTTACTCCTATTTGATTGTTTGCACTAGATGCATTGGTTTTAGTGTAGATATTTATTTATAATCCTATATGATTGATTGCACTAGATGCATTGATTTCATTGTAGATGTCTATTTCTAATCCTATTTAATACCTTACAATAGATGCATTTATTTCAGTGTAGATGTTTATTTCTAATCCTATTTGATTGCTTGCACTAGATGCATTAGTTTCAGTGTAGATATTGATTTCTAATCCTATTTGATTTCTTGTAGTAGATGCATTGATTTTAGTGTAGATTTTGATTTCTAATCCTATTTGATTGTTTGCACCACATGCATTGATTTTAGTGTAGATGTTGATTTCTAATCCTATTTGATTGTTTGAACTAGATGCATGGATTTTAGTGTAGATGTTTATTTATAATTTGATGCAACTAGATGTATGATGTACATTAATTTCAAAGTAATTAGATTAATAATGTGCGTTTATTTTTTTGGACGCCTAATCCACTAAGGGTTAAGGTGTGGAAAACGAAGAGTCAAAAGGAGTCCAAGAGACCTTGGAATATGGAATCCAAGGATCATTCCATTGTATGATAAATATGTATCATTGTGAGTAATAGAGAATCTCATGTTTATCTATCTTTTTATGTGTTTACCATGCTTGTGTTTGAAATTGTATCAGAGTGGGCGTTCTCCTACCCTGTTCCATTTTGAGCCATTGATTAATTTATATATGCATGACAGTTCAGCTACAGTCCTGCATTTGATGAATATCCTATCAACTAGATTCTAGCTGCATTCTATTCCTTAGTAAATATTTTCTGACAGTTTATCTGCTCTAACGATCTCCTTTATGATGGTTTGTCCACTCTAAGGCCCTGACATTTGTGCATCTCTTATACACATAATGTTCTACCCTGCATACCCATATCTCTGTACAAATATTGTTGAACATTGCTTCAGCGCAGACCTTCCTGGCTCCTGTGGATATTGAACACTAGCAAGACATGTTATGGAAGAAGTTTATAACTGAAGAGAGATCCCCCTGACATGTGTTACCTGAATCCTTAGGCCACCTACCATTTATATATGACGTAACAATCCCTGATTGGAATTCAAAATTTAATGTTGATGTTGTCAATGATCAAAAGGTGGAGATATAATTCGTCGAGGGATATTAGTGGGTGATGAAAATAATTGATTTAAGAGACATTTATGCCCGCACAAAGATGTGAAGGTCGAATAGTCGTCGAAAAAGATCTAGTTTTCTTTGTTGTATTATATGCGTTGAATCATTTATGCGTTTTCTGTTGGTACATTGGTTGAAATCCAGTGAATTCCATGTCCGTTGAGCCAAGTCTGTGAGTAGTATAATGGTTGAATGGAGCACTCAGTCCATGCATTGTGACCTATATGGTTCAACCTATGGAATTTGGTTAATTCGATATTTGTCCATTGAGTGTGTGTGTTGTGTTAAATATTGAGCATGAGTTTGGATTGATTTCATTTCATATGAGTTGTTATTTTTTTTAGCTCGCTCATACTAAGACATGGAGACATTCTTTGGAGGTTTTCCTGGGAGCCATCAAAAAACACTCCTTCCAAGGCCACCAATAAAACCGTAAGGGACTCCTCCATTTTGTACATCAACATTTTATATGTGATGATTTGAATAATCTGATAAAAGGGGCTTTAGAAGGTGAAGAGTCACCTCTGAAGAAGACAACGATAAGTTTAGATCCTAATGGGAAATTAATCACAAATCTAGATGCATTAGCGTGTTAATCATTTGAAATCGAAAGTATACCATGGTAGCCTTTGTATATTTGGTGCAGCTGATTGTCCAAAGGTTGTGATACTTATGAGGGAATTAGATTTAGATTTATTTTTTGTACAAGTCTATGTTGCGTTATGACTTGAACAAAAATGACTTCGTGTGACGGATTGTGGGTGACATAAAACAAAACATAGTCTCTAGTGAAATTTTTGAGTACATCCAGGAGTCAAATCTACAATTATATGAACAAGGTTCAATTCAGAAGCTATACTGGTATTCTAGTTTTCAAGCTTCTGTGGTTCTCAATTGATCAAGAAGAATCTGGATTTTCCACAGTATAAGAGAATATCTGTCGACGTTTAGAATCTCCATGGAGATCCATATTCACAACAAATGAATGATATTCCTTAGTGAGCCTTCAACGTTGCAAAAAACACGTTCACTTGTCACAATGCTCATATTTGTTTGCGCCTTTTTCTTATATGCCTTCCATAGTGCGTTTTCTACCTTGAATACTCCCTAGCAAACTCGTTTCATATTCTCTAGCAAGGTTCATTTGTATGCTCTCCAAGATATCTAATAGTTGTCAATTTCTATTTGTGGGTCAATGCATGTGGTCCATTTTATACTGAAGAATACACATGTAAATATATTGTACTGCATGGGACATAAATAAAGGGTCAAAGCACATATTTCATATTTAATTTTTTATGTACATTGATTTAATCAAGGAATAGTGAAGTAAAATGGCAACGGGGGGGCCTGTGCGAAACAAGCATATTTGGTCCCTCTCTACAGACAAATAAAAAGTAGTTTCTTTGCCAAGAGTTCCAAAGTTCACAAGACTTAAATTTGAGACTATTGAGAAGGAGGGAAATAATATAAAAATCCTAAATTTTATGTTCTTGATTTAGGAAAATAGGTTATCTGTATACGAGTTGGAAAGTCTCAACTGCACATATCTCATTCTCTGCCAAACAATTTTAAGAACCACATTTCTAGTAGGTATTTGCGTTACTGCTATATCAAGTTTGTTGTGGGAAACGTTTTCTCAAGGAGAAGCATTTCTTTTTGCTAACACACTGGCCAAATTTGATGATATATTAGAGCTATTGAACACAGCAATACTTTCCATTGTTGATGAAAGGTAAACATTAACAAAGACACTCTCTTTGACATTCAGAATTGCCAGCATCATGCATAAGAAAAGACTGATTTTCTATAACTAGAATCTCAGGTATAGCGAGATGATCTTCAGCAAAATGTTTGTCATTCTGAACTTGTTTTTGCTCAGAATATTGAGACAAAATCCCATCAACAACAAGAAACTGTTCAGATCACTTAGCCCAGTACAATAGCAGATTTTAATGGAGAAATGAAAATGCAGCCTGCACTTCCCAATCCCGTCATCAAACCTTGGGAAGAGCTTGTCCATAACAAGCACAAAGTAGGTCTTTGATATGAAAAGGAGGTGTCCTTTCATATTCCAGACTCCAAGCCCATCAAATTTGAAAGTGTAGGATTTATTTATGATAGTTCACCTTCAACTATTCCAAATTTCGCTCCTCTTCCACAACATATTGTGAAATGCCAACATTGTGACCGAGTTGCCCATATGAAATATCATTGTTTCAATATTCACCCATGCAAGCACTGTGGTCAACACATTGATTCTTTACAAAGATGCTTCAAAAACAAGCCTCCTGCAAGAACAAAAATTCATCTTGGATGGATCGCTTCTTGGCAATGGGCATCAACAACCAAGAAGATGTTTCATTCATATGTCAGAACTTGTTCTAGAGTATTTAACCATCTTGAAGTTGATTTTTTTCCATCATCTCACCTTGTATCTGACAGGAGGGGAAATGATAGTCATCTACAAGCTTCAAATCCACATCAAGCGAGCCTCAACCACAACCTTTCATTCTAGATTCAAAGTTTTAGCCAGAGACACAATAGTTCAAACGAGCCAAAGCCATAACTTGCCATTCTAGATTTAGAGTTGTAGCTAGAGACAAAACAGTTCAATTGAGTTTGAGCCACAACCTACCATTCCAGATTAATATTTGTAGTCAGAGACACAAATGCCCATGAGCATGCCTTTGGTTGGTGTTCAGCCTTAAACCATCTATGTGAGGTTGATCTTCTTCCTCTTCAAAGAATTGGGGAGACTTCCTCTAGCAAGAGAATTCAGTTTATTTTTCGGTTTTGGAGGAGTTCCAGGAATTGCATCAAGCATTCCAGAGTTATTGGGCATCCTTAAACCATCACAGTTTTTATACCTCCCTTCTTCTAGGTTTAAGGTATCCATATTCAAAACATTAGGAGCAGTTTCTCTAGTAGAAGATCTCAGCTTCTTGCCAGATTTGGAATAGTTCCAGGAACTACACTAAACATTCCAGTGTTTTTAGTCATCAATAAACCACCTCGTTATGCCAACATTTTAGAGAGCTCATTCAACCTAGTGTTTTCATGCATACTTTACAGATTTGTGTTACAGATCTCTTCTTGGACTCATACATACCCCTTCTGATTAAGGGGGGAAGGTTGGACACCTAATCCACTAAGGGTTAAGTTGTGGAAAATTAAGAGTCAAAATGAGTCCAAGAGAATCTTGAATATGGAATCCAAGGGTCACTCCATTGTATGATAAATATGTATCATTGTGAGTAATATAGCATCTTACGTTTATCTATGTTTTTATGTGTTTACCATGCTTTCGTTTGGCAGATTTCAGTGTAAGAAAATATTTCCCCCCTCCATCTATATCTCTATCTCCCATTTTCTCTCCTTCTTTATCTCTCTATCTCACCACCCTAACATACACACTCTCCCTCCATATCTATCTATCTCCCTCTCTCCCTCCCTTTTTCCACTCCCCCTTTCTCTCTCGTCCCCTTCTCTCTCTAACACTTCTCTCTGCATATCTATATCTCTTTCTCCCTCCATATCTTTGCCTCTCTCTTCTTTCCTCTCCCCCCCCCCCCCCCCTTAATTCAACATTGTTAATCACTTTGCATTCAAACGTGGTAACAGAAAATAACTAATAGGTGTGATAATAAGAACACTAGAATAAAATAGTTTCATATTGATTGCAATGAAGATTGTTTGTAATTGAGTATATTCTTATTATTCAAATTTTTTATCATTCAACATTATTACATAGCCACTTTGCACTTAAAATTTAATTTCATCATTTTTCATCAAGTTACTAACAGTCTCTCTCATATCAACAAATTCAGGTAACTTAGCAACATGGAAAATTTTAGGGGCTGATATTCGCAGGTGGGCTAATTTTCCATGGTTTTTCCAAAAAAAAGATTCGCCAATTTCCATTTTTTTTTAAAAAGTGATTCGCCCAAATTTCACAATATAAAATTATTTTATATTAAAAATCGCCAATATTATATATAAAAAATATATAATATCATTATAAATTTGAATAATTTTACAAATACATCAATCAAAATTTTATAGTTTCCATATTAGGGACTAGTGAGATTCGCCAATTTTTTAAACATCAAGATAATTTTCCCTCCTTAAAATTATCCCTGCTCAGCAAAGTTAAAATTAAATTGACCAAATGCATCTTAGACATATTTATCATATTAAAATGATCAAAATAATTATATGTTCAAAAAATTTTGTATGACCTCATACGAATGAAACCATCATAGATCCATCTTAACCCTAGATCTATCAAGCATCAAGAGGGATAAATTGTCTCAAGGTGCAAACCTTTCATCATGTTTTGCACTCAAAAAAGAGGTTTCCACCTTGAGAGATTTGATCTCTCTAGGTGCTTGATAGATCCGGGGTTAAGATGGATCTAGGATGGTTATAAAATTAATGATGTTAGTAACATTATTTCTATGAAATTATGCTAAAGAATCAATATACAATCTTCTTTCAAAATGTTAAAAAAATGTCTTTTAAATAGATGATTATTTTTTAAATAAAAATAAGAATTTTTTTATATAATGGAGAAACATTTTAAAAATTTTGTTTAAAAATTGAATAAATGTGTCCATCAATGTTATATAAAAAGTGATAATGTTGAATTATCTTTACAAATAATAGGATGTTTAGAAAGTCAAAATTTGAATAAAGTTAAAATCCTAATACCAGTGAATGTAATTAGAATTAGGCAAATTTGTTAGGTAAAATAAGCTAAATTTTTATATTTTATTTTAATGAGACTATTAATATAAGATTTATGCTCAAAAAAAAATTGCATCATGTTTGGTTAAGGCCCATTTATATTGCCAATATGAGATTTTTGCTCAAAAAATATTCATTAATTATCTTATAATGATAATTTAGATGGAGTAGGTTGTTTTATATTGTTATAGATATCTTAACATTTTGATCTATATCCTTCAATCATTATTAGGAGTTTTTAAGAGTTTTTAATATGTTCAAAGAAAAATGATATCATGTGGATTCATAAATATAACATGTGCAGAGAAATTAATATTGTTGGTGGTCAACATTAATATTGACTTTATAAATATCATTGTTTATATATTTATTTTTATCATTATGAAGAATATGTAGGATAGGTTTCTATGTTCCACTAATTTTCATGCTCTCATCCTTATTGAGATTTCTAGTGGTCAATTAAATCTCCATTTTTACTAAAAATTTCCTCTTCATATGGCATGATCTAAGTCTTAACAATACAAATTTGGTTGCTCATATTATGAACATGTTCAATTAAGGATGGTTTCTTACATATATCATGCCTCAAGTTAGCAGTGTGTCTTTAAGTCTTCGATACATTCATCTCCATATCTCACCTATATAGATTTTACCACAAGAGCATGGATGAAATGTACTCTTTTATATGAATCCAGTTTGGTAGGGTCCTTTGTAGAGTCCAACATCTTTTTGATGGTGTTGTGAGGTGCAAAGGTGACCTTGATGTCCCTTCTTCTTAGGATTTTTTCTAATTTTTTGTTTGGTCCATTTTATATAAGGTAATTAAGCCTTTATTCTTTATATGGACCCTTCTTGTTTCCTTTCTATATGAGATTGTTTATCTTCTCGAAAATTCCTAATTAATTCCCCATCATCATATCCATTTTCCTTAAAAACATTTGAAAAGTGTTCAATATATAGCTTCAAATGTTCTTCATCATAGATCCTCAAGGCATGAGTTAATGACATTTTATTTTCTTTAAAAAAATTTGAAAAGTGTTCAATATATAGCTTCAAATGTTCTTCATCATAGATCCTCAAGGCATGAGTTAATGACATTTTAATTACATTTTTTCAAGAGGGATAGTGGAGAGAGTTTGCATGTAGATATTCATTTGTATGTGTATTTTTTTAATAGATTTGGTGAGAGATGAGCTGGGTAAAGAATTTCTTAAGACTTTCTTCTCCATGTTGTCACACCACATCAATTCCATCTACATAATATTCTATTTTTTTGGTTTCAAAGGGAATGAATCCAAGGTTTTCTTATTAGAATTTTCCATGTATAGATTGGAAACAACAAGTGAAATAGGATAACCCATTGCTACACCTTAAAACCCACTCATAGAATTCTCCTTGAAAAATCAAATAGGTGGATCATAGGCATACCTTTACTAATTTAGCTATCTTTTCATCTATTAAATTTTTATAGTTTTGATAACCTCTTCAATGGGAATTTTAGTGTACAATTATATGAAATAAAAACTAAAAATAGTAGCTTATTTATCTATTATTTCCTCCTTAAACTCATTCACCCATGATGTGGATTTTCTAACATAAGAGCTTGTGTTACCCTGCAAGTGTTTTTTATCTTGTTTCCCAAGAATTTGGCTAACTTGTATTTTTGAAAACCTATCATATTAACTATTGGGAGAAAAGGTATTCCATATTTGTCTATTTTAGGTAATCAATAAATGTGTGGATCAGTGCAATCCCTTGGTTTCAATTTCTTCTTTTTCTTATCTAGAATTGAGTTTTTTATTGTGTTTGTCACGTCTCGTATGATATTTTTTCTTAGATTACCACTAAGTATAAAGTAGCTACCACATGGTAAATGTTCCATAATATTTTTTTCATATTTTTCAAAACTCATAATTACTATAGTATTAATTTTGTATGCTTTCAATACTTTGATGCATTTGTTCTTTCATAGGTTTCTCAATGCAACAACTTCTTCTTAGGTGATATTCCTTCTCTATTATTTTTCTTTTAAAATGGTTACAACACACTCTTCTCTAATCTCTTTTATAATATACTTAGGTATGTTTTTCACTGCAATTTCTAAGCTACAAACAATATCCTCAATTGGTAATATTCTGGGAGAAACCACAAAATTAAGGCCATATTCTAATGCACTCTTCCTAACTCCTTTAATGGTCTGATATGGGAATTTTAGAACAATATTCTTATTCCTACTAGATGGGTCATCATTCATATGCTTTTCCTTATTCAAAACAATAATATTAATCTGTTTTTTCTTTTTGGTATCCATGTTCTTTCACATTTCATTGCAAGTATTGCATGTTCTTTTGGTATCCCACAAGTTTTCATGAATTTGATTAGCCATTTTGAGGTGGAGAGTATACACTTTGCTAGATAGTTTATTTATTTTTACACTTGTCTTATTAATCCACAAAATTTCATGTATATTCCATTGGATAGTTTTTCATAATGAATGTGGTAAAGAAATTTATTGATCTCCAAAATCTATACTATGAGGGTTAATTTTTCCATAGAATTCTATAATTATTAAATTATTGTTTACTTTGTATGCATGAAAAATAAAAATATACAGAAAATAGATTAAAAAGAATAGAAAAATCACTCAAAAAACAATAATAACACAAGATATGACATGGGATACCCTTTCGAGAGAAAACCCAACTAGAAGGTGAGGTTTCTTTGTTCTCTTTTTCTCTAAATGGGAATGGATGCAAGTCTTATTTCTGAAGGGATGTTATAGGATACACACCCTCTCTATTTTATATCTCTCTATCCACTCCTAGATACTCTACTTATCTATGGAGAAAAATTCACTCTAATATAATGGAACCCCTTTTCGTCCTAGTGGCCTAGTTATAACACAACCTAATAGCCTACTAATGGTTAACTTTGATTCCTTCAAATCTTAACTAGAGATGGAATATTAAACCTTCTATAGTATCCTTCATCATGTTTATGTGACTATCCCCATTTCCATGAATGATGAGGTCTAATATGGAATCTCTCAAATCATGGTGGTCAAACTAGGAAGTTCAACTTTTGATTTATGTATTCAAAAATGCATTTTAAATAATAAAAAAACCATGATTTTTCGAAAAAAATTATTACTAGAATATTCCAAAAAATTAAAAGGTAAAAAAGTTAGGTTGCACCTATTGTACCCCTCATTACGGTTTGTAGAAATATTTGACACAAATTCCAATGTTATCACTTCTTCATTTATTGAAGCACTGAGAAGTGAGTTTTTAAGAAAATCAATATATTTTAGGAAAATTAATGACTTTGAGAAATAAAAATCTCCCCAACTCCTTCAATAAATAAAGGACACGTATGAAACATAAAATAGAGTTAGGTATATGGTACTAAGTTATAACACTAATAGGTTTTATGGTGTTTTGGGTTCTTCGCATGGCTTTGACACTGCATTGACTAGGCCTTAGACCATAAGCTCTTTGTTGAGGCTTGAATCCTTCCCCACATGTGTCTTCTCCATGGTCCTGATTTTTTCTAAAAGCCCTTTCCTTTAGGAAATCTATCAAACCAACTAGACCCTCGTTTTCCTAGTGACATCATAACCCCTCATCGTCGGCGACGAAACCAGATTAGTAAAAAATTTCCATGTACATTAGAAGATATTTCATACCAAAGATGAGTATGATCGGGACTATCTCCCCTCTTTAGATTTAAATCCATGTGGCCTTATGTTTCCACGTCACTACAAAATCTTAACTTGGCACAATTACATAACATTTCACCCCCATAAGGATGCATATCTCCTTGTCATCTTTCAAGTCCACACCCTACCCCTTGCTGACTAGAAGTGTCTTCCTTTGAACTCTCCCTCCTCGTCCACTCCATTATTTACTGTCAAGTAGACTCATCCCCCTCTTGGATTATCTTCATCAATTCCCCCCTCCCCTTTTCTCCACTTTGATTCTCTTCCTCATCAACACTTAATTAAGGCAGAACCCTCATGCATTTCTTTAACTGTAGGTAAATCCATCCCCATCGAAGAAATTCCTCAAGTATTTGGGAAATTTTTGGTTGGAGTATTCTATGGAAAAACCACATCTAGAAATGCTATGGATTTTTGGTTGCGTAGCATGTAGAAATTAATATAAATTTTCTACTACTGATAAATTCGAACTGAAAACAAGAGATTACAAATTTCCTCTAAAATACTGCAAAATGGAAGTCACAGTTTAGAAACACATGAAATGAAATGCAACCATAAAAACCACAAGAAAACAATAATATACAAGGGAACCCAACTGGGAAAAACCCCTCCCCTGCTTTTCATTAATCGAATGAGAATGAAAAACTATTAATATGTATCTCTTTGGATATGAAGCACACCCTACACTGTAAACATGTTCTCCTACTGATTATCCTACTCTATCCAACACTTCGCCAATTCAAGGCCATGTCTTCCTCATATTTACTTGCACAATTCAAGAGAAATTAGGCTCCTAAATCGTAGGAAAATTCCCAGTTTCCTTACGCAATTCGCAAGAATTGATCACATGCATCAATGCCAAGAATATAAACTCAAGCAATATACAATTGGCAATTTCAATGTGCCTTTTACTCCCCTCCAAATAGGCAATTCGAATTCCATGCATGTTTGGGTTATTTTTAGCTTATTGACTAGTTTAACTGAGATATCACTGAGTTAACAACAGTTCTACTACTCAAGTGACCTTCAACTGAAAATAATTGAACTAGATTGCTAAATTTTAGAAATCACTACATGCACAACTCTACTTATAGCTTATAAGTCAATTCTACTAAGTTAACTCGTAGACAAGGCCATGTTAGACAAGTTAACTGCAATCCAAGTCATCATGCTAATGTGGAAAATAAGATTACTAAATTTGACTAAGGCATAAGTCAAATTTAGCCTTTCTTGCTACAATTTCTAACACTCTCTCTTACCAAGAAAGGGATTTTGAACCACCCCTATCTTGCACTTGTGGAATTCTAATTTTCCTCTTAAAAATGCTTTTGTCAAGGTATTTGGATTAGGGAAAATTTTAAGGATGGAAATTCATATTAAAGATTAGAAACCTTGGCGAATCTTACTAATCCATAATATGAAATCTATAAAATGCTTGGTGATATTTTAGTAGAAATATTCAAACTTCTAAGGATTTTATATAGTCTATATAGAATTTTGGTGATTTTTAAGGTAAAAAAAAAATCTTATAAAATCTAGGCGAATCATTTTTAGGAAAAAATGGGAATTGGCGAATCCTTTTTTTGGAAAAAGCATGGAAAATTAGCCCATCTGTGAATATTAGCCCCTAAAATCTTCCATGATTTCGATCATGTTTTTCAATTGGAATGTACTGTAGCATCATAGTTATCCTCTACACACAATCTCGCAAGTGATAGTACGTGATATCAATGTGCTTGGAACTGTCATGAAATACTATATTCTCAGATAGTTTGATACAACTCTGATTATCACAATAAATCAATGTCAAATTCATCTCCTGACTCAAAATATCCACAAGTATTTTCCTCATCAATATGGCATCACATGTTTCTTGGCTTGCAGCTATGCATTCATCCTCTACTGATTTAAGTGTAGTAGAGGTTGAGTGCCACAAACCTTTGTTTCCTGCTATACCAGAAAATAACTACAGACCCAACACTGAAGATAGAACCTGGAGTAATTATCATGTCTGATGGAATCCTTTCCCAATCTACATCAATGAAGCCTTGTGGCTTCACCCCCTATGTATCAATCCAATTGTACCATGCTTGGGGTGCTTGTTGGAGACCATACATGGCTCTCCTTAGTATACACACATGTGTCTCCCTACCATATGTCTCAAAAACCCTCTAGCTACTCTATATACATTTCTTCCTCAACAACACCATTTAGGAAACTGGCCTTCACATCCATCTGATGGATCTTTCACCCCATATGCACTGCTAATGCTAGAATAGTTCTAATCAACGAATATCTTACCACTTGGGAAAATGTTTCCTCATTGTCCACTCCCTCTGCCTGTGAAAATCCTTTGGCCACAAATATGGCCTTATACTTATCGATGTTCCTATCAGTTGCATGATTCACTTTGTAGATCCATTTGGAACCAACCAATTACTTATCATTTGGTCTCAGTACCACCTCCCATACATTATTCTTCATGATGGATTCATACTCCTCCACCATGGAATCAACCCACATTGGTTGAGAAACTTCTTCCTCAAATGAAGAAGGATGTGTCTCAATGAGTTCTGTCACGAGATCCATATAACCAATATATATATATATATCTAGTGACCCCCTCTACCTGCAAAAATATGTATGAGCTCCCACATTCTCTCGTGCATCATTTAGCAATCTATCAATTTCTATGGTTCTCTTCCCCCCCTCTCTAGAAGATTCTGGTTAAGTGGGTGCCTCCACTTGGCCTTATGTCAGCTCCTCTGCATGTGGCTTCTCCACAAAATCCTGAAGATATGTCTAAGTCTCTTCCTTTCGAGCTAGAATCTCCTCCTCTGGTGGGATACTTAGTTCTCATTCTAGAGAGCATCACATGGCCTTCTCGTCATCAAATTTGACATCTCTCCTCACTACTATCACCTTGAGTGAGGGAAAATAAACCCCATATTTATGTGGTGTCTCTATGTATCCTACAAAGAGTCACATCTCAAATGTAGGCTCAAGTTTCTTCTTGATATACTTGGATACATGAAAATATGCAGTAGCTCCAAAAATTCAAAAATGAGATATGTTTGGCTTCCTCCTAGAGAAAGCTTCTTCAGGTGTGATCATTCCAAGTATTTTATGAGGGCTCCTGTTCTGAAAATAAATTTCAGTGTTACATGCTTCTACCCATAGATGTAATGGAAGCCCTTGGTCATGCAACATGGCTCTTGCTACTTCCATTATGCTTCTGCTCTTCCTTTCAGCCACCCCATTTTGTTTTCGGTTATGGGATGCTATCAATTCTCTTCTAATACCCTCATTGGCACAAAATTCCTTGAAGGTGCTAGAAAAAATTTCTCCTCCATTATCACTTCTCAAGGCTTTCAATTTCTAACCAAACTCCTTTCCAACCAATTCTTTGAATTCAACAAATTTTGAGAAAACTTCACCCTTCTTCCGCATGAGGAAGTTCCGATATTTTCTAGAAAATTCATCAACAAAAATTAGATAATACTTGTGTTTTTCTGTAGAGGCTATAGAAAATGGTCCATAGACATCAGAGTGAACTCCGTCCAAGATATCTCCAGCTTTGCTATCTTATCCCTAGAAGGTGTTTTTGACATATTTACCCAATTTACATCCCTTGGAAACATCATGTTGGTCAGGGGTGCATTTTGAGACACAGGTGGTAATCTGCTGCATGATTTTTAAGGCCCCATAGTGTAAGTGTCCCATGCGCCTATGCTATAGTTCTCCAAAATCTCGACTATACACATTTTATTCCTTAATACTTAGTGCAGCGCAACCTTCCACCTCAAGTTTGTAGATATTTTTCACTTTAACTCCAATCTCTTTCACATGCTCAGTAGCTACATGTCTCAGAAAGGCTTTACCTTACTAAAAACAACATCATAGCCTCTATCCTCCAATATAACTAGACAAATCAAGTTCTTCTTCAACCTAGGTACATACATAACATCTTTCAGATGAAGATGAGAGCACGAATCCCTCTTAAAGGTTACGGTTCCAATTCCTTTGGTATTATACCTCCCATCATCCTCGAGTTCTATGTGCATCTGGAGATCCTT
Source organism: Pinus albicaulis (assembly GCA_034641835.2). Lineage (NCBI taxonomy): Eukaryota > Viridiplantae > Streptophyta > Pinopsida > Pinales > Pinaceae > Pinus > Pinus albicaulis. Next base: position 1,299,223,320 of record CM076582.1, on the reverse strand, counting down.
CTCCTCTAGGCTACTAAAGAATACTTTGCATCCTTCCATATGGAACAAGGCACCTGAATCTAGATACCACACACTCCCCATTATAGTGCTTTCTATGCATGCAATTAGGGTGAAGTATAATTCGAATTGTGAGGCAAGTGATTCACCTCCTACTCCTCCTGAAGGCTTCTTGTTATACTTCTTGTATAGACAATTCCTTTCATAGTTTTAAAATTCATGACAGTGAAAACATTTTATTTTGGTTAGATCCTTATTCTTGACATTTTTCTAGCTAGACTCTAGCTTAATTTGTGCCTTATTTCCCTTAGATTTCTTTCCCTTCCAAACCAAGGAAAAATTTTCTTCATCCTCAGCTTTGGATGTTACTCCATCTCTAGTGTTCCTTTGAATTTCTTCTTGCACCAAATCGGACCAAAGTCTCTCCAAATTTGGTAATTTGTCCCTTCCATTTATAGATTCTTAGTAGTTGTGCCAAGATTTTAGAAGGCCTGAGAGAGCTACGCTCACTAGCTTTGAAGATGGAATATTTTCTCCAACTCCTCCAAGCTCATCTTGACAATGGTTGAATCTAGATAGGTAATGTGGAATAGTTTCATTTTTCTCCATGCAGATGTTTCTGAGCTTGTCCCTCAATTCCAATTTCGTGGCATCACTTTTATTTTCAAATAATTCAGTGAGTTTCTTCCACATAGAAAATAGAGTTTCATTTCCATGTAAATTCAAGATTATATGGTCTCTCACACCCTAAAAAATGATCCTCCTAGATTTTGCGGTATCGTTCTTTGACTAGGAAATTGTTGATACATATGATGTTCCTGGTTGTAGGATTTCAGTTTTGGTGTACTCCAACACTCCATTATCGTCAAGTACAACTTCCATATTGTCTTTCTAAGCTATGAAACTCGAGGTTCCCTCCATGGAATACTCTAATCTCAATCTGTTAAAATAAATTTTCCCACATAGAAGAAAACTACTTCAATGAATCTGCAAACCAAAATATCTAAGGGAGAAGATCTATTAACTAGTTTCTAGTGTGATTTCTACTCTGATACCATGTAGAAATTAATGGAAAATTTCTACAAATGATGAATTCAAACTGAAAACAAGAGATTACAAATTTCATTTACAATATTGCAGGATGGAAATCAAAATTTGGAAGCACATGCAATGATATGTAATCATCAAAACCACAAGAAAACAATTATTTACAGGGGAACCCAACTAGCAAAAACTCCATTTCTTTTAATTAATCAGATGAGAATGAGAAACTATTACAATATATTTCTTTGAATCTGAAGCACACCCTGAACTTTAAACCTTTTCTCCTGCTAATTTTCCTTCTCTGGCCAATACTTCACCAATTTAAGGCCCTAAATTCCTCTTATTTCCTTGCGCAATTCAGGAGAAATTATGCTCCTAAATAATATATAAATTCCCTATTTCCTTGCGCAATTCAAAAGGACTTGATCACCTACATCAATGCCAATCCTGTACACTCAACTAGTATATAATTGACAATTACAATGTGCCTTTTCCTCCACTCCAGCTACGCAGTTTGAATTCCATGCATGTCTAGGCTAGTTTTAGTTGATTGACTATTTTAACTAAGAGATGACTAAGTTAACAACAATTCTACTACTTAACTAAGTGACTCAATTAATGACTTGAGCTCAGTTAACTGAGTTCAACTAAAAATCATTGAATTGATATCTAAATTTTAGCAATCATTACATGCATAACTCTACTTGTAACCTATAACTTCAATTTACTGGGTTAACTATTAGAAAATGCCATGTCACACAAGTTAACTGTAATCCAAGTCATCCTGCTAATGTGGAAAATAAAATTACTAAATTTGAATAAGGCACTGGTCAAATTTATCCTTTCTAGTTACAATTTCTAACATAGCACATGTAAACCCATTTTGGGTAACTCTCCAACTGCACATCTACTAGTAATACTATGGGTGGATTTCTTTCTCGCCTTTAAAGAAGACTATAGCAATATTATGGCATGATAATGGATATGTATTCCATCAAGTTTCTCACTAAAACAATGGCCTATATATTTATACATCACCAGAGAATCTATTTCTATGAAAAAATTCGGTGATTCTTCCAAGGTTCACACATGTTTTCTATTTTGAGAAGGTATTGGAAGCCATAGGGGATAAAATTGGAAGATTTATAAAGTTGAAAGACAATTGGGATAAGAAGCTAGACAAGATATGGTATGAATGCAATGGAAGTGGATTTTAGTAGAGTTTTACAAGGGAAAATCTAACTAACATATAGAAATCTCACCTAGACATATAAATTGACTACTAAAGGCTCCCCTTAGGATGAATTAGATTCCACTCCACTAGACATCTTAGAGAATAATGCACCAATTTTGGGACTCCACAATTAGGGGAATTTTGAGATAAAAAATAGGCCTTTAAACAAAAAGTGTACTAACAAATTAACTTTAAAAGAACCAATAGGATTCAAGATGATGATGTCATCCCTAGGGGTAAATATTTTTGGAGGGAAAAGAAGAAAACAACTTTTTTGTTGTATTTTTTACTTATCTCCTTATATATTTACTCAAATGTCAAGTGCAGATGTTTGATGGATGTGTAATCAAAATCCACATCCAACAAGTGCCTAGTCTGCATACTTCTGAGTAGGCCGGCATTGAAATTTTTTGAAAATACATGAAAAAAAAGAGTTTTAATTCCACACCCAACAAGTACTCAATCCACATACGTTTTAGTAGACCCACATTGAAAAAAAATGAAATACATGAAAAAAGTGTGTTGAACATGATTTTTTTTTATGTATTTTCAATTTTTTTCAATGTGGTTCTACTCAAAAGAACTCAGAATGTGTACTTTTTTGATGTGGAATTTGATTTTGCATCCAATAATCATATACACTTGACATTTAAGTAAATATATAAGGAGATAAGCTAAAAATACAATTAAAAATTAGTTTTCTTTCTTCTTCTTTAAAATTTCATAACATTTATTTTATTATTTTAACTATTATTTTATTATTTCCCTTAGGAGGCCCATTTTAAATGTCAAAATTCCCCTAATGCATCATAGGAAAAACACATTTGGATAAAAAAGATAGTAAAGGCCCTACTCCAAGATGGAAAACAGATAATTTATGAATCAGGTGTGTCCAACTCATCCCTTTCACTAGCTAGAACCCTACTCGGAAGATTTATATACTATTAAGTAATTTAAACCCCTTATTGAACATTTCTTTATGTAGAAATTATATAACTGATATGTTATATGTCTAAGATTCTCCTGATCATACACTATTTGACTTCATGCACAATATAGAATCTATTCCACCATTGATCATTACTTGCGGAAATTAAATCAATTGCATGCACACATTGAAACCATAAAAAATTCACACACATTAACACAGTGTTTTTACGGGAAAGCCTGAAGCTAAAAACCCCAACTATTTGTATATAATATATGTCATAGAGATCATGTAACAATCCTCATACAAAGCTGATCATATCAAGCTCTCAGTACAATACAATCGCTACACACTAATTAGGCCCGATCTAGCAAATCCATGCACCGATCTTTGCCACCTGCTAGCCTACCTCTATTGCGCAATACCTACTGAAGAATGGCTCTAAAATGAACTCAAATTGTTCTAGACTTTCTCACACAATCCTCATTGGCATCTCCAATCACTGGGTGTTGCAAATCATGCAACACTATAGTCACAACTGATAGTCAACCTGCTCTTTCACCTACCTCTCCACTGGTCTCCACTAAAACTGTCCATGCATTGTAGTTAACTGATGTATTATTTAGTTGATTAATGAGTTAATAATTATTGAATTAAGTATTAATTAATTTACACCACTCTCACTAGTGTATCAATCAATTAGACTAGATACAACTAGCTCAACTGTGTCTAGCTAAGTTAAGCTGAACACAAATCCACCAACTCTGTCACATGAGTTCTAATTGAAGTCTCCATGAAATAGCTCCACTTAACCCTCAGGAATATCATAATTCCTTCTGTCAGCTTCTGTGCCACATCTATGCACTTAACTGAAGTGCTCCAATATAATAAGTTAATGTTTATAGTCCAAATATTATTAAGAGCTAATAATATTTGACATATCTATTTTTAGACTGGCAATATAAAAACAGATTCCACCCAATATGTCTAAAAATAAAAGTCCATCTATTTTTCCAAATTGACCAACCATCCACAAATAGCATTCTGCAACTCATAAAATATGATCGACATGTCTAAAAATAGACTTGCGCCGAAAATAGCCTGCGGGCCCACTTAGTGAAGGCGTCTCTTTTCACTAAGTTCATTATCTTGTTGCAATCTCAACACTTTTTTTTAGTTATTGGTTCCACATATTTGTTAACAAAATCTACCCCATTACTTTCCTCCACTTCCCCCCATTATCCCTCATCCCTTCCCCCTCGCCCCCATCCCTCATTTCTTATCAATAATGTTGAACACTCTTCTTTCCCCTTACCCTCCCCTTCCCCTACCCTTTATTCATTTTCTCCCCACTCCTTGGAGCCTCCTCCCTAATCAGAAACCCCCATGGACCTTCCCTCTTACACACACCATTCTCCTGTGAATATTAATAAGCATCTTTTATATTTTAAACCCTACGATCTTTTCCCCCCATTCAAACTAAATGAATCCAGTCCCTCCATGGGAGGAATAGCTCTAGATCCTATCCCTTCTAATCCCATGGGATGCAAGTCTTAATCCCTTAGATTGCATAAATAAAGTCCTTGAAATAAAACATGGAAAACAATATACCATCATTAGGGCCCTTAGAGTAGGCAAGGACCTCTCCTCCCCTCTATCATGATTATTCTCTCCTTAAACTCTCAGGGATTAGGGGGTTCCCCAAAAATTATATCCCATAAGCACTTATTCCAACTTCACAAATATTAAGTTATCCTTATAAAATAAATTATGGTGACTGGCTCCATATCTAGGGGAGCTTTAGAACCAAGGTGGAAGGACTGGTCCTTTCCACCCTTTATGTCATAGGACTTTTCAACAAGTTACTAATGGGCTAGAGCCCCCACATTCACGTAATTGAATTGTTTGATTACAAATTGGCTATTTATATCTCCCTGGAAGCTAAATAATTGGATTGAAAAATCTCCATTAATGTTAACATTTATGGCCCATACTCGGAGCAGAAATATTTCTGGAAATACCTTTATAGTTCCAAAAATCTATCGAATACTTACACGATCATTGGAGGAGGCATAAATCTTATCCTTTCTCAGAGAGATATTTGGGGATCCAAACCAAGGGTTGATTCTCTCAGTGGACTCTTTTCTTCCTCTTTATCAAGCATCACCTAGTGGATGTGGACCCCTTAAGATTACTCCCACATGGAAAAAATTTCTAACTAGCTATGAAGTTATCTAATCCAAATCTTGAGGGCCAAGATATAAGGAACTTGAACGCCAAGAAAGAAGAAGAAAACACACAAATAAAATCTTTACTGCAATGAAGGAAAATAGCTACATCTACATTTTCATGGATAATAGCTACATCTACATTGTGGTGGAAAAATCTATTCTTTTATAATGTAAGGAACATTATTTACAACCTTCTTGAGTTACAATACCATGGGTGGATGCCACTTTCCATTCGGATTATTCCTCCCCCCTTAGGAATAAATGGTCCTCAATGCATCAAGTCCCCTCCTAATAATATTTTTTTGAACTAGAGTTAATGAAGAGAAGGGTTTTTCATGGTTGACCCATAACCCTAGGTTTGTGGATGACCCTGTTGTAACCTCTACAACACCCTCCAAAAATTCACCCTCTAAAATTTTTGGAGCCCCGGAGCATCAAAAAGGCTAAGTCAAAATTTGTAGTTTAATTCTTTTTCAGGAAAGGTTAAGAGTCGTTGAGTCGCAGAATAGGTTTTTTTCCAAATCTGCGACCTAGCGACCCTGTGACCTCTCAGGTCGCTGGGCCGCTAAGTCGCAGATCTCTTTCAAATTTAAAAATCACGACCCCGTGACCTTGCAATCCCACAACCCTCCAAGTCGCAAGGTCGCAAGGTCGCGAGGTCACGTCTCTCTTAAACACAGGAAATTTTCGACCTAGTGACCTCATTAATTTCTCACACGCGTGTCCCCTTTATAAATAGGAGGGTCACTAGGTCACATTTTGTTCATGCGACGGAGAGCGAAAAATGCCTCTAACAGGCCAAATGGAGCGCAATTTTCTCGGGTAAGTTGTTGTTTCCTCCTGATGTTTTCGTTTTTCCTTTGTTGCCCTATTCCCATTTACCCTAGCCCCTTTAAAACCACCCACCATTCCTCTTTCTGATCCTTTAGAGCCTGAGATACCCAGATTACCCAGGCACTGCTCCTTCTAGCACATTTTGGTAATATGAAATCACCCAACCTCCCTTGTGTTTGTTTTTCTCCTAGGACTACTTCACCCCCATGTTTTGGGTTGCTCACTTAGTCCTTGCATTGTTTAAGTTAAAGGAAACATTTTTATTTATGTGGCAAAGGACCGTGTTGCCTTTTAAAACCCCCAGCCAGCCCTAATGCGACTCACGACCCTCACGACCCTTGCGACCCAGCGACCTCGGTCGTTGAGTCTCCAGATCACATCTGCACTCAAAACCGATGCCGGTGACCCTTGCGACCCAGTGACCTAGTCACCAAGTCGCAGGATCACACTCTTTTGAACTGTCAAACCTTTGCAGCCCAGCGACTTTGTGACCTTATCGCAGGGTTGCCTAGTCACAGGGTCACTACCTTCTGAAAGTTTAAACCTCTCGACCTTAGCGACCCAGCAACCCAGTCGCAAGTCGCTAATTCTCCCTTTCCTGGGTTTCAGTTGGGCAAAGTTAATAAGATGTACCTAGGCTTTTATTATTATGGCATCTCTCTTATCCTGAGATTCTTTTATGAACATGCCAGGTGAGTTTGAAGCAAAATTAGAGTGTGTCTCCATCTCTTGAGACTCAAGCGAAATGGGACCTCTTGTAGTTCGCAAGAAAAACAAGAGCCCAGAGATAGAAGACACAGAAATGGAAATACCAATGTCTCCTCCCCTGATCTATAAGGATACTAGATGTACATTTGCCAAAGGAGACAACATGAGTTGGTATCGAGTATACCAGGAATTTGCACGACCAGAATTCCCAGAGGACCTCCCCGACCGGCAAATATATGTACAAGTTAAAAGGTCAAAGCTTCACTATGCAGGTGCCCACCCTGCTATATTTCCATGTGCATAATTCATTGAATGGATCATACAGAATGCCGAACCCATGAAGTGGGTAATCCGAGATTATGAGGGTAGATATTTTGCAACTCTAAAGGGCTCAGATGCTGAGTTTTATTATGCGCTGGCGGAATGAGAATATATTTTTACAAAAGAATGGGCCACCACCCATACAGTCACCATCGCAGATACCCTGAGAGGGTGGTGGGACGAACCTGAAAAGTTCAAGATCAAAAAGGATCAGGAGTATCCAGTGGCGGGCCTTAGAAAGGTATATAAGCTGGTGGAAGCTATGCTTTGTAGGATATATGGTCGTCCCGATGCCAACACTTTCAGTGGCACTTGGGTATCCCTGATGAACTATGTCACTGTTTACGACACTTGTTTCAATTAGGCCAGCATGCTGGTAGCGTCTCTCAAGACAAACATTTCTGTGGCACTAACACCAAAGGAGGGATATTTTTCTAAATTTTTACATGGCTTCCTACCTATTGGATGTACTTTGTTCCCAGTTCCACTTTGAAGGTTGGGCGCACAACTGGAACCCATAGTAGGCACGCCCAGTTCACATAGAAGTAAAATTATTCTGGGACTCCAAGTATAGGCAAGTGTTGGAAATATTGTCATTGATGGCAAAGGAGAAGACAGGAGTAGCACCTGAACTATCACTAAGGCAAAAGAGAAAAGAAGAAACATTAGAGATAGTGAAAGAGAAGCAAGGAGCAACATTAGACAAGAAATAAAGGCAGCAAAGACAGACAAGGAGCAGAGAGGTAGCAGAGGTAGCAAAGAAGCAGAGAGATAGCAAAAGAGAGGCAAGGAGAACATTAGACATGAAGCAGAGAGCAAAAGAGCTGCAGAGCTGGAGAGACATAGTAGTGAGGTAGAAGGCCATTTGATTGAAGATCTGTCCAAGCGATGAGGTTTTGTAAATGAGCTTTTATTTCAATAAGAAATTATGTGAGAACTTGTCAGCGGTGAAAACTCTATGTAGGGGTTTAATTTGGGATTTTATATATGATGTGGAGAAATTGATTAAATTGGTTGTGTAGAACCTCAGAGGAAGCTAAAGGGGTTTACTCTGTTAATTAGGCATATGCGATAGTGAACCCTGTTTTTTTAAACATATTAAATCTCCATATAAAAGGCCTAGCATCGAGTCCTATTTCCATTGTTGAAATTGACAGAAGTGAACCTAATCTGTTGGGTTATTAATGCCAGAGAAAGTGATTGTATTACAAATGCTTGTCGTGAACGCCATGAAATTGAATACATGGTTTTTGTTTATGAATTTCTTGTGTATTAATCCTGTGAGAAAGGCTCGATAGAAGCCAATGAGATTTTGGTCCTTCTTGGTGGAGAACGTAAGTAATGACAGCACCCGATTTTTGGATATATTTAAACCTGTGTTGAACTCTGTTTGTTTAGGTCGATAAGCAAGTAAATGTCAAAGTGGTTACACTATGTTAAGGGAGAACATACAGTAGTGTGTGTTCATTGGAACCCAGAGCTAATGGAGCAGTCAGAACCTTGAGGGAATAGTAAAAGCGGGTTTGAGAAGTAAACTAGAGGTCTCACAAAGTTTTTAAGTGGTAAGTTGAATGTCAAAAAATAATGCGATAGAGGTCCTTGAAGGACGCGTGGCAAGGCGGTTTTATAATCTTGCCTATTTCACAAAATATTTCGGGACAAAGCTTGTGCATCTCAGTAATGCGTTAGCCATTGATTTATGGTGTTGAGAATGTGATTTTCCCAGTTCAGAAAATAAGAAAAGCTTCCGCGTGTAAAGATTGCCAGACTTTGAGATTCATTTGGGGCTAAACTTGTAAAGCAGTTATATATGCAGCAGATTCACAATTGCAGTGAACAGAAGAGTGTGCAGAACTGTTACACTACAGACTACAGCAGCAGAAGAGACAAACGCACAGCAAGCCAAGGGCCAAAACGGGCTAAGTTAATGATACTTATTGTAACTGAAAATTTAAAGTCATTATTTATTTTATATTGTTTGTGATGCATTGGTAAGTCTCTGTAGGCAAAAAAAGCTCCACTGTAAAACTGAAATGTATACATATTGTTATATTTTTCTGAATGAGCTAGACAAAGAAATGAGAAGGCAAAAGGCAAAGAGTCATGGCTATTCACTTCGAATTCCCTGTAGAATGCAAACAACCATGAAGTTATTTTGTATAAAACAGGTAATATCCATGTGTATAACGTTACGAAAAGAGAGATAGAGAAAGAGAGAGTGTGCAGAGGAATTGAAGAGATTTTAATATTGTTAGAAAGCTGCAGAATGGAAGAGAACAGAAGAATACAAGAAATCTGCAAGAGGTTAGAGAATGGATAAATGAGGCAGAGAGGGGAAGAAGAAGGAGGAGAAGATAGAGAAGCTGTGAAGATCCAAAAATGATATAAGGTAGATACAGAGGCTGGTGGACAACAGTGAAGAAGGAACATAACAGAGCTGATATCCAGGTAAATCAACATGTGTTTATTTTTATGAAAGAGTGAGGAAGTTGGTGCTTCCATATCAAGTTGTAGCTTAATAGATGTCAGTTGTAGTTGGCTGAGGTTTGAGCCTCCTGTAGGTTGTAGCCTACAAAAAATAGATGGGATTTGGTGCTTCCATATCAAGTTGTAGCTTGATAGATGTTAGTTGTAGTTGGTTGAGGTAGGAGCCTCCTGTAGGTTGTATCCTACAGAAAACAGATAGGAGTTGGAGCTTCCTTGCAAGTTGTAGCTTGCAGAATTGAGGTAGTAGCCTCCTGTGGGTTCGAGCCTACAGAAAATCAGTGGTGAGAGGGAGTTGGAGCTTGCCTTAGCATCACAACAATAATAATATGCAGTTTTCTCCCTTATGGGTTTCCACTTATATCTACTGTCTATGTGCATGATTTCTATGTGTTGATATGGTATATCAAATCTACTTAATTCTTGTTGCTCACATATTAAGACTGTTGTTACATTATCTAATATGCTTAATACTTGCTGCTCACAAATTAAGATTGCTCACATATTAAGTTGAACATGAAATGAAGGTGTAAATAAGTTTAAAGGAAAGTTTTAAAAATACATGAATGTGTTAAACTGATTCACCCCCCTCTCATTTTAACTAAGGGTTCAATAATTGGTATCAGAGCGGGTTCCTTTGGTATAAGCCTAATAGCTTGAAGGAGATTTGGTTGAGTCATGGACTATCAAAATGTACCTGTGCTAAATACAACAAACTTTCTTGAATGGAGAGATAAGGTTAAAACAGAGTTAATGGCTTATGAACCTGAGGTATGGAAACTTGTATGTGATGGTTACTGCATAGACTCTCCCTCTTTGCAAGAAAAACAACATAATGCCAAGGAAAAATGTGTGATATATAACAGTCTTCATAACAAGGATCTTGACTTAATAATGGATATAACCTATACAAAAGAAATCTGGGATAGATTGCATTTCATGCATGAAGTAGACACTAGTGGCTGCATTGTCAAGAAGGAGAAGAGAATCAAGAAGAAGAAAAGTTCATGTCAAAAGGAAACTGTTCAATCAAATGAGATACCTACCAGGGTGAATGGATTTGAGCACCATGAAGAAATTATAGTTGAGGAAAAATCCAAACTTGACACAGACTTGACTGAAATAGAAAGATTGAAGAATGAAAACAAATACCTTAAGACATTGGTGCAAATATGTGATGAGAAAGAATATGAAGATAAGAAAGAAATTGTTGGCTTGAAGACACAACTTGAAGAAGTAAGAAAAGTAGAAGACACTCTACTGCAACAAATGAGAGAGAAAAGTTTGGAATGTGAGAAATTGGAAGAAGAAGTAGTATGCCTAAGAAAGAAATTAGAAAAATCTGAAAGAGAATTATTAATGAATACTCCTCAAATAACAAGCTCTAAACAGTTGGACAAGATTCTAAATGCTCAAAGGTCTCCTCTCATAAAGTTTGGGATAGAATATAAAGGAGAAAAAAGTAAGTCCAAGGTAGAATATAACAAGAATATCATTTTTGTAAAAGCTGTAAAGGATAATGAACCAGCTCAGTATATTCCTACAGAAGTAGGAACCAGCAAGAACATGATTTGTAAAGAAACAAAAAGAAACAAGCAGCAACATGAAAGGACAGAGAATGAGAGGATGAAACAGTCAGCTGAAAAAGGCTCATACACTATTGAATATGAATTGAATAAATTTGGAAGATGTCAAAAGAGGTTCTTTCCTCCTATGAGAAGTATCACCTGTTTTTTCTGCCACAAACCTGGACATGTTGGAGCATATTGTAAGACAAGGAAAATCAAGCTTAACCAGCAAAATATGTATCAAATGAGAAGAACCCCTCAAGCAAGCAAATGTAAAGGACAATCTTTCACCAGGTACACAATTAATTTCCATGGCTACTGTTATGCATGCAATAATTTTTTGACATAAACTTGTTGAATGTAACTTATGTTCAAAAGGGAGCATAAAATATTGTACATCAACTCAAACGTACCTTGGTAAAATAATATGTTATGTATGCCTCAATCTTGGTCACAAAGAAAAAGACTGTAAAATTCCATATACATTAAAGAACTCTAGACAGATGATGGAATCGAATCAAATCAAACAAAACTATGAATAAAAAAAAAGTGCAGACATTATGAAGAACCCTAATAAAGTATGGATGGAAAATAGAAAGGGGGAGACTATTACCTCAATAACATAATGAATCCATCATAGTCTTAGGGGGAGCCGCTCTAGGAAGCAACGCAAATATCCAACCAGTGATAGACATGAAGAAACATCCCAGGGGGAAAGCATTTCATAAATAGTCCCCACAAAAGTAGTCTAAGAAGAGCTCCATGAAATAACAACAGCTAAAAGGTCAGGAAGGAAAAGGACAATTTCTCTAACTGAGAACTATAGAGGAAGAAGAATACCTTAAGCATTCAATAGCCAATAGGTTAATGGAAGAAGAGACGGCAGCAAGAAGCCTTGATGGTAGAGAGAACATTAGCCATGAACATGTAAGCTAAGAAGACATCAGTACATTAAGTGATGATAACATTGTGCATCACATTTCTTGAATTAACAATGAATCACATTAAGAAGGATGAGTAAGAGAAGTGCCTATCATCATTATGTAATTACATCATTCATCTATGAAAAGTACCCTTGGAGGAATGTAGTTAAGTGAGTGATAAATCTCTGAGTGATCTTCCCATGAAGATTCCTAGTATATAAATTGAAGATGTCTTCCCAAAGATCTTTATGTTAGAACAGTTGAAGTGTATATAAAACAACAATGATTCTGGAGCAGTCCTAGAAAGGAAAATGCAGTGACATTCCTTTGAAAATAATGACAAATTAATAAAAATTGTTAATGATGCCAAGATCAAATTCAGTATATTGATGATTGTTGGTGAGAATAGTGGAGAGCTCAATAGTAGAAACTATGAAGGTTGTCTTAACTATGGGTTCACGTGCGCGCTGAAGTGAAAGTAGTATCAATCAGTATTTGGATCAAGCAGTTATCCTATCAACAGAATACTAGGTGTCCTCAATAGAGAAATGGTATGGTACAGGTCCTCAAGTTCAGAATTACATCAAGGTAGTATTCCCAGCGTTATCTACATTAATAAAGCATAAAATGGTCAATGAAAGGGCAAAAAGATCATTATCTTGTTTACACTTGAAATAGTATATTGAACATTGAAGCAATATCTTTTTCTATACATAACTGCATGCCTTCCTGAAGTCAGTATAGATATATCTTCAAGGCCTCTTTCTTAAGAGCATTCATAAAACGGTGTGAAGTCTGTTTGCAGAGACTTTAATTAAACATCTTGAATATGTTTTTGTGGAAGATCATCATGATAGAACAATTAAAGTATCTGAAGCATGGAGGACTAGTTGTGATTACCATTTTAAGCTCAAAATTATTTTATTAATTCATCTAAATCCTACTTCAACATAAAGGATTTGCTGGTAATTCACCTTTAAAGAGAGATTGATGATTTACATACATACCTCCTTATGTCATAAAGGAAATTGCATGATTGATAAGTGAGACTGACTAATACACTGAATGTATCTAGCCTCAAGGGTTTGTTTTGAAAGTACATTGTACAAGCAGTAAATTCATTTGATCTCTTAGATAAAATTCTAGTTAATTCATTGTACACATTAGTAACAAGGACCTTTCAGCTACTAAGTGTAATATCCTTGTCAGCATCCTAGCTCATATCACCACCAATAGGTAGTACAGGTGAACCGCAGCTATAAAAGATATATTGGCATCATCATATTTGAACAGATGTGTACTATAGATGTGAATTGCAGAAAAAGACTTACTCCATCTACAACCTTCCTCAATAGATATTGTTGAGATTGCAACAAGATGATGAGCTTAGTGGAAAGGAGTCGCCTTCACTAAGTGGGCCCGCGGGCTATTTTTGGCGCAAAGTCTATTTTTAGACTATGTCTATTTTTAGACATGTGGATCATGTTCTATGAGTTGCAGGATGCTATTTGTGGATGGTTGGTCAAGTCGGGAAAAATAGATGGACTTCTATTTTTAGACATACTGGGCGGAATCTATTTTTAGATTGCCAGTCTAAAAATAGATATGTCGAATATTATTAGCTCCTAATAATATTTGGACTCTAAACATTATCTTATCCTCTTGGAGCACTTCAGTTTGATGCCTGGATGTGGTACATACAGCTGACAGAAGGAATTACGCTATTCCTAGGGTTTAGTGGAGCTATTGCATGGTTGACTTCAGTTAGAACTCATGTGACAGAGTTTGGTGGAGTTGATGAGACAGTTAATGGAGTTGTGTTCAGTTTAACTTAGTTGAGCTAGTTGTATCTAGTCTAACTGATTGATACAATTAGTGAGAGTGGTTTGAATTAATTATTAATTAATTCACTAATTATTAACTCATAAATCAACTAAAGAATACATCAGTTAACTACAGTGCATGGACAGTTTCAGTGGAGACCAGTGAAGAGGTAGGTGAAAGAGCAAGTGTGACTATCAGTTGTGACTATACTGGTGCATGAGATTTGCACACACATTGATTGAGAAACCAATGAGTATTGCGCAGTACATACCAGTGGGATTTGAACCTTGATATGGTAATTATCCATATTGGATTGCGCAGTAGAGGCTGGCTAACAGGTGGAGCAGATTGGAGCATGTGTTTTGTATGATCTGAGCTTGTGTAGTGTGTAACAATTGGAGATTGTACTGAGAGATTGTGAGGATTTTGTAAAATGATTGTTACATGATCTCTATCATTATAATATAAAAATAGTTTGGGGTTTTCATTTTTAATCTTTCCCATAAATACTGTGTTTATATGTGTGATTGTTTATGGTTTTAATGTGCGCATGCGATTGTTTAATTTCCGCAAATTGATGATCAATAGTAGAAGAGGTTATGTATTATGCATGAAGCTCAAACAGTGTGTGATCAGGATAATCTCGATGAATAATTAACAGTTATTCAAAATTTCTACATGGTATCAGAGCAGTATTGATCATTGGAGCAATTGAAAAACATTGAAGCGGTTGAGTTTTGTGCTGGTGGAATTCGAATTTGCAGCAGTGTTTTCTTGGTGTCAAAGTTTAGATTTCTTTCAACGGATTGCAATTGGAGTATGCTCTTGAGGGCAACTTGAATTATATTTCATGGAAGGACAGGATGGAGGCAGTGTTGGATGACAATGGGTTGAAGGAGTTCATAGATGCTGAAGTTCCAAAGCCTACTTCTAGCGATGCTGCCGTAATTGAGGCTTGGAAAAAGAAGACAACAAAGTGTCGAAGGATTCTATTGGAGGGCATGAAGGATCAAATGGTGTCCAGCCTACATGGTAAGGCTTCTCCATTCTTGATGTGGAAATCCTTGACAGATTTATTCCAAAGCAAGAGCGACCAAAGGAAGTTGGCACTCAAGGATAGACTCAGAAACATAAAGATGGAGAAAGGCGAAAGTATGCCCAAGTACCTCACGAAGTTCATCCAATGCAGGGATGAGCTGGGAAGTGTGGGGGTGACTGTTGATGATGAGGACTTGGTGAGCTTGGCTCTCCTGGGGCTTTCGAAGGTTGGCACTCTCACAAAGACTCGTCGATAATTCGGACGAAATTGCCGGGATGGGAGCGACTTTGGTCGGATCTCATGCAAGAGGAGATAAGGCGGACTACTAGGGACGGATCTTCATCAAAGGCACCTGATGAAGAAAATTGTGCTTTGGATGCCAAAGAAAAGAAGGGGAAGAGAAAGAAAGCTTCTCATTCCGGTGCAAAAGGCAAGAAGCAGGACATGTCCAAGGTGAAGTGCTTTCACTGTCACCAGCACGGACATTGTGCCACAAATTGTCCGCAGAAGAAGAAAAATAAGCATGCTGCTGGATCTGCAGCGGGAGAGTCCTTAACCTCGCAGTTTGAGTTGGATTTTTCGCTGATCGCATGCTTGGTCTCAAGTATGATGGGATCAGTGTGGTTTCTTAACAGTGGTGCGTCTTTTCACATGACAGGAGACCGAGATTTGTTTACTGATCTGGATGAGAAAGATCTTGGAGTGCACATCGAGATGGGCGATGATGGTAGATACACTGCGACCGGTATCGGTACTATTTCCTTTGAGAGGGAGTTTGGTAAACCCTTTAGATTGAAGGAAGTGATGCATGTTCCAGGATTGAAGAAGAATCTTATCTCTGTGGCACTGTTAGAAGACAAGGGATATGATGTTGTCTTTAGCAAGGGAAAGGCTTTCCTGCGTAGTAAGGCAACTGGTGAGACCCAGAGGATAGGGGTTTGAGTTAAGAACCTTTATCAATTGCAGGTAGATGGTTGCACGACGGGCAGGCAAGGCATAAGGAGTGGTGGGCCGGGATGATGGCGAGTTGTGGCACTGGAGATTGGGCCACCTTCACCATGGAGCTTTGAAGATAATGTAGCAGATTTCTACTAGGCTTCCTAAAGGCACTCTTACGCAGTCAGATCAGTGCAAAGGGTGTACCTTGGGAAAATTTGTGAAAGCCACCTTTCACGAGAAGGATGGTCGCGCCACGACGATCCTTGAGAGAATTCACACAAACATGTGTGGACCTTTCTCAGCAGCTTCGACAGCAAAGCACAGGTATTATGTGATATTTGTTGATGATTTTTCTCATAAGTGTTGGATCTTCTTCATGCATAAGAAGAGCGAGACACTCTCTAGAGATTACCCAATGATTCAAGGCCTTTAGTTGAGAAATAATTGGGGAAGCAGGTGAAGGCTCTTAGGAGTGACAATGGTGGTGAATTCATCTCTGGCGAATTCAAGGACTTTTGTAGCGCAGAAGGAATTCTAAGAGAGCTCATAGCACCTCATAACCCACAGAAGAATGGGGCTGCTGAGCGAAAGAACAGAACGATCGTGGGTGCTGCACAGGCGATGTTGCATGATCGGGGCCTACCCATTCACTTGTGGGCGGAGGCATGCAATACTGCAGTATATGTGCATAACCATTGTCCTCACAGGATACTTGGCATGAGTAAAATCGAGAAGGCGTTTTCTGGTAAGAAGCCTGATATTTCCCATTTGAGGATTTTTGGTTCACTTGTTTACATTCATGTGATGAAGGATGCCAGGAAGAAGCTGGAGCCGACTGTATAGGTTGGGATATTTGTGGGGTACACTGATACACCCCACAGCTATCATGTGTATTTTCCAGACAGTCGCAAGACTGTTGTGCGACGGGATATAAAATTTCATGAGGAGAAAGCCATGAAGTGTTCGCTTGAGAGGGAGCCACACTTGCATGCAGATGAGGAGCTATTAGTTCCTGAGGATGAGCCTTAGGATGTGGATCAGCCACAAGAGGAGGTTCATGAAGTGGAAGAAACCACTCATGCAACGCCAACCATCAAAGGGCGAAAGCGCACTACAGAAGCTGAGCGATTGAATCTTGATGTAGAGAAGATTGTAGGAGCACCTACATCACAGCGCAGACAGAGACAGTCACCTGACTAGTATAATGGATACATGGCTCTTATGAGCAAGTGTATCGTGACAGAGCCATCCTCTTTCGAGGAAGCTGTGGAGGACCCCGCATGGGTAGATGCCATGGTGGAAGAGTATGATTCGATTGTCAGAAACAGTGCATGGGAGATTGTCCCAAGGTCGGAAGGGAAATCAATGGTGGGTTCGAGATGGATCTACAACGTGAAGCAGGTAGCTGACGAGAGTGTGGAGAAGTATAAGGCAATATTTTTTGCCCGAGGCTTTTCATAGATTGAGGGGATCGATTATGAGGAGACCTTTGCACCTGTCGCAAGGTATTCTTCCATATGGACGATTCTTGCTTTCTCAGCGCAGATGGGGTGGCACATTCATCAGATGGATGTGAAGACTGCGTTCCTCAATGGATTCATTGAGGAGGAGGTGTACATAGAGTAGCCCGAAGGTTTTGATATCTTCAACAGCGAGTCACATGTGTGCAGGCTCAAGAGAGCACCGTATGGGTTGAAACAAGCACCTCGTGCTTGGTACACACGAATAGACAGTTATTTCACCGGACTTGGATTCTCCAAGGAGGAGTATGATCTCGAACTTAGCACGCATTGTGGTGGAGGTGTTGTTGATCATTGTACTTTATGTAGATGATTTGATTTGGACATGTGATGAGCTATCACACTCTCGCGTGTGAGGATCTTGCAAAGAGTTTGAGATGAAGGACTGGGCCTTCATTATTTCGGGACTGGGAAATTTAAAACAAATGGCAGTTGATGACTGCTGTTTCTCAGCAGGTGCATGTTGATGGAGATATCGGAGAAGTTCAACATGCATGGTTGCAGCTCGCTGGATACTCCTCTTCCTGGTGGTTGGAGGAAGGAGGATGCTACTTCAGCGGAGGTAGTGGATGCCACTGTTTATCGACAGTTGGTGGGGTCGCTTATGTATCTGGTCAATATAAGACCCGATATATGCTATGAAGTTAACCAACTTTCACAAGCTATGGTTAAGCCTACCAAGCTCTTTTGGAAGGCGAGGAAGCATGTATTGCGTTATCTCATAGGAATATCAGGATATGGATTGTGGTACAGACAGTCGGATGAGGTGAAGCTGTGTGGCTTCACGGATGATTGGGCAGGGAGCCCAACGAAAAGAAAGAGCACATCTGGAGGGATTTTCATTATCGGGTCAACAACGGTTTCTTGGTACAACAGGAAGCAGAGATCTGTGGCACTCAGTTCAGCAGAGGCCGAGTATATGGCAGCGAGTTTGGCTGCATGCAGGGCTATATGGATGAGGAAGATCCTGGTCGGGTTGTTCGGTTCACACTTAGAGCCTACTGTGATTTATTTTGATAATAAGAGTTGCATCAAACTCTCAGTTAATCTAGTATTTCATGATATATCTAAACACATTGACATCCGGTATCATTATATCAGAGATTGTGTGCAGCGAAGAATCATGTTACTTTCATACATTCCTACGGAGGATCAGGATGCTGATATCTTGACGAAGGCACTCACCAGGAGCAAATTCGAATACCACAGGGGTAGAATAGGGGTTGCAGATAATCCATATCTTGTTGAGAGGGAGTGTTGAGATTGCAACAAGATGATGAGCTTAGTGGAAAGGAGTCGCCTTCACTAAGTGGGCCCGCAGGGTATTTTTGGCGCAAAGTCTATTTTTGGACATATGGATCATGTTCTATGAATTGCAGGATGCTATTTGTGGATGTTTGGTCAAGTCGGGAAAAATAGATGGACTTCTATTTTTAGACATACTGGGCGGAATCTATTTTTAGATTGCCAGTCTAAAAATAGATATGTCGAATATTATTAGCTCTTAATAATATTTGGACTCTAAACATTATCTTATCCTCTTGGAGCACTTCAATTCGAGTCACGGATGTGGCACATGCAGCTGACAGAAGGAATTACGCTATTCCTAGGGTTTAGTGGAGCTATTTCATGGTTGACTTCAATTAGAACTCATGTGACAGAGTTTGGTGGAGTTGATGAGACAGTTAATGGAGTTGTGTTCAGTTTAACTTAGTTGAGCTAGTTGTATCTAGTCTAAATGATTGATACAATTAGTGAGAGTGGTGTGAATTAATTATTAATTAATTAACTAATTATTAACTCATAAATCAACTAAAGAATACATCAGTTAACTACAGTGCATGGATAGTTTCAGTGGAGACCAGTGAAGAGGTAGGTGAAAGAGCAAGTGTGACTATCAGTTGTGACTATACTGGCGCATGAGATTTGCACACACATTGATTGAGAAGCCAATGAGGATTGCGCAGTACATACCAGTGGGATTTGAACCTTGATCTGGTAATTATCCATATTGGATTGCGCAGTAGAGGCTGGCTAAGAGGTGGAGCAGATTGGAGCATGTGTTTTGTATGATCTGAGCTTGTGTAGTGTGTAACAATTGGAGATTGTACTGAGAGCTTGTGAGGAGTTTTTACAATGATTGTTACATGATCTCTATCATTATAATATACATATAGTTGGGGGTTTTCAGCTTTAAGCTTTCCCATAAATACTGTGTTTATATGTGTGATTTTTTATGGTTTTAATGTGCGCATGTGATTGTTTAATTTCCGCAAATTGATGATCAATAGTAGAAGAGGTTATGTATTATGCATGAAGCTCAAATATTGTGTGATCAGGATAATCTCGGTGAATAATTTAACAGTTATTCAAAATTTCTACAGATATGCATCATAGATGAGGATTATAATATAGACTGAAGTATAGTTGGAGCAAGCTTGATATGTCACATGGAGCATTCACAATCTTTAAGTATTTATCCAATGATGCATCTCTAAACATATAAGTCTAACTATATAAGTCTGTTCTAAGAAGTGTCATTATCTTCACTTCCAGCTTTATATAAGTGAAAGGAGTCTATGCTTTGGGATGGTATCAACATACTATGTATATACAAGTTCAATAATTTTTTAAAGTTTTCTCTCGACAACTCTTGTACACTAGTCTGGAGCAAAAAGGTATAAATTCAAAAGAAGAAGGCCTAAACACAACTCAGAGAAAAGAAATGAAAAGATAGAATCTACATTGGGAGATGTGAAACCCTTTTCCATTGATGTCAAAGGGGGAGGAAAAGTAGCAAAACAAGATAGGCAAAGGAAGACAAAACACACCTTTTAGAATGAAAGGGGGAGGAAGACTTGGAGGAAGCATTGGAGTATTAGTGGATGTGTTGCCATCAATGCCAAAGGGAGAGACTGTTGGAAATATTGTCATTGATGGCAAAGGAGAAGATAGGAGTAGCACCTAAACTATCACTAAGGAAAAATAGAAAATAAGAAACAACAGAGATAGAAAAAGAGAAGCAAGGAGCAGCATTAGCCAAGAAACAGAGGCAACAAAGGCAGCAAAGATAAACAAGGAACAGAGAGGTAGCAGAGGCAGAAAAGAAACAGAGAGATAGCAAAAGAGAGGCGAGGAGAACATTAGACATGAAGAAGAGAGCAAAAGAGATGTAGAGCTGGAGAGAGAGAGTAGTGAGGTAGAAGGCCATTTGATTGAAGATCTGGCCAAGCAATGAGGTTTTGTAAATGAGCTTTGATTTCAATAAGAAATTATGTGAGAACTTGTGAGTGGTGAAAACTCTGTGTAGGGGGTTTAATTTGGGATTTTATATATGATGTGGAGAAATTGATTAAATTGGTTGTGTAGAACCTCAGAGGAAGCTAAAGGGGTTTACTCTATTAATTAGGCATATGTGATAATGAACCTTGTTTGTTTAAACATATTAAATCTCCGTATAAAAGGCCTAGCATCGAGTCCTATTTCCATTGTTGAAATCCACAGAAGTGAACCATAATCTGTTGGGTTATTAATGCCAGAGAAAGTGCTTGTATTAAAAACGCTTGTTGTGAACGCCACGCAATTGAATACATGGATTTGTTTATGAATTGCCTACGTAGTAATCCTATGAGAAAGGCTCGATAGAAGCCAATGAGATTTTGGTCCTTCTTGGTGGAGAACGTAAGTAATGACAGCACCTGATTGTTGGATATATTTAAACCTGCGTTGAACTCAGTTTGGTTAGGTCAATGAGCAAGTAAATGTGGAAGTGGTTACACTATGTTAAGGGAGAACATACAGTAGTGTGCATTCATTGCAACCCGAAGCTAATGGAGAAATCGAAACCTTGAGGTAATAGTAAAAGCAGGTTTGAGCAGTAAACCAGTGGTCTCGCAAAGTTTTTAGGTGGTAAGTGGAATGTCAAAAAATAATGCGATAGAGGTCCTTGAAGGACGTGTGGCAAGGCAGTTTTAGAATCCTGCCTATTTCACAAATATTTTTGGGACAAAGCTCGTGCATCTTGGTAATGTGATAGCCATTGATTTATGGTGTTGAGAATGCGCTGGTGCGTCCATCATCGGATTCAATCAATGTTCACGAGGAATTAATGGTGGGCCAGATACGCCTTAGGCAAGCGAAACATCGACCTGTGTGCAAGACAAGGCAACATCAGAACCAATCTTTAGAGTCCTAGGATCTAGTCCTCCTATTCTCAGACATGGATCTCTTGAATTTTTGTTTGCAAAGGTTTATCTTGTGTGCTTAGAATATGGATTTTAGACTGGTTATTAAGTGCAGGTGTTTGTTTGTTTGTTTGGTTGGATTGATACAGCAGAACATGAAAGGCCTAGGAAATATATATAGAATGGAGAAACATCTGGTTCATTGGGCAATGGAGTCAAAAAGAGGTCATGACAAACTTATCAATGGATATGGGATATCAGAGGGAAAATCTAACTTGGCCACAGGATCCTTTGGTTTTTGAAATGAGATGGACATCAATGATTTGGAAAGAGAATTTTAATTCTCAACAAAGGGAATTTGAAAACATAGGTTGAAAAATAAAGATCTTTTTGATAGATAGGGCTAACCATGAATTCTAAAAATCACACCTTTAAGCAAACAATGATTTCAAAACAAATTTTCAAATGAAACCTAAGATTTGGGGAACACCCTATTTCCTCAAAGATTTTATTTCAAATGACTTAGAAAACATAAAAGATTCACTGATAATTATGATCATAGAAGAGGGAACACCTAAATACATCTATGATCACAACTATAAAGACCTTTAAGCCAATTGTTCAAGCAAGGACAAGGGGCAAGATCAGAACAGACCTCCTTGACTTACTATAAGCAAAGAACTTCGAAGGGAGACTTCAATAACAGTCTTTAAGTGGCAAGAGACAAGCAGGGAGAACCATAAATCATGCTAAAACCAACTGTTCGAACTATTAAGGAAATAAACAAGCATGAAGACTAAAGAGAGAGGTTAAAGACTCTAAAATACTTCAGCAGAAGAAAACATGAAACAGTAAAGGATGAACAGGTCTAAGGTGCTTCCAGGAGTCATTCTTAGCCTAAAACTTTCAAGCTACTGTAGTAAGAAATCATGGAACAGAATGAAAACAGGGGAAAACATTAAACAGTTCAGAATACTTCACCAACATCCAAGCTCATGGATCCAATGATAGAGCCTTCTCAGGAACAAGCATGCAACAACATCATCAAGGCTTCCAATACTTCAGTTTCTTCTTCAACTTCAACAGACTATGTATTATTTCAGAGAGTTTCAGTATTACAACTAGTGATCAACCAACGATTTCTCATCTTCTACCGCAGTATTTATAGAAGAATGAGGAGGTGAGATCTGATAAAAGATCTCTCAGGACAATTAATACAGATTAATGACTTCTCGGCCTCTGAGGGGCTCGATGGAGAATTTTACAGGTGTGTTACTGTATTAATTGATTTACATTTATGAATTATGCTCGGTGGGAGCTTTTGTTGACCTTTGAGGCTCTGTTTTATATTAAAGTAACTCTGCTGCTATTTTGTGCATTAAATTCTCTGGCAGAATTAACTCTCTAGCTGCTCTGAGGCAAATATCTTCATTTGATCAATAACTTCGGCCTCTACTTGTATGCTTGTGGTTACAGGTGGCACTGTGGTAACTGGGAGGAATCAATTTGCCTAAGATGTGGTGGTGGAGGCCTTTCTATCTGATAAAACACTTATGTTTTTCTTTTAACTGTGTTTTAATTTGGGGGATTAGGCTTTTGATAATCAATTTTAGTCGTCTTCCCCGCAAATCTGTCTTCAATCTTCTGTTCTGTTGCGTTCTGTCTTCAACACTGATATTCTTTTAATTGTGATTTAATAACACAGTGTCTTGTTGATGTGCAGGCCGCGCAGGACTCTCAAGGCATCAATTCCCATGAAACATTGACGAGACATGGAGTTTGAACCCCGCGAATGGTTTCCTTTGATGAATCAAAGGCACGGGAAACACCCTTCCCAGCCTTCGGCCTTTCTTTAATTATAATGGGTAAACCACTAAACACCTGAAAAATATGAAACTTATTAAGAAATCATGTGTTTTTTAGGTTTTACTACCTCAGAGGGCGTCGGGAGAGAGCGTGGTCATTGGATGGCATCATCCAATGGTGGAGAATTGCGTAGAAGAGGTTAAAAAGAGAGTGGAGGGATAATTAAGTCAGAGTTGTTGATTGATGAGTGATCAAGAAGATCAACAGTCAGGATACGCGGAAGACTAATAATGTGAGGGATTCACATTATTCAGATTTAATGAGAGAATGTGAAAAACTAGGTTTAAACCTTTGGTGAGGGTGGAGGGTGATGATGTAATGCGGAAATGATCTGGGCCATCTGATCTGGACACGTGGGCGGTCCAGATTCAATCGGAGGATCACAATCGACGGGGAGAGAATAAGGGTGCGATGGAAATCGCCGATGCGATTGCGCGATCGGGGAGGGCGATGCGATTGCACGTTAACCATTGATCTGAGGATCAGATCAATGGTGGGGAATGAATCGGAGGGATGGCTAATCGGGGGAAACAAACAAATGCACCAAATGAAAATTGTGATGCTGCGCGGGCCATTCGATCAGCTCCAGATCGACAGCAGATATTTCTTTAACTTATGCACCGGCGGAAAATATTTGAAACATATGAAAAGCCCAAATTTTCAAATAATACAGAGTTTTGGTGGATCAGGGCGGAATATATATAGGACCCAATCGCATCGAAACTTTTGATGCGGTCTTTCAATCAACCCATTTGTGAATTTCTCTGATGCGATTGCGCTTTGGGACCTTTCCATTTACCCTTTTTGATGACGACACATGGCTCTGATGGGTTAGACCAAAAACTTAGGTAAGTGGGTTTTTTTATTTTGAAAAGGGAAAAACACATCGGAGACAGATTATTTCAAATTTTTAAGCGTCGGGTGCAGGAAAAAAGGGTTTATGAGATAATAATGTGATCAGAAGGTATAAGCGTAGGGCTTAATCGCATCAGAACCATTCAGCATGGCACAAAGACTTGTGCGCTTGGATTTGTGCGATGCGATAAGTGCCGAAAAGGACTTAGCGCTTGGTCTTAGCACCATGGGCATCCGGTGGGGAAGTGGTTAGGACTTAGCCCAAGAGGCTTAAGTCTGTAATATAAAAAGGTGTATTTTTATCATTTTTTCATATTTTTTGATGTATTTGAGGGTCTCGATATAGTTTAAAAATGAGTTTTAAACTATGTAAAAATTATTTTCATGAATGGAAGAAGAGGAATCACGAAAATAGAAGGATTTTATGAGAATGAAAGGGGTAAAAAATGAGGTTAGTCTTGTGGTGGAGGGAAAGGAAAGATGGCCTTTGTAGCAGCATTTTATCTTGGGAAACATTAGGATTTTAGAGTATGAAATGGAAACAGCAGTGAAGATTTGGACAGAGGAGATGATGTCTTCAAGAGTCTTCAAAAGATAACACTTTTTAACAATAAAATTTTGTTCCTTGAAGGCTCCGAAATGGTTTTAGCCACCATTTGATATGAAAAATTCTATAGGTGGCTAACAGTGGCTCCACTTGGGGATGGTGCCTTCTTGAAGGCATCAAGAATTTCAGACTTGCATTCTCTGGGAGGCTGATCAGTGCCTCATCCATTGGGTTGCCTTTCTTTGATTGAATGATCTTCTTTGCTCTGCAACATGTTAGCAGCCATGAAAAACAATGGTTCTTTCATCAACAAGCTTTCTACCTACCCAATCCTACTGATCTAACATTTTTTCTTCATTAGAGTGCACTTGGATTGGCAAACTCTTTGCACAATGTTTTATTCTTTTGAAAGCAGGAAATCTAATCTATTTCTACTTCTTATTTCTCCATGGACTCAGTTTAAACAGTTGATTCCATATGATTCTCTACCTAATCTACTAATCTGTTAGGATTAAACAGTCTAACAGATTTTTATTCTCTAAATCCTACAACGGAAATTTAAAAGCATTCAAGTCAGGATTAAACAGTCTAACTTGAAGCTGGTCCATGGCATAAAAAGACAAGCTGCACATAGACATTTATTTTGCAGAAAATTTAAAACAAAATGGAAGGCTTAAGATCCAAAATTTCAAAGCACTTCCTTCATATTTTCTTTAGCTCTGTTTTGACCCTTGTTTGAGCTATTTTTCTTTGTTGACTGGTTCATATTTTGTGCTGATTAGAACCTAGATTTACATATTTCTTCTTTGAAACAGATTTGAGTCATTCTTTTTGGGAACTTAGGTTCAGATTTTGAGCATGTTTGAACCTTTAATTTCTATCCTAATCTATCTACTGATAAGCCAATATTAAACAGTTTGGAAAATGGAATTCACTATCCTATCAGCAGAAAATGTAAAGCTAATTAGTCAAGATTAGGTTGTTCGACTAACTAGAAGTGTGTGTTTTAGGAGTGGCATTTGAGCTTGCACACTTTCAGAATTTGTTTCTGTTTTTGGTATGGGGCTATACCTTTCTTGTTTTCACAATCTGCACTCTTTTCTTTCTTTCATTGTTTTTGTATTTTTGATTTTTCTAACTTTGAATGCAATGGTTAGACTATGATATTTACAATGAAAAATAAAATGCTTTGAAACTCAATATTCCTGGTAGAAGTAATGCTTGAGTATCCTTACATTGACATGACCTCCATATAGATCTTCTCCATTCAATTCTTTCAAGAAAAATGCATTGTGACCCCTCTCAGCATGGATAATATATGGCCCTTTCCACAAGTTCTCAAACTTGCCATGTTTTCCCTTCTCTTCTCTTCTTGAATCCCATTTAAGAACAACATTTCCAATTTGGAAATTGTTTTCCTTAGTCCTCTTATCAAATAGCTTCTTCATATTTTCTTGGACTAACTGTGTTCTTTCATAGACTTCCTCTCTGGTCTGCTGTAAATGGATTGTTTGGTTGATTCTTCTTTGCATATCATTCTCTTCAATCTGCACTTCTTGAAGGAGTTTCATGACTGGAACTCCTAATGAGGTGGGAAAAACCGCGTCCATACCATAGACTAGCTGATAGGGGGACATATTTATTGACTTCTTTGTAGTTAGTCTATCAGCCCATAAGGCATGAACCAGCTTACTGTGCCATGATTTTTGATTCTGTTCCAACAGTTTTTTGATTATATTGATGAGACTCTTGTTGGAAGATTCAGCTAATCCATTTCCTTGGGGATAGTAAGCAGTGGAATGGCCCAAGGTTATGTGGTATTTGTAACAAAAATCAACCATCTTCTTAGATTTAAAAGCAGCAGCATTATCTGTTATGATTTTTCTGGGACAACCAAATCTGGATAGGATATTGGTTTCAAGAAACTTGATAATGACAGAGTCATTAGCATTTCTGGAAGGTATAGCTTCTATCCACTTGGTAAAGAAGTCAGTGGCTATGAGGATCCACTTATGTTGAGCTGAGGAGGATGGGTGAATTTCCCCAATGAAGTCTAAACCCCATTGTTGAAAAGGTGCCTCAACTCTGATAGGATGTAAGGGTAAGGGAAGAATTTTTCTTTTTCCATAAAAAATTTGACACTTATGGCAAGACATGAACAACTTTTGAGTGTCTGGGAAAAGGGTAGGCCAATAGTAACCAGATCTAAGAATTTTGTTCGTTGTGGCCTTCCAGTAGAGGTGTCCTCCACATTCTCCATCATGCAATTCATGCATGATTTTCCCTGCATCATCTTCAAGTAAAAATTTAAGAAAAATTCCAACAACATTTTTCCAATATAATTTCCCATCTAAGATGCAAAATCTTAAAGCTTTTTGTTTCAAAAATCTGGCTTTGGTTTTAGACAAAGAAGGAGGGGCATTCAAATATAAAAGCACATAAATAATGTCAGCATACCAAGGATAATTCAGAAATGTTTCTTGAATGAAAGGAGCAGCAGAATCCTCTATTTCTTCCAACACATCTACCATATTCATGTCTAGTGCTTGGAAGTTAGAATCAGCCATAATTTTTGTGAATCCTTGCCCTTTCACTAGTTTGGTGGGCCTGATTTCTAAGTCATACTCAAGAATAGTTGCAATCCATCTTCACCTTTTACCATCGTGGTTTTGACTTAGAATGTCCTTTACAATAGTATGTGGAACAAAAGAAATTATGTGAGAGTGTAAAATATAGACCCTAAAGTCTTTTAAAGCTTTCACTAATGCTAAGGCTTGCTTCTCCATGATGTTATATTTGAGGGGAGCATCTCTTAAGGCCCTACTAAAGAAGGATATTGGTTGTTATTGCCCTAAGTCATTCTTTTGGAGTAAAACTACAGCTATTGTATGCTCAGATGCAAAAGAAAAGATGTAAAAGTCTTTGGTAAAATCTGGACTAATCAGGACTGGTGTTTCAATAAGAGCTTGTTTGACCAGTTTGAATGATTGTTTAGCTGGTAAAGTCCATTTTACATAGAAATCTTTCTTAAGCATGTTTGTAATGTTTTTTAATAGTTCAACAAGATTAGGGATAAACCTCCTCAAAAAATTAATCTTTCCAATGAAAGATTGCAACTCTTCGAGGCTTCTTGGATGACTAATTTGAAATATACCATCTATCCTTGTGGGGTCTATCTTGATTCCCTCTTCTAAAATTATATGGCCAAGAAGTTTACCTTCTTGGAGACCAAAGAGTGTCTTCTTTGGATTCAATGACAAGCCAAATTTCCTACACTTCTCAAAAACTTTTCTCAGGTGAATCAAATGTTCCTCATCAGTTTTTGAGAAAACGGTTATGTCGTCAAGGTAAATAATTATGAAATAGCCAATATCTTCAGAAAAGGCTATATCCATGGCCCTTTGGAAGGTGGCCCCTGCATCCATCAATCCGGAAGGCTTTTTGACATACATAAAGGTGCCCCAAGGTGTGGTAAAAGCAGTTTTGATTTGATCGCTTGGGAGCACTAACACCTGGTTGTAACTTGAGAACCCATCTAAGAGTGATATCCTTTTTGACCCAACTACCCTCTGAATTATATGGTCCATCTTGGGCAAAGGTTATTTTTCTTTTAGAGAGGCTCTATTTAAATTTCTGCAGTCGATACAGAGCCTGATTTCTCTAGTCTTTTTTCTAACAGAAACTAAGTTTGATACCCACTCTGAAAATCTAATGGGTACTATGATCCCAGCATCATGCATCTTTTCAATCTCCGCCTTAACTAAAGGTAATAAAACAGGGTTTATTCTCCTTAGTTTTTGTTTAAAAGGCTTTTTATTTTCCTTCATAGGAATTTTATGATGGATGATGCTAGTATCATACGATTTTAGGTCTTTGTATCCCCAAGAAAAAAGATCTTTAAATTCTTTGAAAAGCTCTATGTATTGCAATTTTATGTGAGCTGGGAGAGTGCTGGACAGTTTGATCATCTTGGGTTCTGCTAGACTGCCTATGTTATGCACTTCTACATTCGTTTCCATAGGCTCCATTCTTGGTTCTTTGGCTACATCGTTAAAATAAAAAAGGTGTTCTAAAGGTGCGAGACCTCTTAGGATTTTATCATTTTTACATTGTAAAACTTCCAAGTCTTCTTAGCCTGCGTTGTCAATTATCTCTACTTCAAAAGGATTCTCATAATGATTTATATCAGCAGAATATGTCATTTCAACTTCTGGGATGTATAAATTTGAATAATAGATCACTTATTCACCGAGATTATCCTGATTACACACTATTTGAGCTTCATGCATAATACATAATCTCTTCTACCATTGATCATCAATTTGCGGAATTTGAAGCAGTCGCATGCGCACATTAAAACATAATCAAGCACACATATAACACAGTATGTAATGGGGAAAGCTTACAGCTAAAAACCCCCAACTATCAGTATATTATAATGATAGAGAACATGTAACAATACATAGCACAAACTCCTCACAAGCTCTCAACACTATCTCCAATTGTTACACACTAACTAGCTCAGATATGAACAAGTCACAAGTTCAAATCTCCTCCACCTATTAGCCTGCCTCTACTGCGCAATCCAAGATGAATAATGATGAGATCCAAGTTCGAATCCCACTGGCTTGTACTGCGCAATCCTCATTGGCAATCTCAATCAATGTGTGTGCAAATCTCATGCACAGCTATAGTCACAACCGATAGTAGACTCACCCTTTCACCCACCTCTAACACTGGTCTCCACTGAACTGTCCATGCATTGCAGTTAACTGATGTATTCTTTAGTTGATTTATGAGTTAATAATTAGTGAATTAATTAATAATTAATTCATACCACTCATCACTAGTGTATTTATCAGTTAGACTAAATACAACTAGTTCAACTAAGTTAAACCGAACACAACTCCATCAACTGTCTCATCAACTCCACCAAACTCTGCCACATGAGTTCTAACTGAAGTCAACCATGCAATAGCTCAACTAAACCATAGGAATAGCGTAATTCCTTCTGTCAGCTGCATGTGCCACATCCGTAGCTCGAACTGAAGTGCTCCAAGAGGATAAGATAATGTTTATAGTCCAAATATTATTAAGAGCTAATAATATTCGATTGATCTATTTTTAGACTGGCAGTCTAAAAATAGACTCCGCCCAATATGTCTAAAAATAGAGGTCCATCTATTTTTACCAACTTGACCAACCATCCATAAATAGCATCCTGCAACTCATAGACCATGATCCATATGTATAAAAATAGACATAGTCTAAAAATAGACTTTGCGACAAAAATCACCTGTGTGGCCCCCACCTAGTTTAGGTGATCACTTTCCAACTAGGATCAGGAAAGATGTTTCAGGATGCCTCCTTCACTGTTTCTTGTTGCAATCTTCAACACTCCCTCTCAATAAGAAAGGATTGTCTCTGCATGCGACATGCAACTCCATGCATTCGCCTTGCAACCTTCACAAGCGCCATGCAACTCCATGCATCTGCTCTGCAACTCCTATGAAACTAAATAGGCTCCAAACAACTCAATCAGTATGATGCGCCATGCAACTCCATGCATCTATCATCAAAGTCTTCAACTTTTGCTGGGCACAATTGCACATGTCATCAGGAACCACTGCACTGTTGAACTCTTACACCCATGCACTCTGCACTTGCTGTCAACTCTGATTCGCGCTCCAGTATCCGACACTGTCACTTTGATCTGCCTGCATCAATCCAACTGATCATGCTACTGCTACGCTTTGGGCACCTCGTAGCCAAGTTAAATTCATGAGATCCACACCATCTCATGAATCCTGCCCATAAATCTCCTCTTGGGATTATTCATGCATGTCACCCCACCTCTCACCTGGTGTTATAGCTGCATGCACTCCCTCTGCCCATCTGGCACGAAATTTCTCTGCATGAGTGGTTTATTCCACTCCATGATCCTCATCTTGTGGCTGCTCCACATCCCGAGGTTCATTATTACCTGCATGCAAAACTTGCTCCCTCTCAAGCATCAATTGCATGTCTTTCTTGCACTTCCCAACAGTAGGAAGCTCCGTAGACATCCCATCTACTTCAAGTATGTAGAGATTCTTTGCTTGAATCCCAACCTTCTTGACTTGTCCTGTTGCCTTGTGCCGAAGGAAAACTTTTCCTTAACTGAAGACAACTTCATACCCTTTATCCTCTAACATTGCGACTGAGATCAAATTCTTCTTTAAACCTGGAACATGCACTACATCTTGTAAAAGAATGAGTTTACCTGACTCCCTCTAAAAGGTTATGGTACCAATTTCGGTCGCATTGTATCGTCCATTGTCGCCTAACTCAACATGCAACTGGAGATCTTTCTCCACCAATTCACTGAAAAGATTCACATCTCCCGTCATGTGAAAGGAAGCGCCACTATCAAAATACCACCCCGATCCCAATGCACTAGACACCATGCATGTGATCAATGAGAAGTCCAGCTCAAATTGTGAGGCAAGAGCCTCACCAGCTGCAGATCCAGCATCCTGCTTGTTATTCTTCTTCTGTGGACAATTTGTGGCGTAATGTCAATGTTCGTGACAATGAAAACACTTCACTTTGGACATGTCACGCTCTTTACCATCCGCACCGGATTGAGAAGCATTCTTCTTGCCCTTCCCCTTCCTTGCTTTGGCAGCCAAAGCACAATTTTCTTCATCAGATGCCTTTGATGAAGATCCGTCCCTGGTACTCTGCCTTATCTCCTCTTCCACAAGATCCGACCAAAATCACTCCCATCCTGGAAATTTTTCCCGACCATTGACAGAGTCCTGATAGGAGTGCCAACTCTTCGAAAGCCCAAGGAGAGCCAAGATTACCAATTCCTCATCATCCACACTAACTCCTACACTCCCAAGCTCATCCCTGCAGTGGACAAACTTTGTCAAGTATACCGGAATAGTGTCATTCTTCTCCATCTTTATTTTCCTGAGTTTATCCTTGAGCGCCAACTTCCTTTGGTCACTCTTGCTTTGGAAAAAATTTGTCAAAGCTTTCCACATCAAGACTAGAGAAGCTTTACCATGCAGGCTGGATACTATGTGATCCTTCACGCCCTCCAACAGAATCCTTCGACACTTTGTTGTCTTCTTCTGCCAAGCCTCAACTTGAGCAGCATCAGTAGGATTTGGGACTTCAGCATCTATGAACTCCTTCAACCCATTTTCATCTAACACTGCCTCCATCCTGTCATTCCATGCAATATAATTCGAGCTGCCCTCAAGGGCATACTCCAATCACAATCCGTTGAAAGACATTTTGACTTCGACACCAAGAAAACACTGCTGCAAATTCGAATTCCACTAGCTCAAAACTCAACCGCTTCTAATCTGTGAGAACAAAGTATTTCTAGCACAGAGATCGACTATAGGGGAATTTACTGGATTTTCACCTTTCAAAGAAAGGATGAATCCAGAGGCTACCTGGCCCTCTTGGAGACTCTGTCTACTGAAATAAAATGTAATCAGTGTAATAGATCTGATGATCAATTTCGCTCTAATACCATGTAGAAATTTGAATAATAGATCACTTATTCACCGAGATTATCCTGATTACACACTATTTGAGCTTCATGCATAATACATAATATCTTCTACCATTGATCATCAATTTGCGGAATTTGAAGCAGTCGCATGCACACATTAAAACATAATCAAGCACACATATAACACAGTATGTAATGGGGAAAGCTTACAGCTGAAAACCCCCAACTATCAGTATATTATAATGATAGATAACATGTAACAATACATAGCATAAACTCCTCACAAGCTCTCAGCACTATCTCCAATTGTTACACACTAACTAGTTCAGATATGAACAAGTCACAAGTTCAAATCTCCTCCACCTGTTAGCCTGCCTCTACTGCGCAATCCAAGATGAATAATGATGAGATCCAAGTTCGAATCCCACTAGTTTGTACTGCGCAATCCTCATTTCAAATCTCAATCAATGTGTGTGCAAATCTCATGCACAGCTATAGTCACAACTGATAGTAGACTCACCCTTTCACCCACCTCTAACACTGGTCTCCACTGAACTGTCCATGCACTACAGTTAACTGATGTATTCTTTAGTTGATTTATGAATTAATAATTAGTGAATTAATTAATAATTAATTCACACCACTCATCACTAGTGTATTTATCAGTTAGACTAAATACAGCTAGTTCAACTAAGTTAAACCGAACACAACTCCATCAACTGTCTCATCAACTCCACCAAACTCTGCCACATGAGTTCTAACTGAAGTCAACCATGCAATAGCTCAACTAAACCCTAAGAATAGCGTAATTCCTTCTGTCAGCTGCATGTGCCACATCCGTAGCTCGAACTGAAGTGCTCCAAGAGGATAAGATAATGTTTATAGTCCAAATATTATTAAGAGCTAATAATATTCGACTGATCTATTTTTAAACTGGCAGTCTAAAAATAGACTCTGCCCAGTATGTCTAAAAATAGAGGTCCATCTATTTTTACCAACTTGACCTACCATCCACAAATAAAATCCTGCAACTCATAGACCATGATCCATATGTCTAAAAATAGGCTTTGCGACAAAAATCACCTGTGTGGCCCCCACCTAGTTTAGGTGATCACTTTCCAACTAGGATCAGGAAAGATGTTTCAGGATGCCTCCTTCACTGTTTCTTGTTGCAATCTTCAACATGGGATTTGTTCAATATACAAACAATTTTCTTTATGGCTGGATTCTGATATTGGTATGTCAAAATCGTTTTCTGATTTCAAGAAATCATCTATGTGTTTGTCAGAGTCAAACACTTGCCAGTGATCTTTGTTATCAGGCACAACAGGCCTGTGTTTTACCTTTACGATAATTTGTTCATTTATCTCAAGTATTTGGCAGTTGCTGGCATTGAAGGCGAGTTCATTTTCTAGATGATTCAATGCTCTAGGGATGAAAATAAGTTCATATTTTTCAAAAAATTTCAATAAATCAAGGGCAGCATTTCGATATTCCCTGAGCCTTGGATTTCTAGCTGAGTATTCTCCTTTGATTTGTCTTATGATAAGTTTAGAATCTCCTAAGATTGATATCCTCTGGGATTCTAATCGTTTAAGCAATTGTAAACCTAGGAGAAGTGCTTCATACTCAGCAATATTGTTAGTGCATGGGAAATCTAATTTATATGAAAAAATCTAATTTGTATTTTGAATCCAAACACTTGCCCCCGCACTTTTTTTGTTACAGGACCCATCAAAGTTTATTGTCCAAAGTATATTTGACTGATTTTCATTTTCTTGTTGTTGTTGATTATCAATGTTTTGAATTTGATTTGAGGGAAGATTTGATTGTTCTGGTGAACTGAGAAGGTCCATGTTTTCCTTATCTTGTTAAGTGATTTCATCTTCGTTACATAAGATAAAGGAATCTAAACTCGATTGAATAGAATAGATTGGAGAGTTGTTTGGTTTGTCTATGTTTCTCACCATGTACTTCATGTGAGATTCCCTGTATAGTCTTATGTTTTGGTTAAAAATAGGGATCGTGGCATAAGACATGTCCATTTGAAGGCTTCCTTGAAGTTTGGCTCCCCAAGACCTTGATAAGAGCATGTCATACTTAGGGGGAATCTCAACTACAACTATATCCATTACTAGAATCTTAGCATGGATTTGGGCTAAATTAACACATAAATCTTTGATTAAACCCAAACATTTGACTCTGCTTGAGTCAAATGAATACAAATTTTTGTATGGTTTAGTAATCTCTATGCCTAAGCTTTCCATTACCACCTTGGGAATTAGATTGTGTGAAGCTCCCGAATCTAACATGGCATTGTGTAAAATTTTCTCGTGTATGTTCAAGCTAACATAGAAGGGAGGGACAACCCCTTCTTGGTATTTTCCTTCAACTTCTGGACCAAACAACAACTCAGGTTTGTCATCTGTCAAGTTCAAGGTGTCAGTATCACTTCCTAGGTTCAAAGCTTTCAAAACTTGGTCTTTGTACAACTCTTGGGTTAATAGTTCAGTTAGGGGAATGGAAATTTTTATCTTAGCAATTTCTCCCTCAAGGTTGAAAGGAATAATTGACTTGTTGATATTTACATCTGCCTTTTCAATTGAATTCTTTTCAGCAACTTTGATTTGTTGAACCTTGTTTGGACCGATAATTGAGACAGTTTTGTTAGGACTACTAGCTGAAGTGCTAGGGGTACTTTGTTCAACATTTGGATAGACACCTTTGTCTTTGTTTAAGTCTGGTTTCTTGGCCAAAATGTTGGTTTTCTCTGCTGTCTTTTTGGGCTGGTTGTCTGCGTTTTTCTTGATAGCAACGCTAGTGTTCTTATCCTTTGAATTATCTATGCTTCCCTTGCTCCTAAGATCATACTGTTTTTGTACCTCCATGATTGCATTTTCAAGACCCGATCTATAGTCATCAGAATCTTCATAGGTGTTTGTATTTTGATCATAAGAGAAGAAACCTTATTCTTCCTCAGTGAGGAAAACATCATCCCCATTGTCTGATCCAATCAAGTTTACATGAGATTCTTCCAACCTTTCCAACTCCCTATCTTCCTCATATTGATCTACATAGTTCTGTTGGAAGGGAGGTATAATCTGTTGGTCGCTTTCCTTTTGCTTGTCTTGATTGTTTTCTCTTCTATAATTCTGATTTCTATTTCTATTTTGATTGTTTTGAGGTTATTTTGGTGGTATTCTCTCATTTAAATTTATCTTTTCAAGCATCCTCTCCATCACCTTGACTAGGTTGTCAATTTTTGTGTCAGAAGCTGAGGTTGAGGGTAGTAGGTCATCATTATAAGTTACCCTCTTCTCTAATCTTAACCTATTTCTTTTCTCGATGATATTTGCTTCTACAGTCAAAGCTCCTTTCTGCATGTCTTCCAAGGTTAAGTAATCTCTCCCCCTTAATTCATAAGTCATTTCAGCATCAAGGCCTTCGTGATACCTTACCAAGGCCATGCCTTGGGGAGGTTTCATGTGAGGTGGGAGAGAATTGTAAATTCTATTGAACCTAGTGGAGTAATCATGGACACTCTCCCCTTTATTTCTATTGAGGCTGCTATACTCTGCTAGTATTTGGAGAGGGTTCCTTTTGAGTTCCCATCTGTTGATAAATGTTTGATGCAAGGCAGGGAGATCATTTATGCTACTAGGAGGTAAGTTTTTAAACCATTTATTTACATCTCCTCCTAAAATTTGGGCGAAAATCCTCATCTTCACAGTTTCTTCTTCTATCTCCATGTAATCAAATGCATCTTCCATCCTATCTACATGATGTTGGGCTGTTGTCGACTCTTTTCCAGTGAAGTGAGGGATTTTGGATTGGTAATCATTTGGTAAGGGAAGTAGAGGTTGTGGTAACACTAATGAAGCATACCATGTTGCCATGGCTGAAAATAAGGATGGATTTACAAGAGGTGGGTTTACAAAAAATGGCTGAAATGGAGTGTTTTGAACAGTGGTAGTATGAATTGGAGTGGAAGAAACACTTGGGCCAGCAAACTGATTCTGAGCAGATTTGTTATGGAAAAGGCTAAAGTGATGAAGAAGTTGGGAATCAGGAGGAGTGGAAGGTGAGGCTTCTCTACTAAATCTCTGTTGAAAATCTGCAAAGTTAAGGTCAGTCTTGTTTAAATCACCTTGAGATCTAGTTCGAAATATGTTCTGTGTATGATGTAAATCAAAGTGTGAATCCTCTAAGACAACAAGGTTTTCGGGGATGGAATTTGTTCTTAAGAGGCTCCTATTAGCAGCTGATTTTCCAAAGTTATAAATCTTCCACAAAATTCTCTCAGGATTTTCAATGATTAAAGGAGGATTCGGGTCTGGATGGGATCTAGTGTTAATTCTATGTGAAGCTAGAGTGTTTTTTCCAAAATGAGAGAGGTTAAGGTTTTAGGGAATGTTTTTGGGAATTTTACCTCTCACGATGTCTTATCTAGTAAGGGACTAGGCTTCTAAACTTCTTCAAGGCTAGTTAACACAGTCCTGAAGAGATCTGGGAACCTACATGAGTAATAGGCCTACTAGGGCTAGTGGAGTCGCCAGGTGGAAAATTTTTAGCTTTTATGAAGGTAAGATATTGGATGGTTCCACCACCATGCTTATTGTGAAGCCAAACTAAAATATTTTGGGTTTTTCTGAGTTTCTATGGTTGCTTGATAGACTAATGAGTTTATAAGAGCTTGCTAGGAAACTATGAACTCAGTGGTCCCACCATGATCGCCATTATGTTGGTGTCCCGTGTTTTGATAGTTTGGAAAATCAAAAGACAAGGCAACGTCAAAACCAATCTTTAGAGTCCCAGGATCTAGTTCTCAGAGAGGGATCTCTCGAATGTTTGTTTGCAAAGGTTTATCTTGTGTGCTTAGAATATGGATTTTAGACTAGTTATTAAGTGCAGGTGTTTGTTTGTTTGTTTGGTTGGATTGATACAGTAGAACATGAAAGGCCTAGGAAATATATATAGAATGGAGAAACATCTGGTTCATTGGGCAATGGAGTCAAAAAGAGGTCATGACAAAATTATCAATGGATATGGGATATCAAAGGGAAAATCTAACTTGGCCACAGGATCCTTTGGTTTTTGAAATGAGATGGACATCAATGATTTGGAAAGAGAAGTTTAATTCTCAACAAAGGGAATTTGAAAACATAGGTTGAACAATAAAGAGATTTTTGATAAATAGGGCTAACCATGAATTCTACAAATCACACCTTTAAGCAAACAATGATTTCAAAACAACTTTTGAAATGAAACCTAAGATTCGGGGAACACCCTATTTCCTCAAATATTTTATTTCAAATGACTTAGAAAACATAAAATATTCACTAATAATTACGATCATAGAAGAGGGAACACCTAAATACATCTATGATCACAACTATAAAGACCTTTAAGCCAATTTTTCAAGCAAGGACAAGGGGCAAGATCAGAACAGACCTCCTTGACTTACTATAAGCAAAGAACTTCGAAGGGAGACTTCAATAACAGTCTTTAAGTGGCAACAGACAAGCAGGGAGAACCATAAATCATGCTGAAACCAACTGTTCGAAACAAGCATGAAGACTAAAGAGAGAGGTTAAAGACTCTAAAATACTTCAGCAGAAGAAAACATGAAACAGTGAAGGATGAACAGGTCTAAGGTGCTTCCAGGAGTCATTTCTTAGCCTAAAAATTTCAACCTACTGTAGTAATAAATCATGGAATAGAATGAAAATAGGGGAAAACATTAAATAGTTCAGAATACTTCACCAAAAACCAATCTCATTGATCCAATGATAAAGCCTTCTCAGGAACAAGCATGCAACAACATCATCAAGGCTTCCAAGACTTCAGTTTCTTCTTCAACTTCAACAGACTATGTATTATTTCAGAGAGTTTCAGTATTACAATTAGTGATCAACCAACGATTTCTCATCTTCTACAGCAGTATTTATAGAAGAATGAGGAGGTGAGATCTGATAAAAGATCTCTTAGGACAATTAATACAGATTAATGACTTCTCGGCCTTTGAGGGGCTCGATGGAGAAGTTTACAGGTGTGCTACTATATTAATTGAGCTAAATTTATGAATTAAGCTCGGTGGGAGATTTTTTTGACCTTTGAGGCTCTGTTTTATATTAAAGTAACTCTACTGCTATTTTGTGCATTAAATTCTCTGGCAGAATTAACTCTCTGGCTACGCTGAGGAAAATATCTTCTTTTGATCAATAACTTCGGCCTCTGCTTGTATGCTTGTGGTTACAGGTGGCACTGTGGTAGCTGGGAGGAATCAATTTGCCTCAGATGTGGCAGTGGAGGCCTTTCTGTCTGATAAAAAACTTATGTTTTTCTTTTAACTGTGTTTTAATTTGGGGGATTAGGCTTTTGATAATCAATTTTAGCCATGATCCCCGCAAATCTGTCTTCAATCTTCTGTTCTGTTGCGTTCTATATTCAACACTGATATTATTTTAATTATGATTTAATAACACAGTGTCTTGTTGATGTGCAGGCCGCGTAGGGCTCTGAAGGCATCAATGCCCATGAAACATTGACGAGACATGGAGTTCAAACCCCACGAATGGTTTCCTTTGATGAATCAAAGGCACGGGAAATGCCATTCCCAGCCTTCGGCCTTTCTTTAATTATAATGGGTAAACCACTAAACACCTGCAAAATATGAAACTTATTAAGAAATCCTGCGTTTTTTAGGTTTTACTGCTTCAGAGGGCGTTGGGAGAGAGCGTGGCCGTTGGATGGCATCATCCAACTGTGGAGAATTGTGTAGAATAGGTTAAAAAGAGAGCGGATGGATAATTAAGTCAGAGCCATTGATTGATGAGTGATCAAGAAGATCAACAGTCAGGATAAGCGACAGACTAATAATGTGAGGGATTCACATTATTCGGATTTAATGAGAGAATGCGAAAAACTAGGTTTAAACCTTTGGTGAGGGTGGAGGGCGATGAAGTAATGCGGAAATGATCTAGGTTGTCCGATCTAGACACGTGGGCGGTCCAGATTCAATCAGAGGATCGCAATCGGCAGTGAGAGAATAAGGGTGCGATGGAAATCATCGATGCGATTGCACGATCGGGGAGGTCGATGCGATTGCGCATTAACCGTTGATCTGATGATCAGATCAACGGTGGGGAATGAATTGGAGGGATGGCTAATTGGGGGAAACAAACAAACGCACCAAATTAAAATTGAGATGCTGCGTGGGTCGTTCGATCGGCTCTAGATCGATGACAGATATTTCTTTAACTTATGCACTGGAGGAAAATCTTTGAAACATATTAAAAACCCAAATTTTCAAATAAAACAGAGTTTTGGTCGATCGGGGCGGAATATATATAAGACCCAATCACATCAGAACTTTTGATGCGGTCTTTCAATCAACCCATTTGTGAATTTATCTGATGCGATTGCACTTCGGGACCTTTCCATTTACCCTTTTTTATTATGACACATGGCTCTGGTGGGTTAGACCAAAAACTTAGGTAAGTGGGTTTTTTGATTTTGTAAAGGGAAAAACACATCGGAGACGGATTATTTCAAATTTTTGAGTGCCGGGTGCGGGCAAAAAGGGTTTATAAGATAATAATGTGATCGGAAGGTATAAGCGTAGGGCTTAATCGCATCAGAACCATTCAACATGGCACAAAGAGTTGTGCGCTTTGATTTGTGCGATGCGATCAGCACCGAAAAGGACTTAGCGCTTGGTCTTAGCACCATGGGCATACGGTGGGGAAGTGGTTAGGACTTAGCCCAAGGAGCTTAAATCTGTCATACAAAAAGGTGTATTTTTATGATTTTTTCATAGTTTTTTATGTATTTGAGGGTCTCGGTATAGTTTAAAAATGAGTTTTAAACTATGTAAAAATGATTTTCATGAATGGAAGAAGGGGAATCATGAAAATAGAAGGATTTTATGAGAATGAAAGGGGTAAAAAATGAAGTTAGTCTTGTGGTGGAGGGAAAGGAAATATGGCCTTTGCAACAACATTTTCTCTTGGGAAACGACATGATTTTAGAGTATGAAATGGAAACAGCAGTGAAGATTTGGACAGAGGATATGATGTCTTCAAGAGTCTTCAAGAGATAACACTTTTTAGCAATAAAATTTTGTTCCTTGAAGGCTCCGAAAGGGTTTTAGCCACCATTTGATATGACAAGTTTTATAGTTGGCTAACATGGCGGAAGGTAAATGAGATTTGATTTTTAATGGAATGGGTTTTATCATATGATTTAACCATTGATTTCAAAGGTAACCTCTGCGTATGTTTGGGAAATTGAGGCTTTATTTTTATAACTATAAGGAGTTGAATATATAACTCATGTCGAAGATTTGAGATATAAAGTCTAAGAGTGAGGTTAACTTGGTATTCCTGAAATGTGGATTGTATTTGGGGGTTTTATAACCACCATACCTATAGATAGAAAACTTCCACAGAGTTTTATAATTGCCATAGTGTGAGTTAAATTGACTCAGAATTGTAATCTGAGGAATGTGGTTTGAAACATAGAAAAGAGTTAAGCCTCCGCATTTATTTAATTTGCCAGCAAATAATAAGAAGAAGCTGCATTTTTATATGCAATGATAGTTTGAGATTTTATTGGGCATGAAGTTTGGAAGTGAATTCTGCACGAACAGAGAGTGTTAATTTAATATCTCAAATCTCAGATTTGAGATATTAAAGCCTCCGCATTTATTTAATTTAATTTTCCCAATTCAGAAAATAAGAAAAGCTTCCGTGTGTAAAGATTTCCAGACTTTGAGATTCATTTGGAGCTAAACTTGTAAAGCAGTTATATATGCAGCAGATTCAGAATTGCAGTTAACAGGAGAGTATGAAGAACTGTTACACTGCAGCAGCAAAAGATACAAATGCACAACAAGCCAAGGGCTAAAACAGGCTAAGTGAATGATACTTATTGTAACTGAAAATGTAAAGTCATTACTTATTTTATATTGTTTGTGATGCATTGGCAAGTCTCCATAGGCAAATAAAGCTCCACTGTAAAACTAAAATGTATACATATTGTTATATTTTTCTGAATGATCTGGACAAAGAAATGAGAAGGTAGAAGGCAAAGAGTCATGGCTATTCACTTCGAATTCCCTGTAGAATGCAAATATCCATGAAGTTATTTTGTATAAAACAGGTAATATCCATGTGTAGAATGTTACGAAAAGAGAGAGAGAGAAAGAGAGAGTGTGTAGTAGAATTGAAGAGAGTTGAAGATTGTTAGAAATCTACAGAATGGAAGAGATCAGAAGAATATAAGAAAGCTACAAGAGGTTAGAGAATGGAGAAATGAGGCAGAGAGGGGAAGAAGAAGGAGGAGCAAATAGAGAAGCTATGTGTTGCACTGAAAATTGTCATCCTGACATTCTGCTATATGTATGAGCTCATTATCACTCATACTTTCTCCTTTGCAAGTCTAACATATCAGTTCTTCATGTCAAGCCCTGAAAATAAGAGAAAAGTTCTTAAAAATCTCCTTAACTCTGGTATCGCACTTTCTCTTCATCTTGCCTGCGGTCCCGCACCTAGTGTTCATGACTCCTGCATACCTGAACACACTTTCTCTGTGTTATGAGTGCGGACCCCTATAAAATATTAAAAATGCACAAGTAAACTCAAAAAAATCACTTTCAGTAAATTCTAGAAGCCTCTAGAAAGAATCTTGCGGTGGCAGAACCGCTCTTTTGAGGTTCATGTATCCCTTACCTTAAGGAGCTAACACCTTGATGTGAGGAGCTTATCCTTTTGAAGGAGGATTCTATCCCTTCATAGTTGGAACTGAAACCTCATATTTTGTACTATAAAAAGAGCCATTGGGTAGCCTCAAGGGGAATTCAAGCTTTAGAATTATTTGAGGTTAAGTGCTGTTGGGATTCAGACTCATTTAACTAAGATTTTTGTGAGGAGAGATCACATACCTTTATCTGTCTCGGTTGGAAGAGTGCAAGGCTTGTTAGAGTAGAGGATATTCCTGCTTCAGACCTCAGGAAGGCCTGTTCAACATCAAGGCTAAGGTTGTAAGGTTTTCTTTATTCAAAGTTAATACAAATGAATTCATTTTTCTCAATAAGCTATTAATTAACTGTTTATTTCATGGATTCCTTGATCACCATGATAGGCATGATTTATAATATTTACTATAAAGGTGCTATTTAATGTTTGTTTGTTTGTGACTGTAGGTCTATAAAGATAACTCCTTCAAGTGACCGAGGGACAACAACTTCGAACAAGCATTGGATCTACGGTAAGTCCTTAATACCTTTATAGTATTCTTTTTTAAATCACATATATCTAGAGAAAGATAGGTTTATTTGGCTATTTTTTTCTATATTAATTTTTGGTACTAGGGAGATCGATCTTGGCTGCAAGATTGATTTATCTGCCCAACAAATTGGCGACTCCACTAGGGAAAGATTCTTGTTTTTTGGTTTTCCTTTATTTTGATTTGAGGAAAAGTTTTTCTGGTTTTTGATTGATGGATATCTGCCTGGGTAGCTTAGGTTTTATTTTTTTTTGAAAATTTTGAAATATTTTATGTTTTTATTGAACTTTTTTTGGGGACCGCACTTTGTTCTTTTGCACAGTGTGGGCAGTTTCGCACTTTCCTTAAGTAACCAGTGCGGGACCGCACCTGTTACTTCTGGGAGCTTGCGGACCCTGTTAAAATTTTGGAAAAACTCCAGATTTATTTTTCCAGTTTATCTTTAATTTGATTTAGAGTCTTTCGTATCTTCCTAGATTAGTATTGTTTCTGTCAAAAGCCTCTTGTGAGTTAGTTCCAATAGTATTTGTGTTTTTGATGATTTTCTAGAAGTTTTACATATTTAGATTTCTTTTCACTTGGTCTTTGTAGTGACTCAAAGATTGGAAGCTTCAAATACCTCAGATCACATTGGTCTTTTTGCCTTCTTGCTGAGTCTGACCTGGTTGTGAAATCCATCCTTTCTTGAGAAATAGATCTAGTTGTTTCTTTGCAAATCTTTGAAAAAAATTTGTTATAAGTTTTGAATTTCATTTTTATAAAAGGAAACATATCTGGATGTTTTTTTATTTGTTTGTTATTCTGGACAAATAAATCCTTAGTTTACTAAACAAATAAGTAAAACATTCTTCAAAAAAAGTTAAAGCTTTTATTCAATTAGATTTTCA
This sequence comes from Pinus albicaulis, assembly GCA_034641835.2. NCBI lineage: Eukaryota > Viridiplantae > Streptophyta > Pinopsida > Pinales > Pinaceae > Pinus > Pinus albicaulis. The sequence continues at coordinate 1,299,179,587 of CM076582.1, read as the reverse complement.
AATTTTGTAGATCTCAAAATTAGTTTTTGTAGTTTTGAGTGCTTTTAAAATTTGTAGATCTCTTTTGAAGGAAAATTGTTTTTTGTAGTTTCAAGTTTTGAAAGCGAAATGGTTTTATTGTGAGCATTGATAATTTGTCTTGTTTTAAGTTCTTGTTGAAAAGACAGAAAGATTTTCTTCAATTTATTCATGTTCAAAGAAAGAATTGTCTCTTAAAAAGAATTTCATTCTCGAACTCTTTCTTTAGCTAGAATTTCATTGAAATAAAACGAATTGATTATCATTTTTAGATGCATTTTTAGTGTTTTTGGAAGTCGAGTCTTCACACCATCAAAGTTTCATTTCCATACCTATTGAGTTAAAGAACAACCCATAAAAACAACGCTTAATTAAAATTCATCTAGAAATCTTTTTATTTCTAGGGCTCTTATCACCAATATAGCATAGGCTAGTATCTTGGAGTAGCGAGTAATTAACTCTCCAAGATAGTAAAACAAACAAGTAGATAAATCTTGCGGTAGGAAATAAATCTAATTGTAATTGGTACAATCTGGTAAGCTTCTCTTAAAGGAGTTAATCACGAGATCATATCCGAACCTTTGAGACAATCAATTATGTTTCATTGGGAAAGATATAAGATCTACGCGCATTAAAAATGGTAAACCTTGGATTAACCATTGTCGAGGAGCCTAGGGTCACTTGTCGATAAACCTCAGATTAACCATGTCGAGGAGCCTTCAAGGGGATCGATCTTTGTTACTCTACCCTTGCGCATGGAATCGGATCGTAGACTGTTCCCCCAGTTGTATTTGTTACTGTTGGTAACCTTAGTGTCCATAAGCTTAAGATTGTTTCCTAAGGTGACGGTGAAGGAAAGATCTCACTGTACTTGGAGCAGACTTCGACTAGACTCACTTGGATTCTCTCGAGGGTTTTCTTCACACGAGATGGTTTTGTGAAGAAACTTGTGCCAGTCTGTTTCATTAAGCAAGTTGTTGGGGTAACTGTTCCAACCGCCCTTTCTGTATTAAATTTCTACTAAGTTGGATTTCATCACCAACTAGTGTTTTTAGTACAGGAAGTTATTGTTTGTGTGTGGTTTGAACTCTTAGATTTTTAGGCATGTGTTTCAGCTGTTTGTTTCTTTAGAGACTGTAGGTTTTTTTATTAAAATTTTCTTTGTTTGTGTGTGATTTGTTAATATTTAATCGTGGTAGAATTACTGAGATAGTCCCGAAGACGTCAAGGGAAGCCCCCTGAATATACACCAAGTCAACTTGAAGGGCTGCGTGCTCTAGTATCATCTAGTAGCGGTAGAATTAGATCAACAGAAATTGGAAGTTAATTTATAATTGTTCATCCTGATCATCAAATACCCACAACAGAACACATTCAAGAACCAGTTTCAGTTTCCGAAGTTACTGGTAGTATTTCACCTTCCAGTGAACTAGCTGACGAACCTGAAATTTCTGAGCCTGAAACTGAACATTCTGTTTTGGAAACATCCTCAGGATTTACTACACCAACTTCTAGTGATCCTGGTTCACCTAGGGTAATAAATATTGTTACTGAAGATCTTCCATCTGACCTCATTTCTATTGAAGAACTTGCTAGTCCAGACGAAGAGATATCTCTTCCCGAATCCCCTCAGTATTTAAATCTTAGGGAGCATGAATCCAATTTCTACATCCCTATTTAGAGTGACGCTTGGTATCTATCTTTGATGAACTTTTTAGAAAACCCGGGTCTTGATTTTTCTCCACCTCGAATTCCATTTCATCCAACGCCCAGAAGTTACTATCCTTCATCCATTATGGCAGTAGAGTCATCTATGTTTTCCCAGACACCGGAAGAATTTTTACATGGTGGTCCTTCTATTCCTTCGGGGTGTTAGGCTCTTTCTGGTACTTTCTCTGGAGCAGCTCCTCGACCGATTGAAAAAGTATTATCATCTGGTCTTAATGGAATTAAAACTGAAACGTTGAACGTGGAGCAAATATTTACGATGTCTGGTAATAATCCGGATCCTCAACCTCAAGGCAGTTAGTTACCGCCTAGGGGACAATTTCAGGGAAGTCAGTTACTGCCAGGGGGACAACCTCAGGGTAGTCAATTACCACTTGGGGGGAAACTGTTTGTGCTCAACTTAGTGTTCCTAAATTGAGTTCATTAATTGTCAGCCAAGGCTAGTAAACTGTTGAAGTGTATTGCACTATATGTGCCTAGGTATTTGTTTCTCACTACATTGTGTTTAGTGTTTTCTGATGCCATTGGTTTTATGGTTTTATGTTTGAAAAGGGAAAGAACTAAATGCTGGTGAAAAGAAGCTATTGGTTATATTAAAGCCGAACAAGGCCTAAACTATGGATGGCAAACAACAAATGCAATACTAAAACAGAACAAAGCCTAAACTATGGCTGGCAAACAACAAATGCAAAGCTTGATAATGACTTCATTGCAAGGAAATAAATCACAACATGAGCTTGAACTTATCCAATTCATTCATTAAAGGTGTTTTGGAAGAGCTTGAGAAATGGTCAAGTTAAGTGTGAATGAAGGTCTCCTAAATAAACAATCAACTTACAATGTTACAACATCTCATCCATGATTAAAGGTTTATTGGAACATATTTCAAAAAGAAAATTTGTAGCACAATAATATTTTTACTCTAAATTAACTTCTAATTCTGTTCTGCAACTCAATTTAGCACCAGTAGGCCTCACTCAAAAGTTATAGGTTTCTTTTTAGAATAGTCCTTGAGAAAAGGCTTATTTGTGAAATGGTAAAAAGGTTGCAAAATACTCCAGGCCTTAGACTGATACTAGCTTCTATCCAGATGATTATGTATTAATATGAGGTTGGAACAAAAGAATTTTTTGTAAATAATGAAGACCGTGGTATCTAAATTTAACAACTAACACAATTTAAAATGCAATGGATAACAACTAAACTGGAATGCTAATACAGTGAGCTAAGACTAAACTAGAATGCTACTAATCTACTTGAAGTACAGTGAATAGAGTTAAATTAAAATGCCATTATCAAACTTGAAATGTAGTGACAGAGCTGAACTAAATGAAATCATCCTCTGGAGTGTTATGACTAAACTAACATGCAGCTAGTCTATTGGAATTCTACAGCCCATCTTGTTCAATGTGAATGATATTTTGGAAGAGTTTGTAAAAACAATTATGGCTGTATTATTCAATGCAATTGAACATAAGCATAATATTTGAAAGAAAATACAATTAAAATCTAAGATACCACAGCTATTTCTTATTCATTTTTAATGATGTTTTGGAAGAGTTTGTAGGAGTAAGACCGGCTGTGACACTTAGTGTAAACAAACATAAATCATAAAATTCGAAAGGAAATGCAACTAAAACCTACAACACCACAGCTATGCCTTATTCATCGTGATGATATTTTGGAAGAGTTTATAAGAGTAAGTCTAGCTATGATGATCAATGTAAACAAGCATGAAACATAAACTTCAGGAACGTGCTTAAGCTAGAAATGAAAAAATGAGACTAAAATACTTATCTAAACCGTATAAACAAGGCTGCTCAGGAGGCAAGGGCCCTCTACCACTGGAGTAGCACACAAAATCTACTTCAATATTGACTCAGTGCTTTCAATAAAGTGATACTTCTTGCATTAGAGAGAAATTACTTCAAAATAGAGTGTTTTCGAACTTCTGAAATCTAGCAATCAATCACAAAATCTAACCTTGTCCCTCGGTTTCCCGAGCCATATTTGTAAAAAATTTACATAACTGTTTTGAGATAACCTAGGGATAATTTTATTTCCAAATAAAAATCAAACTAGGACTCTAATGGTGGTCACGTAATAGAATTAAGGACATCTGGACTATCCTTGTCCTATTAGGAGTCTCTCTCCTAGTTTGAGTTCCCACGTACATAACTGCATACAGAATTCCGTTCAAACTTTGTGGAGAGAAAAAAATGATGAGGGAATTATGTGGAATACGCCCATATGTGTTTTTCTCCAAGATGACACCTGGAACCTGCGTAGACATGAAGACAACTGCAGAATCGGCAACTAGCTACAGAATGTCTGCATTCTGTAGCTAGATCTAGTTCAAAAAGTACTACAATGACAAAATCATAAAAACATAGCAAGTTAGTCATGATATTCATTCTTAAAGCAATTTTAACTAATTCTATTGATCATTTGAGCCTGTAATTAAGAATGGACAAAGGAAATGGAGTGGAATGTGGTGGAAGAAAGAACATCTTTGGAGCTCAACATACCCCCACTGCTAGGTTCTTGCATGTCCTCATGCAACTATTCCATGAACTCTGAGACCTCTGCAAGGACATCCAACCCTCTTCTTCTGCTTTGTCTGGTAGTAAAAGGCCTTCTGGGCTTTCTTATGACTAACTTAAATCTCAAGTTTGTGAGTGCCCTGGCTAACTTTTTATTTCTCTTCTTCAATTTTTTATTGGCCTTGTATAACTTTTGCATTTGTAGAGACAGAGTTGAATTCATATCAGTTTTCAATTTAACTTGCTCTCTCAGAATTTCATTCTCATTCTTGATATGCTTGTTGAGTACTTCTAACTCATACCTATCTCTTCTTAGCATATCAATTTCAGACTTTGGTGGGCTAGGAGTTCTGTCTCTAGATTCTGAAGCTCTCCTCTCTAATGACTCAATATAATTGTAAACTTGTTGCTGTGCTGGGTCAATTTCTGGAACTTCTTCATCAAAATCCTCGTCAGTAGGTGTTTCTTCATCTTCTATGTTTATGACTCCAGTTTTTTTAACCTTTGTTTTCTTTAGTATCCCTCTAAGTCTATGGCTCCTTCTCGGTTGAGATGGCCCTTCTCCTTTCTCTCTGGCAAATTTTCTTATTATCCTCTCTTTCTTAAGCTGCTTCTTAATCTAAGTCAATTTCTCAGAAATCATTTCTTCACTGCTTTCTTGTATTGTTTTACCAGTTTCATTTTTGGAGGTTTTCCATCTTCTACTTCTTTTTGTAGGTTTGTCTTCAGGTGGAGGTTCCTTGGGTTCCTCAAAGTGATTTCTCACTAAGAACTCTTCCCAATTATCTCCCATTTTGCTCAAATGATGTTCAATCAAAATTTTGACTAAACCATGGTGGTATAAGGTTGTTTCCAGAAATTGAATTCTCTTTTGAACACTTGAGGCCATTTTCTTTAAACTATGAAGCAAGAAAAAAGGAAAATTGAGTTCTTCTTCTAGGAAATGCATTATCAACTGAATATGATAGACATAGAAAGTACCATATCTTCCTTCACAAGTGATGCTTGATGGCAAAAAGTAATGGCTTGGCCTCTACCCATTTGGTAACATAATCGGTGCAAGCTTTAATATCTCTCTCTTTTGTCTTGATGGAGGACTATTGGGTCCTACAAAACAAGGCACATTTTTAGGGGTTCAAAGTAAATAGTAAAACACAGAGTTTGTGATGACATCTCACTTGCTCAGGTTAGAAGGTTTCCTACCACTTTGAAATTGGAAACATGGAACCTTTTGACATACTCTTTAGCATCTTTAAACAAGGATGGCCAATAATATCCTAAATGAAGGATCTTATAGGTTGTCATCTTATAAACAAAATTTTCGCCACAAGGTTCATCATGACATGCTTTAAGAATCTCAGGCATCTCATCTTCCTGCACATCTCCTAATGATCAAATCTGGTCCTGTCTTGCACAACTCATTAGCGACCCATGAATATTTTTCACTGTCATGAATGATTTTTTTTTTATCTCTTGCATTCATTATTGAAGGAAATTTTTCTGAAACTAAATAATTAGCAATGTCAGCAAACCAAGGAGTTTGAGTAGAAATTGCAAAAAGATATTCATCAGGAAAATGATCTTCAACTGGAGTGTCATCTTTGATGTCTAGGTCTAGATCTTGTGTTTTGTTTTCCAGGCCTATCTAGAATGGCAATGTTGAATTCTTGTAAAGGCAATAACCATGTTATGACTCTGCCATTAGTGATTGAATTATTCATTAGATATCTAATTGCAGAATGATCTGTGTGAACAAAAGTTTCATAGCCTGTTATATAGTGTCGGAATTTTTTTATGGCATGAACAACAGCTAAAAACTCTTTTTCAGTTACAATATAGTTTAACTCTGAAGGAGTCAAATTTTTACTGGTATAGTAGATGGCATAAGGAATCAGGTCTTTTTGTCCTAATACTTCTCCTAGAGCTGTATACGAGCATGTTGAGAGAGCTATGAAAGGTAACTTCAGTTAGGTCCCCTTAAAATAGGTGCTTAAATTTTTTTCGGGGTCTCAAAATGTGGCAATCGAGAATTCCATTTGAATTCACGGTCTTTGAGTGATGGTTTAGAGGATGGGTGGCTTTATCTTGGTGGAAGTTTTCTATAAATCTTGTTAATATCACAATGAAATAAAAAAACTCTTAACATCTTTTTGACAACTTGGAATAGATAAGTTAGAGATGACTTCAACTTTTGACTCATCAACTCTAATCCCATCCCCTGAAATGTGATGTCCTAAAACAATTCCTTCAGTAAACATCATAAAACACTTCTCATGACTAAGTGAAAGATTTGCTTCTTTACATCTTTTTAAAACTTTTTCCAAGTTTGGTAAGGCTTCTTCAAATGTGTTTCCATAAACTATGAAATCATCCATATATACCTCAACACAATCATGTATTAGATCCGAAAAGATTACTAATACTACCCTTTGAAATGTTGCAGGTGCATTGCATAATCCAAATGGAAATACTCGGTAAGCATAGGTACCCTAAGGACAGGTAAATGTGGTTTTGTCTTGGTCCTCAAGTGCTACTTGAATTTGATTATAACCACTAAACCCATCTAAAAATGAGAAGTACTTTTTTCCAGCTAAGGTATCTAACACCTAATCTATGAAAGGTAGGGGAAAATGATCTTTAAGAGTAGCTTTGTTTAATTCTTGGTAGTCAATATATACCCTTCATTTACCATTTTTCTTTGGCACAATTACCAAAGGAGAAACCCACTGACTATCTGAAATAGGATAGATAAAGTTGGCATTCAACAATTTTTGCAATTCTTCTTTAACAATCTCCCTAAGATTTGGATTCATCCGTCTTTGAGGTTGTCTGATTGGTTTACAATTTTCCTCTATGTAGATGTGATGAGTGCAAGTCTTGGGGCTTATCCCTTTCATATTAGTGTACTCCCATGCATATGCAGAAGAATGTCTCTGTAAAATTTTGACTAGATTTTCTTGTTGAGATTTTTCTAGGTTCTTGTTTAAGTTTAAAGTTTTGCCTGGAAATATCTCAATTGTAGAGCTGCCAAATTTATCCATGGAATAGAGAGACATCTGCCTTGATGAAAAAAACTCAATGTTGGATTCTTCTTGAATTTTTTCATGTTTATGTTCCGAAGAGGATTCAAAGTTTTCTAAAGTATTCAGAATTTGACTATCTTCACTAATTTATGAAATTGTGAAGAGAGGTTGTAAGTTTTCTTCATCCTCTATCCATTGAGTATCATCTAAATCTGTAATTGTCCTTGCTGGAGGATACAAAGTGAATTTCTTAGTTGAACTACCATCAGAGATATACATATCACCGGATCTACAAATAATGAAAGCATCAACTGTAGCTAACCAAGGTCTTCCTAATATAATTGGATGCCCTCCTAGATTATTCTTAGGAGTTAGGATCATGAAATCCACAGGGTACTCCCAAGAATCTAGGGACACTGGAATGTATTCTATTACCCCATCAGGTTTGATCACAGATCTGTCTGCTAATTGTAATAATGTGGGTGTAAAGAGAAGATTAGGAAGTTTCAGTTTATCCATGATTTGTCTACTCATGATATTGATTGCTACTCCTAAATCAATGAGTGTATTTTGGATCTCAATTCCATTGATGTGAATTTTGACAACTGGATTTCCTGGGTCTAGATACTTTGGAATAGCAATCTTACCCATCATGATATCTGCTATTTTTCCTTCCAGTTGAATTTTCTTTGTCTCTCTTATTCTTTTTCTTATTTTCTTCATGCTCAACTCCTTTATTGTCTTTGCTAAAATTGGAATTTCCTTGATGGCTTGTAATAATGGGATATTAATACAGACATTTCTTAGCTCATCTAGTAAATCATAATTAGGCACCATAATTTGTTTTTCTACACCTCTATCAATTTGTAATCTTTCTAGAAAGGGAGGTGTAGGAGTGGATGTTGATGGCTGCTCTAATACAGGAGTTGAAATTATTGGTTCTTTTTGTTTTGATTTTTCAATGTTTGGGTCGTGAAAAGATGTGTCTTCTTCAAGAATTTTATTTTCCCGTAGAGAATATTCCTCAGAATTATCTTGTTCTTGTATGATCACAGAAGGTTTCCTCTTTTCAAGTATTATTCCAGACCTAAGTTGAACATCACTAAGGTCTAGAGGAGTAATTAAATAAGTTGGAAACTATTGGCCTTCTATCATGTATGTATTCTGAGGATTTTTATTGTTGGGGTTTGGTATGGCTTGAGTAGGCAACTGATTTGATTTCTGAGGAAATAGTAATGGAAGTGGTTGATTTTGATGTTTTGGATTTTGAGGATTCTGTTGAGGATTTTGTTGAGGATTCTGAGGAGAAAAATGTGGGTATGGTGGATAGGATGGTGGATATTGATAGTACTGTGAGTATCTTCCATCGGGATTTTGTGCTCCTTGTGCCCAAGCTTGAGATTAATTTTGAAATTGGGGCCAAGGTTTCTGCCAAGAATTCCAGTTTGGTGGGAGTTGATTATACATTTGATCATGAAATCCTTGTGTTTGAGGTCCTTGCCAAGGTCTTCTAGAGACAAAATTGAGAGATTCTGTGGAACTTGTAGGAGTATCTTCTTGAAAGACAGCTTTAAGACCAGGAAGTGAAGGACAACTCTTGGTATCATGTTTTTCTGAACAAATTACATAGGTCTCTACAACTTTGGCATCCAAAGGACATTCTCTCAAGGCATGCTTCTTTCTACATTTGGGACAAAAGATTGCTAAAGCATCAGATTCTGCTTTTTGCTTGTTTTTAACTTAAGGGTGTCTATTTGTTAACTAAGACTCCCTAAGATGTCAGATTTGAATTCATCAAGCATATGCCCTATCTCTTCCCTACTTACTGTCCCAAAAGCAAACTTACTTTCCCTTGCAAGAGCAGGGTCTCTTGGTCCTTTCACAGTTTTAGATTTCCCTCTTGAAAGGTTGACACATAACTCAAATATTTCAGGTAATGTGAGCTGAGATATATCCCCTTTTCCCATCATGTTAAGGATATCCAACCATTGATCCCTAATTTTCTTCAACAAGAGAGCTTTTAAGGTGTCTTGATCTAAGTTCTCCATTTTTGCTCTTTTGATGTTGTAATGAAATCTCTCCAACAAATCTTCCAGGTTTTCATCCTCTTTTTGTATCATCTTGAACACTTCCTCTTTATGATTGACTGGCATACAATAATCCAAATACCTTTCTAGAAATGCTTGTTTCATATCTTCCCATGTCCTAATAGAACTGTTAATCAAACTCATAAACCACTTCAATATTGCTCCTTTCAATGTTGAAGGAAATACTTTAAGTTTTTGAGCATCTTGTAAGTAGTCATAAGTTCTACACAGGACTTCAAATTCAAATAGGAAGGTTTCAGGATCTTCATTTTTAAGTCCATAGAAGTTTGGAAGGACAGAGGGTGAAATGTTTTTCATAGTTGTATTGGTTTCTTCATCTACTATAGGAAACCCAAAAGAGCTTCCCATTTCTCTTCTACCTCTTCCTCTACCTCCTTCTCCTTCTGCACCTCTACCTCTACCCCCTCCAAATAATGTGTGTTCTCCATTAAAGACTCCTCCTCCCCCTTCTTCTGCCATAGTTGATTTTTCTGTGGAAGTGGAAAAGTTTGTGTCTCTAGCAGGGGTCCTTGAATCTTCTTCTAAGACAGGTTCAGTGGATGAAGTGGAAGGTCTTTCTAATGGAATATATGATCTTAAGTCTTTTGGAAGTCTAGGATCAGTAAAGGATTGAATGTGGGTCTGAGTTGGAGGTGTGCTGGCTCTAAGTCTTGATGAAACAAGTGGTGTTCTAGGAATCAAACTTCTGCTTCTGCTTCTTATGAATCTACCCCTTGAGTCTCTCTCTCTCTACGCATATCATTGTTTTTGGGAGTTAAGAAACAAGGCTACCTAGTTACACTTCCCCGAAAACGGCGCCAAAAAGTTTGTGCTCAACTTAGTGTTCCTAAATTGAGTTCATTAATTGTCAACCAGGGCTAGTAAACTGCTAAAGTGTAGTGCACTATATGTGCCTAGGTATTTGTTTCTCACTACGTTATGTTTAGTGTTTTCTGATGTTTTTGGTTTTATGGTTTTATGTTTGAAAATGGAAAGAACTAAATGCTGGTGAAAAGAAGCTATTGGTTATATTAAAGCAGAACAAGGCCTAAACTATGGATGGCAAACAAAAAATGAAAATACTAAAACAGAACAAAGCCTAAACTATGGATGGCAAACAACAAATGCAAAACTTGATAATGACTTCATTGCAAGGAAATAAATCACAACATGAGCTTCAACTTATCCAATTCATTCATTAAAGGTGTGTTGGAAGAGCTTGAGAAATGGACAAGTTAAGTGTGAATGAAGTTCTCCTAAATAAACAATCAACTTACAATGTTACAACATTTCATCCATGATTAAAGGTTTATTGGAACATATTTGGAAAACAACATTTGTAGCACAATAAGATTTTTACTCTAAATTAACTTCTAATTCTGTTCTGCAACTCAATTTAGCACCAGTAGGCCTCACTCAAAAGTTATAGGTTTCTTTTTAGAATAGTCCTTGAGAAAAGGCTTATTTGTGAAATGGTAAAAAGGTTGCAAAATACTCCAGGCCTTAGACTGATACTAGCTTCTGTCCAGATGAATATGTATTAATATGAGGTTGGAACAAAAGAAGTTTTTTTTGTAAATAATGAAGACCGTGGTATCTAAATTTAACAACTAACACAATTTAAAATGCAATGGATAACAACTAAACTGGAATGCTAATATAGTGAGCTAAGACTAAACTAGAATGCTACTAATCTACTTGAAGTATAGTGAACAGAGTTAAATTAAAATGCCATTATCAAACTTGAAATGTAGTGACAGATATGAACTAAATGAAATCATCCTCCAGAGTGTTATGACTAAACTAACATGTAGCTAGTCTATTGGAATTCTACAACCCATCTTGTTCAATGTGAATGATATTTTGGAAGAGATTGTAAAAACAATTATGGTTGTATTATTCAATGCAATTGAACATGAGCATAAGATTTGAAAGCAAATACAATTAAAATCTAAGATACCACAGTTGTTTCTTATTCATTGTTAATGATGTTTTGGAAGAGTTTGTAGGAGTAAGACCGGCTGTGACACTTAGTGTAAACAAGCATAAATCATAAAATTCGAAAGGAAATGCAACTTAAACCTACAACACCACAGCTATGCCTTATTCATCGTTATGATATTTTGGAAGAGTTTATAAGAGTAAGTCTAGCTGTGATGATCAATGTAAACAAGCATGAAACATAAACGTCAGAAACATGCTTAAGCTAGAAATGAAAAACGAGACTAAAATACTTATCTAAATTGTATAAACAAGGCTGCTTAGGAGGCAGGGGCCCTCTACCACCGGAGTAGCACGCAAAATCTACTTCAAGATTGACTCAATGCTTTCAATAAAGTGATACTTCTTGCATTAGAGAGAAATTACTTCAAAACAGAGTGTTTTCGGACTTCTGAAATCTAGCAATCAATCACAAAATCTAAGCTTGTCCCTCAGTTTCCCGAGCCATATTTGTAACAAATTTACATAACTGTTTTGAGATAACCTAGGGATAATTTTCTTTCCAAATAAAAATCAAACTAGGACTCTAATGGTGGTCACGTAATAGAATTAAGGACATCTGGACTGTCCTTGTCCTATTAGGAGTCTCTCTCCTAGTTTGAGTTCCCACGTACATAACTGCCTACAAAATTCTGTTCAAACTTCGTGGAGAGCAAAAAATGATGAGGGAATGATGTGGAATACACCCATATGTGTTTTTCTCAAAGATGACACCTGGAACCTACGTAGAGATGAAGATAGCTGCAGAATCGACAACTAGCTACAGAATGTTTGCATTCTATAGCTAGATCTAGTTCAAAAAGTACTACAATGACAAAATCATAAAAACATAGAAAGTTAGTCATGATATTCATTCTTAAAGAAATTTTAACTAATTATATTGATCATTTGAGCCTGTAATTAATAATGGAAAAAGGAAATGGAGTGGAATGTGGTGGAAGAAATAACATCTTTGGAGCTCAACAGCGACCTCAAGGCAGTCAGTTACCACCTGGGGGGCAACCTCAAGGTAACTTTTTCCCACAAAAAACTGTGGCACAATATCATTTTGGAGAACAACCTCAAGGACTGTACATACCTCAAGGTTATCAACCTTTAGGACAGTAGATAACCCAAAGTCAACCCCAAACTCATTATGTTCCTCAAGGTCCTTATCAACCCTAGATTCAGTACATGCCTCAAGGTTATCAACCTCAAGGTCAACACCCAACTCAAGGTTTCCAACCACCTTATGGTCAATCATTTGTACAAGGAGCTAGAAATTTACCACTTACTTATCAACCCTACGTTCAACTAGGCTATGGTCCTTATGTTCAACCTTCTACGGTACAATACCCCGGAATAAACATGGTGTGGGATCCGTCCCAAATTCAACAGACTATGCAACCTAATGTGTAGTTGTCTTCTCAACCTGGACAGCCTTTGGTTTCTGGTCCAACCCAGCAACCTGTCTAGCTTACTATTCAAACCCCTGCACCTAGTTCTGTTAAGCAGTCTGGGCCTATTACACCTCAGACTCTGCCTCAAACTACTGCAACTACTACAACATCTGTTCAAACTATAACACCTATCTCTGGAGTATCTGTAACTTCGATTTCTACTATCCCTGCATCCATGCAAATCCCTCAAGCCTCTATACCCCAGTCAGGACCTACAGTTCAGATTTCGTTCTAGATACCTGTGGTACAAGCTGGTACAAGTACAATTGTCACAAGTCAACTGCAATTCATGTATCAACCATACTAGGGATAGTATCAATTCGGTCCCGTTTCACAAAACCCAGTTTATCAGTATCAACTGTACCCTAGCTATAGTTATCAACAACCTCAGCAATCACAATTTGGTCCAGTTAATCCTGGTTTCCAGGAGGTTACACAATTCCTAATGAAAATCTGATTCCCAGTTATCCTGGGTATCCTCCTCTTGGATTTTCTTTGGTTACTCAATGTTTTCGCGACCCTAACCATCAGTTACCATTTATTGTCACTTTGGATTTACCTGATTTTACACGTCTTACAAATGATCCAATTTTCTATCATCCATATTGGTCGCCAATGCCGCATAAGTTGCCCAGTGATATACCAAAATTCGAAGGTAAGTCAGGAGAGGATCCATCAAATCACGTTATGACTTATCACCTCTGGTGTGCATCTAATTCAATAGTTGATGATTCAATTCGCTTACGTCTTTTTCAAAGAACTCTTATTGGTCTTGCCGCCAAATGGTACATTGAGTTACCACAAGGTTGTTTTAATAATTTCAATCAGTTAGCAACTACCTTCTTAACTCATTTTCAGTTTCTTGTCAGATACAACAATGCCATGGAACTATTGACTTCGCTAAAGCAATCCACGTCCACATATATTTATGATCATATTCATGAATGGTGACATAGAAGGCGTTTGGTGAAATTTTACATTCCGGATTAAATTTTGGCGGAATGGTTTGTTAAATCATTATTACCCAAAATCACTGAAGATGTAGCTAAGGCTAGAGTTATTACTGAGGAGCAAGTCATTTCTCAAGCTCAGTACCTTGACCTCATCTATACGCAGTCAGGTACTTTACATGAAAAAATCCCTGATCTTCCAAAACAAGGTCAAACAACTGCAGCTTCTTCAAGGTCTCATTCCGCTGATGGTATGATTGGTACAGTTAATACTAAAAGCAAGAAGAAATCTTCAAAGAATTCTTCTCCTATTATAACTTTACCTAATTCCCCGAAAGGAGAGTCTTCCCCTAAAATTTATGCCGACATTCATGTCGTAGAGACATCTACATCCAAATCTAAATCCAGTGGTAAAAATAAAGGGAAGAATAAAAACAAAAAGAATTAAAAAGATAAAACTGATAAAAATGAATCTAATGACGAAAAACTCAAGCCTCGCTATCCTTGTTTCATTTTTGATGAGGATCATTTTACTAAAGAATGCCCACATTGAGCAGATGTTTCAAAATTCGTTAAAGTTTCACAACAACCTGTTGTCTTGAAGGATCATTTTCCCACTCAAGATAGTAAGATGGTTGGTTCTACCTTGAATGCCTCTGAAGAACCTATTATGATGATGTCTCATGTCAGGATTGTGATGCGAGCACAAAATTATAGTAGTAAGAGTCCTGTTGATGGTAAAGAAGAAAAATATTCTAGTGCAAACACATCAACTACACCTCCTCATGTTTCTAGTCCGCTACAGATCGAGAAACCCAATCCAGACTTAGTAATCAAACTGCCTGCTAAAGGTGTTCTTCGTAAATCAGCTTTCAATCCACATGTGAGAGCTACTCATAATTTCAACATTGTTGAGGACTTATCTATTTCCCCTTCAGCAATGTCGGCTTTGGAAGTGCTACAATCATGCCCAGCACAGCGTAAATTACTTTTGTCTACTATAGGAGCTGTCGATATTCAGGACTCAAACCTAATAATCTTTGATTTAGAGAATAGTACACCTCGCCTACCTCACCAAATGGCTTTCTAGATTCCAGTATTAGTAAAAAATAGACCGATTTTTCGGACTGTGATTGATGAGGGAGCTTCAATGTGTATTATGTCAATCTAGTGTTTGAAATCGCTTAGTTCTCCTACACTCAATCAGTCTCCAACAATTCTAAAGGCTTTTGATGGTTGAGGTTTCCATCCTTTTGGTATTTTTTAGGATTTACCCATAGGGGTCGAAGGCAAAACCGTAAATATAGATGTGGAAGTGGTTGATGCCCCTCTAGATTACAACCTTCTCTTGGGTCATAGTTGGTTTATGCTATGACTGCTATTGTTTCTTTGTTCTTTCGACTTATCAAGTTTCCACATCAAGGAAGGATCATTACAATAGATCAGTTAACTTATTTTTCTTCCAATCCAGCCTCTACAGAAACAATCCAGAACATCGGTAAAACGACTATCCGTTACAAGGATGTTGGAGTAGGTTTGATTAAAGATTCTGGTTTACTAGGAACTTTTTCCTTTCTTCCTCCTAACGTATCACCTTCTATTGTAACTATTCATATGATTTCATCAAATACTTTTACGTTTGATGATCCTTGGATTGTACTCTCCGACTCCGAGTTAGATTCATTTGATGGCACGATGGCTTTGAGTCCATTTGAAATTGCATATCAGGCTACATGTCACTTTCCTACCCTTCTTCAACCGAAACTGATCCAATGAATGGGATCCATGATGAATCACTTTCTATATCTAGCTCAGCCATAATGAAATTTCCCAATCTTGTTTATACTGATGAGAAAATTTGTGAACTTTTGTCTGTTGATGATTTACCATGGGAAGATATACGTCACCAATCTTCATTTTTACCTGAGCTAGATCATTTTGAAGATGATTTCGCTTCTATTTTTACTGCTGAATATGTCAAAGAACCGCATAATCCATTGCGAAATCTTGATTCTAAGTTAAATTTGGAAAATATCTCTCGAACGATTCCAATTGACATTTCAGTTAAGCTAGGAATAATTGAAAACATTCATATAGGTGCTTGTTGTACAGAAGATGAAATCCAAACTTATAAAGCCCTATTTCAAGACTTCCATGACGTGTTTGCCTGGTCATATGAAGAAATGCCAAGGATTGATCCATCAATCGTTGTACATGAAATCAAGACTTACCCAGATGCCAAACCTATTCGTCAACGTTTACGTTAGATACATCCGAGAAAAGTTGCCGCTATCAAAGCCAAAGTTGAGAAATTACTTCGTGTAGGTTTCATTTATCCAATTCCTTTAACCGATTGGGTATCAAATATTGTTCCTGTTAAAAAAAAACAAGGAACGATAAGAGTATGTATCGATTATAGGGATATTATTCAAGCTTGTCCTAAAGACAATTATCCAACCCCCTATATCAATCAAGTTAACGATGATTGTGCCGAAAATGAAATTTTTTCCTTTATGGATGGTTTTTCTGGTTATAATCAAATAAACATACTCCCTGCTGATCAGACTAAAACAACTTTCATTTGTCCGTGGGGAACATTTGCTTATTGCAAGCTACCCTTTGGATTGAAGAATGTTGGGGAAAATTTTCAAAGGGCTATGTCTTACGCATTTCATGAAATTAAGCACATTGTGCAGCCTTATCTTGATGACTTACCTGCTCATTTATCGCATAGGGCCAACCATCTCACTCATTTATGAGCAATCTTTATGAGATGTAGGCATTATTGAATTTGGCTGAATCCACACAAATGTGTTTTTTGTGTAGAATCGGGTCGCTTACTGGGATTTGTTGTTTCAAAATAAGGCATTCGCGTTGATCCGTCGAAGGTTGAAGCTATTGTTAATCTACCTCCTCCTTCGACTCTGCGTCAACTCCAAAGTTTGCAGGGGAAAGAAATTTTTTTACGTCGGTTCATTCCTAACTATGCTGAGTTAACAAAGGGTTTTACCAGGTTGTTGAAACAGAATGTTCCATTCTTTTGGGATGAGATCGCTAATTGATATTTTGATGCACTCAAACGCGTGTTGACCCATGCACCCTTACTGCATCCTCCCAATTACAACCATGACTATTTTTTGTACCTCGTCGCTTCTCATTCCACTATTGAGATGGTTTTAGTTCAGGAAGATGAATTCAACAATGAAAATGTGATTTACTATCTTAGTCAAAATCTGCTTCCGACTGAGATCAAATACACACATGTGGAGAAATTGGCCTTAGAAGCTGTTCAAGTTGTCCAAAGATTTCGTCACTACATCTTATTACGCAAAACCACAGTAATTTATAACTGTAACCCTATGATGTACATCTTGACCAAACAATTGCTAGGGGGAAAGTATTCCAAATGGATAGTTATCCTACAAGAATTTTACTTGAAATTTGAAAAATCCAAGGCAAAGAAATCTTTGGTTTTTGTTGAGCTGATGTGTGATTTCCCCTCTACTGATACTGAAACTTTGGCGGAGCAACCCATTGTGGACAAATCCTTGTTTCTTATCAGTACACTTGATCCTTGGTATGGAGATGTTATTTTTTATCTCCAAACCCAATATTTTCGGCCTGAAATCTCATGATCTCAGCGATGGAAAATACGTTTCCAATCCCAAAAATACAATATTATTGGTGATACACTCTATCATCGTGGAGCGGATTCTGTTTTCCAACACTGTCTTACTCATGAAGAAGCTGAGAAGGTTCTAAATGACTGCCATTCTAGAGCATGTGACGGTCACATGTCTGGGTATGCCACAGCCCAAAATATATTGCGCGCTAGTTATTTCTGGTCGTCGTTATTCAAATATTGTATCTATGCAGTCTAGAAATGCCACAATTGTTAGGTCTTTGATCATAAAATGCGTGTGCCACCTGCTCCTCTTCACCCTTGATTGATGTCAGTCCTTTCGCAAAATGAGGTATTGAATTTATTACATGTAACCCTCACTCAGCCGGGGGGCATGCGTATATTATCCTAGCAGTAGATTATTTTACTAAGTGGGTCGAGGCGATGCCTACATTTTCGACAGATGGAAAGACTACTGCAACTTTCATGTTCAATCATATAATTTCTATATTCGGTGTTCCTCAAGCCATTATTACTGATCATGGAAGTCATTTTTGAAATATCATGATGACTGAACTGACAGATCAACTTGGCCTGCGCCACGATAGTTCTACTCCATATTATCTGTAGGCTAATGGTCTCGTTGAAGCTATCAATAAAGTTTTAGTCACTATGATTAAACGAATTATTGGTATTTATAAGTCGAATTGGCATTCCATGTTATTTTCAACACTTTGGGCATATCGGACCTTAGTAAAAACAACAACTGGTTTCACTCCCTTTCAACTGGTTTACGGTTTGGAAGCCATGTTGCCGATTGAATGAGAAATTTCGTCATTGAAATTAGCTATAGAATTACTCCCAGCTACGTCTGAAGAGGAGAAACTTTTTTGTACTTGGCTCAGTTAGATGAAAATCGACGAAATGCTGCAATAGCAAACGAGGCTCATGTCAAACGAATAAAGGCTCAGTACGATAGAAGTGTTACCCCTCGTAATTTTTCAGAAGGTGTTACACTAAAAACTGTCATCCTGACATTTTACTATGAGTATGAGCTCATTATTACTCATACTTCCTCCTTTTGCAAGTCTAACATATCAGCTCCTCATGTCAAGTTTTCAAAATCAGAGAAAAGTTCATAAAAATCCCCTAAACATTGGTATTGCA